>LQNS02278070.1:37723255-37747156 GCA_001587735.2 Parhyale hawaiensis
GTGACAAAACCAACGCTCTAATCTGAAGCCTGGATAAGTCAAGCCTAGTTAGTGGATTTATTACGTTAATTTTACTTGGACTTACCCGTGTCAATTTTTTGAACGTTGAGTTAAAAAAGCGCCTATCTCCAAGTTTATTATTATAATTATATTTATATATAAGAAAATGGGCATTTATTTACTTATCTAGGGTGTAAAAATCATCGTTAGTAGGTTACGCCAGCCGCGATCAAAATTTCTGATCATGTTGCTGCGTCTCTCAGTATGCCCACCAGCCTACTGACACGTCTCAAACTTTCTCCGTCAGAGGCCCTTCAGAGCGCTCAAATTGCCCCTTCTAAAATATAACTTCATTGAAGAGCAGTAAAGCTGTGGAGCCAGCGGCAGCTTAGGGATGTCAATAGAGCGAATACCATTTTATCCCTTGACGTTATTTTCACGTGGTTACGACTTAATTTCAGAATAATAACGCATCATTAGTGCTTTTATGTTCAAGTGTTGACACATTGAGCGTTTAAATTATTTGCGCCTCCTTGCCTTCATGTAAAATTCAATGAAATTAGGTCACAGCATCGAGTGTATTCATCATTTAGTATCTGCAATATCGATTCTTAGAGCATCTTTCGAGTTTTTCTGTCAGATTCTGCAGCTTCCAGGCGGTCGTAGTGTGGTGTACTTTCCGCTCATCGCTACAGAGCGTTTTGTTGTGTATTATCTTTATTACTCTACCTGATTTAATCGAAATTATCAGCAGGTTCACTTGGAACATACTAGCCACGGTATAACTACGTAAAGGTTGCCCCTTGCGCATCTCCGTCTCCACCCTCTTTGCATGCTGGCCGGTTCTGACATCACCTGGAGACCAAAATGCGCTCGCCTAATGTAGTCTCTATTTACTTCTTTTGTTTTCTCGTTTGATTATATGTCCTTTCCTTATCGCAACCTATAACCAATTCAATTAAAATATTGTGATATAATGTAAAAATCCTGTGCAGCTAGCTATCCATGTCTTGATGGCACTGTAAAAGAATCCTCTGTAGTGTACCAAATGTTTAGTTTGGCTTTATATTTTACCGCGGCGTATGAGAAAATAAAGCGACATTGGTCATTTAATGGAAAGCATGAAATAAATAAGTAAATTTTCAAAGACAAGTAGTTGCTTAATAAATGTTATAACTGCCAAAAAATTATAGTCAACTATAACGTTATATATTAGCTATAGGACAAATGGCAAGAGACTGTTGAACTTTGTTTCGGCAGAAATACCTAAAGAAAATCAATATGTATATTTAAACTGATTACCTCAATGCAGTTCTCATTCTATTTTTCGTTATAAATGAGGAGCACTATGCTAAACTTCAGAGCTTGTAAGATGTAGTTTCAAGATAGCAGTAGCTCGCAAATACAACGTTAGACAAGCTTGCTGGTGTAAAAATGTTTCTTCTAGAGATGGAAGTAATGACACCATTTCATGCATAAATAAGTTATTGCAAACCAATGGCACAAGCTATAGCTGGTTCAATTTAGGAAAGTGAGACTAGTAAGCAGGTACCTTAAGTTGTGCCCTCGCTATATAACTGTACGACAGTGTGCAGATGCTAAAGCCCAATGCAGACGAAAAGCAAAAGTTGCAGAGAGGAGCATTTCGCAAAATAAGCGTTACCAGACATTGAGGGAAATGTTGCCTAAAGGGCGATTTGAGCAGGATGGGTCTAGGCCAATAATTTTCGTTGCTTGGAGCAATTCAAAGCAACTTGCAGCCCAATTTTCCCTGTTATCTGTTCACTACTACGTTATGGAACACTTGCGTTTTCTTAAAACTTGCTTTAAGTGGTTGCGATTCCATCTGCAATGTCCAAAGTACGAAAGAATTTTGCACTTTGGTTAAAACGATGGCAGCCGGCAGAAACTTACTTGTCAGTGGTTCACTTATAAGCTTCAAGATCGTAGAAAACACTCAGTCACTGAGTACTATGTATGGGCAATACAAAACTGGCGAATAAACGAGTAGTAAAATTTATGAAGCCAATATTTTCCATTTCTATTTTGTGCAACTTGAAATAGTTTTACCCTAAGGCGTTGTATATGCAAGAACCTTCTCCTCGCGACGTGTGCATTGAAATGTCGTGCCCAGCTCGACGATCCGACAATTTTGTCCCTTCCAAATGAGCGAAGATGTTGCTCGTCTGCACACGCCTTTAGACATGAAGTTATTGGTCTTATTGTACTCAGATGTAGCTTTAGAGATAAAATTTAATGTTTTGCTGCCTCTTTCCTAAACAGCCATAGACGAAGCCAGTTTTTACCATTACCGCTCGGGAAACAATGTCGAGAACAAATTCAGCCAATTTACAGTGAAAACTCATCGATTTATCTTCTTTGCGCGCAGATTTCTATCTTCAAGATATCTAAAGACGCCCAGTGCCGATTCTTCATTATATTTTGCGCTAACAAAATGCACCAACATTCGCTGTCTTTTTGTTCACATTACTTTCATAAAATCACACACAAGAGCGGCATAAGTCGCGCTTGAGATCTCAAGGTGACGGTTTAGAGCGGTCTGCTTAAAAGAGTCGCAAACGAATCAAGCGATGAGGCTACCTATACGCAGTTATACCGTGGTACCAGCTGAGGTCACGGGTGCGACATTTTGTTTTGAAACTTTTGACAAACAAGGTGCAATTTTCGGGTGCTACAGCTTCGCCAGTAATGAGTTTGGTACGTACTATATGACGGATATCTTTCAGCGGGCCATAGGGGGGTAGGTTAGTTAGGTTCGCTCATCCTATGTTATGGGGAGCAGCGACCTTCGGGACGTCTTTCCTCTGTGCCCACTTTGCCTCTTTTCGCTTTCATATTCCTACTTTACTTGCCTGTGAACTTCTTCTTTCCCGACATGCTGTTACCATGCGCGTTGATCTTGTGTGGAAATACCCTCCTGTGTGAGTTCCACGTCTCTGTCGACATACTATAATATTACTATTTCTTCCTCTGTAAGATCACTTCTATAGAGGAAAGGGAGGCTTAAGCTAATCAATACAATAATAATATATGACTGATACCCTAGACAAGGATCAACGTAAGTACATACACAGATTAGAGTGATTTCATCGCGTCTTGCCCGGGGATCTGAGGCACATTTGAGTGCAGTATTGTTGTTCATCCTGACAACATTTTGTATGATGCTCGTACATCCCAGTGGCATAGCTAATAGAGGGAGCAAGGGGGTCATCTGTCCCCACCCACACAGTGCCCCACAGCGCGCCCCTTACACCAGTGCACTTCGGGTGCAGTAGACGTTTTGGGGCGCAGAAAGTCAAAGTTTTTGAGAGAAGTGTGCAATGGAGAGGCACCATTTTCTTGCACATTTTTTGCTCCTCTTGATTCACAGACGAAAAGTTGACACTTGCACAGGGCTACCATTCACTAGGCTTCCCAACATATTGGGATTTCTCGTTAACTGTTTCCTGTTTAAAGTTGCAATTACAATAAAAACATTTTGTGCTAGTTTAAAATGTTTTAAACTATTTAAGACAATTTTTTATTGTAAGCGCTAGAAAATTATCTGGAGGCATTAAAATTTATATGTGCTGCTGGCGCAGTAGCAGAAGGGCGCAGGGCGCGATGGGGTTCGCGAAATACTGCGGCGCAGTGGCGTTGAAGCAATACGTATAGTGGGTAGGGCGCAGTGGCGTTGAAGCAATACGTGTTGTGGGTAGGGCGCAGTGGCGTTGGCGCGCTGGCCAAGTAGGCGTTCCACCTCTGGTAATAATTACAGTAGGTATTATTGAGCAAGGTACCGGATCACTCTAGTCTAGAGTGATCTGCAACTTGGGAACTCTATCTCTGTTCTCAGTCTTATGATAATGACTGTAGTCAATACTATAGCATTTATCGCTGTATCTCGAATAGTGACTTCTTGTTTTTAGTCTCATTGGCGTTCATCAACGTCCATTTCCATGTCTTCCTTGTGAAATGGATTCTATAGTTTGTTCCGTGGTGCGATAGGAAACGCGAGAAACTATTATTTTGCCATTTTACTGTTCCTTAGTAGCTGCTCATCATAATATTCATCTTGGTTCCGAAAGCTATGCTAAAGTGAGAGAAAGTTTACGTATGATTTCAGTTTTCTTGGGATCCTGCAAGAGTATTGTGGCTGCTGTCCTGCCTTAGTGTCACAGCCTTTTGCGCGGAGTGACTCGCCTGACTGCAGGGTATATTTACACCACTTACAATGGATCTGAGGGTGGCGGGCGGTCTGGTGGCTTCGAAATTTCTGTAAGTTCGCTAACATTTTTTAAGTAAGTGCTACTTGCGGTGCGTTCGGATGATAATGTGAAACTTTCCTCAGATTAGAACCCGACAATGACAATCTTCGTACTCGTAAATTCATATCGGTCAAGAGACCATGGCCAATCTGCGAGTGTTACCATGTGTTAAGCATTCAATCTTGTAAAATATTGCTGTTACATGTTAGCTATCATATCGTGAGACATCCGATATGATTTGTTTATCAAGTAGAGTATTATCTTCACAAAATTTGTGCTCATTTTTTGAATGCTTACGGTATTAGTAGGAGGTGATTCGTGACCTTCAACTTGAGCAGCGAATCAGACTTATAAATTTGTTGTTGGATTATAACAACTACAAGATTAGACAAGTACAGTGTCGTCTCAGCTTCGGGAAAGGTTTCAATTTGGAAAGGGCAGGTTCTACAGCATGCTTGTTTCCCCTACATTTGCAAAAACCTTTTCTTTGGTTACTTAACACCATAGGAGGTCGTCAAGTTGTTCAGTTGAACAAAGTACCAGTTAAGTTTTATTACATCATTTTGCTGGTCATTCAAAATGATGCCGGCTAGTGCTATAATTTACGATAGAGGGTGCAGTATACGGTGTAGGTTTCTGCGTTTTCTCAGTTTCAGGGGTCTCATTCTCAGGAATCTTCATATTTTGGGATTCTCGATTTTAGGCGTTCTATTGTTGTAGCAAGGGTTGAGGGTTACCTCTTTTCCAGACAGGAAAATTTTTGCAGTGACTGGCTCGCTGAGTAAGCATTTCCGGCGTTCAGACGCGATTACAGGTGTAGCGTATTGACCCTAGGAATGGGGATAGCCAGA
This sequence comes from Parhyale hawaiensis, assembly GCA_001587735.2. NCBI lineage: Eukaryota > Metazoa > Arthropoda > Malacostraca > Amphipoda > Hyalidae > Parhyale > Parhyale hawaiensis. The sequence continues at coordinate 37,728,375 of LQNS02278070.1, forward strand.
ACGTTGCAGTTGTTGCACGAGTTTTCCGTCTCTGGCGATATAGCTGTGTCAGTCTGCGGCCACAACAGCCGTGCACGCCTGTGGAGCCACGGGGCGTCAGGTTTGCAGCACGTATTAGTTACACGTGGATTTCCCCATTGGAGTGGCCAAGTTGACTTTACTTTTTACCTGATCGGGTGTCCGCTTATTTAATGCATGAAAGCGAATTCTTTGATTATCGGGATTGTAGAATTTAGCGTTTCTGACACTCTGTCTATTACGAGGGCGATGACCTGACCACGAATGGGGATAGTTAAAGTCGCAGCTGTCATACGTATGGGTTTTTCATCTTGAGACGAAATTGCTTTGTTAATCTGGTCGACAGAAGTACTAATCTCCTCTGGATTCAGCGGGCATATATTTGTAGCACGACCCAGTGCATGTGGGTTTCCTAGTTGTGGAGCGGGTCGCAGCCAAGTTGATTCCACCTTTATCTTTGCATGACAAAAAACAAATTTGTTAGGCCGCAACAAGAAGATAATTTTTATTTGATTTAGAATGACAGACTAGGAAAGCTTTCATTCTATCAGGATTTAATAGTCTAACCGAAATATAGTTATCTGCTTTGAGAACAGATTGACTTCGATAATATGAAAAATATATTGAAGCTTTGAAGGATTCGTGAATGAAATGCAGTATTTTAGGGACTCATGGCTGGTAAAGTAGATCAGATGTCCGCTGGGCCTGTTGGGCAGAGTTTTGCTTGTTTTAGCTGCAGCTTGCAGTTTGGTCTGTTGTGAATTATTTTTGTGACAGCTTCTGCTCGTGCTAATCGTCATACATATTTTAATTGTTCGTTTCATACAAGCTTTGAAGGGCTGCCCAACTATGTACTAATTTCCCTTTCTCACACTCCACAGATCATAACATACATCTTCTTCCATACACGTATTGCAGCCTTGCCTTAAGTGTTTGACTTGGAGTAGCTTGATGTGAACAATTTCGCTTTGAATCAAGAGTACGATTATAATCATCTTTGAGGTGTGTTTAACCGAATACACCTCGGCTAAATCTAAATTAAATTAAAGTTATGCAAGTCAAACGTTTACAATTCAGCGAGGTATAACGACCACACCTACCTCTGTTGTCACGATGGGGAAGGGGGTGTGCGCTTGAATTAACTTGGTCCTCGGGTGCCAAGAACCCCAGCTACGCCGCTAGTCATTCCGGATAATAAGCAGTACAGGATTAATCGAGCAACATGAAGTGATATTCAAATAATTTATGTGAATAGCCATTTGTGTCTGGGACATACCATAGATGGTAATCTTAGTGTTGCTGCCGATATTGTTAGACTAGTGACGCGTCTGAATGCCACAGGCAATCAGATACTAAGGCAGTTTCGTAACTAGGGGCTCAATGTTAATTATAATTCATTTCTTCAGAACAAATTATTAGGCCGTATATTACAATTCTATATGAACTAAATTCATGAGGCGCAATCCACCAGGAGGTTGCGGGTTGTTAGTCGACTGGCAGGTGTCCTCAGATACACAAAGGTGACTGGCGTGTCTGCCCTTAACCAAGCCACAAGTTTACATCTTCTTGTCTGCAAATGTGCCTATAGTCTTCAGGTAAGGTCTTGTCTGCAAATGTGCCTATAGTCTTCAGGTAAGGGTGTAAAAGTTTGTTAATTCATTGCAAAAGTTTACTCCGATCTATCAGAGTTCGGCACTCAAACAGCGCTGAGTTGAACACAGGCATAACCACAATGACCTGTATCGGTGTGTTCCTTTCCTGCTCGCTTGGCGGTTCAGTATTTTTGTACTTACTTATATTGTATTCCAGCTAATTTTTCCTGATGTTTATCAGATATAACAGAGTGTTCGGAGAGTGCCGTTGAATTTTATCCTGTTGCTCGTGCTATGCTAAGTAGGATATAGCATTTGCTTGCTTTCTGAAAGGGTTGGCAGTTACCATCATTTAGGATTTGAGGTAAAAGTCTACGGATTTCACCCGCAGGATTCAAATATCTTTTCTCTAAATGCAGCTTCGTCCATCGATGTAGATCAACTGAATGGTAAAATTCTGTAATGGACGACTTACCCGTTGAGCTATTAATATTTAAAATCGCTTAGCAGCTGTAACGCTCACTTGTTGACCAGACCTGTAAATAACCAAGGGCATAGCAGGATGTTGAGCAGTGCCTACTCTGCCTAATGAAGGTCACCACACTTGAGGTATTGTTCGTGCTACCTTTCAATTGCACGCCGTATTGGTGAGGAGTGTTCCGAAAGTTGTTCGTTAAATCAATGAGGACAGTTTTTTCTACGCTACATCCGTATGTGGTTTACATATTCTAATAATGAATAGCAATAGAGAGGCATAAACACTTTCTCTAACCATATCGCGTACCTGCAGCTGCCAGCTCTACCTCTTGTTCTATTTAGTATTATTTTCTGGGGCTGAACTTACGGAACCGCTAGACCCCATCTTTTAGGTCCATTAGCCTAGGTTTTGGGTCCATAAACCTTAATTTAAGAGACCACTGACTGTCCCTCATTGATCAATGTGCCGTATCATAACGTACAGCTTTCATCTTTAAAGTACTCTGTCTCGCTTTTTTTTTTTTTGACTGGGAACAGAAACTCGGGCACTGCTCTTGAAGGCCCTTGTGCTCAGCCACACTCATTCCCAATAACAATTTGATGCAAGAATGGGCAGCTAATACGCCGTTCATGCTACCGACTTCAAATACGTACTGGAACGACACGCGAGCGCCTCATCGCATCAAGGTGTGCGCGCGACTGCATTACTTGTAGAAGAGAATCATTGGCTTTCTCACGATTGCGTTTGCTTTCAGTTTTCAGAACCCAGTCTGTATGCATCTCAATTTGAATACTTCATTATATATACTTAAAAGTATGAGAACGCGTCAACATAATTTCATACAGCGTTCTGTCATTTACATTGAGGAGCAGTAAAGCTGATGTAAAAACTTTTTTTGTAATATACAACCCGTGTATAACTATTTGGTAATTGCACAAATTTTTCTGGATCAAACTGTTGCGGATAGGCAGGCTTAACTTTGAATATAGTTGATATTTCCTGCTCATTTAGAACAGATAAAGCGTACTTTAACGCATGGCGCCTTGCATTACAGCAAGATATATACGCGATTAGTATTGGCAACATGTAGACACTATAAGGTGAAGGTAGTCAATGTGATGAAACAAGTGGGCGGACTTATTATGTACCTATATAATTAAGCTCACCAAACAGCAGATACGTTATAACTGGTATCAGATCGACAGTGCTGCGCATAGGAGTGCAAGCCATACGTCAGTAGGTACTAAAGCGTTGCTCCCACTAAAGCAAGGATTGACATGAGGCAGTAAAGCATCTTAGGACGAAGGCAGTAAGGCCGTCATTGAGTTAGAGTGCTAACATCGCTCACTCTCGGATGTCTCTATTATAGTGTCCCAAATTAGCTGGAAGCTCGGACTCGCCAGCTCTTTCATTAGCAAAGCCTGCAGCTGCTATGAGGTACTATAAAGTAAGGGCTTCACTGAGGGGCTAATAAGAGCAGTACGGGAGCAGTTAGAAGGAAGTGTATTTGAGAGTGGCGCATATCACAGGCATCAATAGACGGCTATAGCGGTGACATACACTTGCTGTCCTCGCTCCTATACAAATAGAGCGAAGTGCACACAATATATAAATTCTTTTCACAATACTTTGCGGTGTTGTTAATAATAGTATCAACTCAGAGAGCACAGCGAATGGTAAAAAATACAGTACTTATATTTACCCAGGAATAAATTAGAAAATCATTACCATGCAAAGCATTCCAACTCGATATTTTTTCGCTGCCGGCGGTAGATATGGTGGGAGCAGTATTTTGGCCCGTAGAAAAAGTGAAAAATTAATGGCGTAGATATTTTAGAAAAACAAAATTCTATATTGCCAAATCGACAAAAGAGAAAAAAAAGGAGCGATGTGCTGTCACTAGCTTAAGTGGCCTAATATATTTCATTTACAACTTTATGAGCATGCTGTGCAGAGTTGAGGATGCACGCGATGTTATAAACTTACAGTTGAAAGTGTACGCAAAACTCAAAATAAAAAAAATAGCAAATTGCTAGAGTCGCGCATTCAGAGTTTACAGAGCTGCACTGCTCTCACTGCCATAACAGAGTCCACCAGACACCTATACGGTATTTTAACATACTCTATTTAGCGTATCGCACTTGTAAACCGCAGGTGGCTGAGATCCACCACTTTGAGCGTAACTAACTGGTAATTGTATCAAATAGACCCTTGATGAACCGAATCGCATTCAACCGGATTTCGGGTAAACGGAACCTTTTGTACCAACAAAGCCACTGGATAAATAGACCTTCGGTGTGGCATTATTTGAGGACTTCATAAGTCCACCGAACAGGCCGGTGAGGCGGGGGCACCTCTCGTTTAAAGCCCAACACACCTGGGCACCGCACCAACCACTGAACCGACCTTCGGTTCATATATAAGGTGCTATGCCAACCGTTGACAACTTGCCAAATATCTTCCCCATCGCTTCGGTTTACCGAGGGCTTATCGCAACTCGAAAACTTTTATTATCCCTGCATTGTAGCATGCTTCATTTATTACACGGGAAAATCAGGATTAAATTCTTTATTTTGAATCGTCGGAAACGATCTACTTTGTAGTGAAAGGTTACTCGCCTGATATCTGAATAGTTCCGGTACTTAAGTATTTATACATAACCTTTGTTCCTTAGAGCGTGTATGCATATTTGGCCGACTCTGTTGTACGTAAGGGATCTCTTGAGTGGAATGCAGAAATTAGGGAAGGTAAATGTAGGGCAATGGTCCACAGTCTTGCTACTCGATGAAAGACTTAACACTCGAGCATAACATTTGTTCCACACATAAGTAAATTCTGAGTGTTCTAGAAAAAAGGACGCGCGTCCTAAAACTGTACGAGAGAGTAGAATAGGCAAGGCACCGTAATATTCACACCTTAAGATAGACAAAAACATTTTATTTTTTAATATACATATATAGGTATTTAAACACAAACATTGACTGAAACAAGCGCACCATAACTTATGCGGCAACTCAAGTAGCACGCAAACAAACGGGAAGCGTCTCCACACGAATATAATAACTGTAGTGGAAACGTGTTGTTTTTTTCATTTATTCAATGGCATAAGTAGGAAGCTAAAGATATCAATAAGAGTATTGATAGTCACAATAAATAATTCAAGTCTACACGAGACCAGAGTCGCGCTGGATATGACTATCAACAGAAGAGCACCGCTAGTATTTTCACTATTAGATCATATGTATGCGCACTTACAGTAACTAGCTACGTCCCATTTTTCCGCACACTTTTCGTCCACTTCCATATGTACGTTATCACCAAGTCCTCGTCTCTCTGAATTATTGCGCTTCTGCATGTTAATGGACACAAACGAACGGTTAATGACTGCGTTTTCGCTTCCGTATTAGTTGAAAAACAAATTTTTTCTAACAAAGTTTTATTCTTACAAATAAATAGTTCTCCACTCCTTCCAAAGTGTTGGCCGAATAATAAACACATGTTTCACGTAATTTCTGATTGTATAGCTTTGGTGCGCTAAGGATATCATGTTGCAGGTTTTTTATTAGTGTCCAGTTTTCAGGGTAACGTCGAAGCTTGTACCAAAAAAATCAGAGACTTGGATTCCCTACAGGACTGCTGGTTGAGCAGTGAGATAGTGACATGATATGGTCTCTTCATCCAGATTTTGTTTTCATGTGCTCCATGCACTTGATAATTCAAGGTGGCCACAGCAGTAGAAGAAAAGGAGGTCGGGACTACATTAGCATATATAAGGTTAATGCCTGTTTTGGCCTGTAGTATGGCAATTACATACTGAAGGGAAAAGTGAAAATTCGCCTTATGATGCTTTACAAAGTAGCTACGTTCAGATATTTTATGATCCGAAACATTGGCAATTCATGTTTTAATAACATGAAGTGGTTTCCAGTTTTTCTATACAACGAATACGATACCCTAATGCTAGGGTCAATAGCTAAGTAAGATGGCTATAGTGCCAGGTAGGCAGTTACCGCATATACTAAGACCATATCGCTCCAATAGATACACTCATAGGGCAGCCCTACCGTACGTCGAGGTATTACCATTTCAATCTCGTGTTATGAATGGCCACATTGAATACTTTTAATACAACTAGCAGGAGAAGTAATCTGATCAGACATTATATCTAGTTCTGCTCATTTAACCCTATAAACACGAGATCCCTCTTTAGAGCATAGAGGGCTGAGCAACACCCAGGACGCTGTGTCCAAAAGGGTTACAATAATGTTGTACCTACCGAAAAGACATCCTGATACTTTTACAATTAGCAATAGAACACCAGTCGGACGATTTCAATCACAAAGAATGAACTTCAGTAATAATTTAGCATCGTGGGTTACAATAGAGGACCATAATACCAATAAAGCTCTTGTATCTTCGTAGTTTGATCGTATTCCGTGAACAACAATAAATCTATATACCGATACACGTTTTCGGTGTAACTATAATAATCTTTCGTGTAGTATTGGTTCAAATAAGATAATTACGTTCCTATTTTGTTTCACAGTAACGGATGACCTCTACAGAAGGCGTTACGGAAGTTACAAGACCTGCACAAATAACGCTGCGTACGCAGTTACAAGGCGTGGCCGGCGACGCGACTAAATGAGAGGTATGTTCATTCGCGTAGCTACATAATCTGAAAGGTATTCCTTTCCCATGCGTCAATGAAGATCAACCCTTTCGTTCCATCGTAAAATTATTCCCGACAATGCGCTCAATAACAACAGTGTCCGCTTAACGTCACAATCACAGGCAAAGAAGCATAAGTAAGAGTAAAAATATATATATAAAACAAGCACTGCTATTTAGTACAAACGTAACGGTGAACAACAGTAAACAATACGGAAAAGTAAATTAATGCTGACTCAAGCAAAATATAAAACAATCTTCACATAGGGAGAGCTACACACTAACGTAATAACATTAATAGTTGTTGACGGAAGATACGATGCTGCACAGCTGCTCCAAGGGACTTGCGGGTAACACTCCCGAAAGATATAAGTATTATCAATAGCTGCAGGAAATGTTTTTAGACTACAGCCAATGCATTCTTCTCCAGCTAGTCCTGCTTCATTTGCTACGTAACACAATTTTCACCAATAACTACACAGAGAGCAAGTGCGGTATGGCGTCGAGAGTTGTGTCTGTGAGATGTTGTATTTCATCGGTACTTCTAAAGCAACAAGATAGCAATGACACCGAACTGGACAGGCAGAAATGTGTTCAAGTAATTGTACCACCAACTGACTAAGCATCAAGTGGCAGGAGCTGGGAGCTCGGCTGGTAGAGAAGGAAATCGGTCGTACAGAAATAATGCTCCGTTGTGAAATGGCTATTTTGTTTACGAAAACTCTTGAGCACATCACGGCACCTGTTAGCATAATAAACAACGATCATGAAGTACACTCTTTCTTTACTAGTTCTCACTGCCATTCGCATGTTCAAGCCCCAGGACATGCATCACTGATTGCCACAGCGCATTGAGTATCACCGCTGTAGATATTAGAAAGTTCCCGTTTCTTGCTGTAATAAATATGTACACAGAAACCATGGAGCAAAAAGCTAACAATGACTTATGATGGAGACCGATAAGCTTTGAAGTCCATTCCAACTCTCTATTCAGCACTGCAGATGTAATTACAGTTGGGTGTAGCAGCGAATTTGACTGTGCGGGTAGAGATATCTCCTTACAAATGGGGGAAAAATAATTACAAAGACGTAGTACCACAAGCTTTGGTTTGCATTACTGCAAAGCAATAATTAATATAACTTTAATTTTTGCACGTACACCACTATTTAAATAGTCTCAAATTGCCCATGCTTGTTCGTGAAAGGTTAAGGGACATCGTGAACTCTTTTCATAATCATGCGCTAGAACTGAAGCGCGGTGACAGCAGCGTATCTTCAGCCAACTGTGTCCTGTTGCCAGAGCGCGAGCGCCTCATGCAGCAACAGAGGTCGTTATAGAAGGAAGCACCATGAATCACCCAGCATGATCAATAGTTTCTCTTACGAACCTAAGTAATAAGAATGAAATGCCTTAACGTAAATATCGACACATTACATCGCTCACATAACCCTTTGCTATTGACATAAAAGGCAGCCATATTGAGGCCAAGTGCGACTCGAAATGTTACACGAATTTTAATTTTCCAACATTCATAAACGATATCAAATGAAATATTCCGTGACTTCTAACATACAGAGCAAATTCATTAGGGGATCATTTCATTAAATATCTCTTAGTGTTTAGCTTACAATAAGACTAGTAGATACAGAGACGCAGCAGTTGAGAGTGAAATGATAACCAGAAATCTAAACTGTCCGTGCTTGTCTATTGCTTCCGGTTAGGGTGGATTTTGTATCAGATGTCATTGTGAGGGTGTGATTTTGTGACTTTAATTGCGACGCAGATAATGTACGAAAATATAAATATGAAGCGTCAGTATTGCAATAGGGTGGCAATGGAAAATATAACGAATCGTGTTATCACATAATACTGTTTCTTTTTGTGGAGTACCAAGCAAATACATTGTTAATGATGTGAAATTTTGTGCTTTAGAGAAAAAAAAAAAGTTACCAAGCACAATTTAATAGAACTTATTTCCCGCCATACTGTTGATCAAATACTTTCGATACAATTTTGCTGAAAAAGAAAAAGTTTTCCCGATAAGGGGATCGACACCATGGTCACTAGGACTATGAACTTCATTGTTAGAACAACAAAATCTAACTGAGTGCGAACTACGGCACCCGAATTCGAAGAATTCAATTCATTACCAAACATACCGCAGCATCAGCCCTAAGAGGTCTACTGTTAATTACGTTGCAAAATAAATGAGCACCAAGTTCGTAACACGAACAAGCACCAACATTAATTCGACTAAGATAAGGTTTCTGAGAAAAAAACTCCCGAGAAAGAAAGAAATGAGGGTATTTTTTTTCACTTTACAACGCTAATAGAGATGGACTGACTGAAACAACAATTGTATAGCAGAGATGATAGAAAAGTGCTGAAAGAAAACGTTTCCATACTGATGTAGCTATGAACAAAACGAATGATATACACTAGGCATGATTACTGTGGCTACTGTTTATACAATATTTTCTTACGGTTGAAAACATACAGTTCATAAATTAGCATTCATCACATACGAGCAGCTGATACGCCTGAGTTGTGAAACTCCATGGTCCTTTACGTCTTACCAAATGCGTAGCGCAAAAATCACTAGTGATTTTCACTAGTAGTAAAGTACTAGCGATTTGCCAACCAAAGAGAGAGCAGCTCTTCACTGAAGTTCTTTGCGTAATATTGCACAGTGTGATATAAAGAAAGTGCAACGTTTAATCGTTAGTTGTATGCAGCTGTTCCCAGCCCCTTGACAGTAATGACCTGAATTCCTGTGTTCCACCTCGAAGTGTGTCCCACGGGCCAGTATTTTCGCCGACTTAGCAAGTGTATTAATATAACCCCACCTTGTTCCATGGAACTGGTAAACTGCAGAATTTTCAATAAATTATAATTACTCAAAATTTGAATATTGTTCTCGATTGAATCAAAAACCTAACAAATTTGGTGCACAAGTGAATATTGACTGCGATGGGGGTATTCGGTCCTGGTATCAGACGGGCGTCTCGACGGTCGCTGCCTGCCCTGCAATAGAAAAAAAAAGAGAATTAACGCACATGCAGCATAACAATTATGAACAACTTATGGGAAATGGAGCAGGATATGCTTGCTGGGTAGACCCGTGTAACTTGCATATGAGCCGACATAACTACATGGCATAATTCTCAGCAGCATGGTTAGGGCAAGTACACATCATAAGCATTTCTGTAACGATTTCCCTCGGTTTAGTGACCTGTAGTAGTGCTAAATTACAACCAAAACGCGTGACTTTCGTGCTGCGACTTCATACCCATTAACTAGCACTCGTGAGGCCAGTTTATATGCGCTATCAGACCATCAGACCTCAACATTATTTCTTGAGCAAATTTGCACTTGAAAAGTTTTGCCCTAGACCAACGACTGCTCGCGTTGCCCAAGAGAAATTCTGCCTATTTATTAACAACAAAACAATTTTACCGATTTTTCTGCAAATAATGTGGTTTACTCAGCGCTTATAGAGCAAATTTCAAACTTTTTCCTGTTTTGGTTGAGATGCTTTAGGCAGCACGTTGCGCATCGACCGTTTTGCTGAACCCTTGCAAACACTGCTTTGAGTTTACCAAAAAAGGCGTAAAAATGTTAGCCATCACGTTCAGTTTGCGCAGCTAGTGCCGTTTTTTACGTTTAGGACACGTATTCAAACTTAGAAGGAATCATAACTTAAAATTCTTATGTGCTATTTACATGAACACATTAACGCATTCGGTTGCGAAGATGACGAAACTCATTCTTTTGACTATATATAAAGCGTGTGTACAGGCTATTAGAAGGAGATAACTAGCGTAGCCATAATACAGTTTCGGGAACAAGAGTCTATATTAAGTTACAGTGCTTCGGAGATTATCCGCATGCAGCGCTCTTCGTCTATCTCCCTATCATGTCTGCAGTTACAAACAGAAAATTAATAACTGAAATCTGATAAAAAAAATGGAGTCAACCGCATTAAAATAGCTATCTAATGTTTAATTGAGTTGAACGAAGGTACAGTGAGTTCAGAGAAGTAAATGGAGGCGAAAGGAGCTACAGAGAGTTAACACTTTGTCAGCCAGGTGGATCTCTGGGTCCACTTTTCCAAATAGTGGTATTTCTACGGAAATTTACATTGAACTAAACGGCTCGTGACCCGTTGGGTCACCATCACCATCTTCATTGCTTTCGCGGAAAAAAATCTGTATCATAATTCTGCTAGAGGCTCCATCCATCCGTCCGTACGTACGTCAGTTTGTCTACACGTTACGCTTTTCAATAAAATATAGGGGGAAATTCAACTTGTAAGAAGCTAGGATTTTCACTGGAACGAAGTCCAACCATAGCTGTCTTCTTTAGCGTTTCTTGAAAAAAATTCAGTCACTTTCAGAGCAGAGACACGATGATAATTTCACTCGTATCTTATCTACCGCTTTTCATTTCTTTCACAACATATTATGTTCGCTTTGCTTGTGGCGCCTTACGTTCTTAGTAGGCCAGTCAGATATGTAGTTAGAATACGCTGCAGGAGAATAGGAGTCAAGTTCAAATTTTAGCTGCTAGTTCTCGCAGGTCTTCGGTAGAAGATTTACTGCCTGAGTTAGACTTGGAATATTTTTCAACCTTTGTATGCATGATATGGTGCCGAGAGCATCATAATTGAAGAACAATTCTTCTTTTCTTTTGAATTTGCACAGGTTCCTTCAGCATTAGATAGGGACAAGTAGGATGATACGGGGCTCCGATATCATTGAAGAACATTACTTCTGTTCTGAGAATTTGAACAGGTTTCAGCTGCATTCATAGCAGGGTCATCGGATGGGTACGGAGAAACGTTCCTATGTTTCGTTAGACGGAAATCGTTTAAGGCAATATCTTTGATAGCGGTTTTGATCCTGTCAGGCATAAGCTACGTCTCATATTTTATAGCTGAATTTCTTCTTAGTAGTTCGAAAGAGTCAGTCTTGATTGGAGTTTTCGTTCTTTTCGTGCGTAATCCATTTCAATAATGCTTTCTTTAGCTGAATCTCTTAGATGCAGCTGAAACATTGACGCTGAGCTGACACTTTTTATACTTAATTTACATTGCAGCCAAATTTCAACGCTTGAGGTTAAACTATCGGTAGGTATCCAGTATACGGTAAACCTTGAGCATTTCCGGTGAATGCTTTTGACTGAACTGTATTTCCTTAGTGCTGCTCAACGTTTGCCTGATTCCAAGTTGATATTCGAGCCTTATCTTGCAGGAGGGACATTTTGCTTTCGCAAAACTCATGGCTGTACAACTTACGTTTCATTAATGGAAGATCACTTCTGTAGGGTTGAGACCCAGCTTACAGCACAACCTATACTAGGAACTGGAACAATAAAAAGCTTAATCACAAAACAACTGCCGTAATTTTTGACGGCGGGGCCTCAGACTGATGTTATTTACGGGATTGGCTAGGTTAGAAGAGCTGCGCTAGGTTAAGCTAAAATGAATTATAATAGCGTAGCGTAGGATTGCTACGTATTACAAAGTAAGAACGATAACTAATCGTGGAATATTCACGGGTCACCCACGGGTTACGTTAACGAAGACAATATAATTATTGTGTCAGGGTAGACAGACATTATTGCGTTGGAAAGAGTTCGTCAGGGTTAAGTAACGGGCGTTCACGTAGATGGGGTGTGTTACGTTAGAAGAGCTGCATGCATTNAAGACAATATAATTATTGTGTCAGGGTAGACAGACATTATTGCGTTGGAAAGAGTTCGTCAGGGTTAAGTAACGGGCGTTCACGTAGATGGGGTGTGTTACGTTAGAAGAGCTGCATGCATTAGGCTAAATTCCGGTAAATTGCAATAGCGTAACGTGCGTGAGGCGTAGTATCGATCATTTTGTAAGGTATAGATTTTATTCAACCGTGGAATTTTCACGGGTCCCGCTAGTAGGCATAATAATAAAAATAACACCAGGGCCGATTCTTAGTGGCGAAGATGGGTGCGTGAATACAACCACAAGTTGCAGAAACTACCAAATTCATGTCCACGTGACGACCAAAATCGTGGTTGTCGCACGGAGACTTGTTTCTGGTTGTGTTTACGCCCACAACTCGCAACTTCATTTTTAGTACGCTTATCGGTCTTGGTTGTGACGTCACACGTGTTTATTTACGAAGTGAAGTTGTTTGATTGGAGTAGAATTGATTTTTATGAGGCTAAAAACTTTTGTTTATGGTTATAGGCTATGTTAGGCTGGAATTTATACCAAAACAGCGTGATTAAAGACTGTAATCGTTTATTGATGTGTATAGTTATTTGTTTGTTGACGATGAGAGCTTGTCTTGTTTGTCGAGAGAAGGCGCTGGATACTATCTCATGTCCTTGCGACTGCTCTAGTCGCTCGCCAATAGAACCATAATTTTGTTAATGGTCGCGTAGTTTTGGTTGTTCACGGAGAAACAAACTCCTCCGGTGTTATTCAGCCGGTCATAGACCACATACTTTTTGACCGTCGACTGCCTGTGAGCTGCCTGTAAGCAAGGGGAAATATATGTGCCGCAGTCCAGTTGTATTTCTCGTACCTCCTTTAAATTTAGCGTGCACTTCAGGCAGCCTAGCTCAGGTTCATCTTCCGTATCACTGACAAAGCCAAATTAAATCTCCAACCCTCGAATTTCTTCCTATCTTAAATTAGAGAATCTGTGTGCAAATAAACAAACAAGGTTCGCAGACTTTTAGCATAGCCTAATATAGATGTAGGTAAACAAAGTAGAAAAATTGAACTGTAGCTAAATGGAGTCTAATTCAATTTTAAAATTTACTTCAAGTTGAATATATTGGAAAACCGTGAAATTTCCAATGGCTCCGCTAGTTACTACACTACATGCTTGCCCTCAAAGCGTTCTATTTTTGTCACAATACAATGGTGGACTTTTGTATCAATAATTTCTAAATTAGCTAGTCCTTTATTTTCCGCTTTTTAGACTTATTAGTGCTTGTTGTTAATTTCAATACTTCAATTTAGTTTTCTGCCTTAGTCAAGATATCATCGATTTGCAGCAAACATAGTCGAGTTAAAACAATGTCAAATAGGCTGGATTTGTCCATAACATCAGACCGGAGCGCTGATTTCGTCACTGCGAATAGAGTTTTAGCCGTTAACCTGGAATTCATTTCCCCTGAGACACCAGAGAGTTAAATCCTGCTTCCACAACAGGAGTTTACGGGCGTCTCGAGCGCAATCGGCAGGCCGCTAACCCAACACGATTCAAAGTGGCGAAATTGAATCATGTTCGACTGGGTGCCAAAACTGAGCCTTGAGTTGTTCGAATTTACAGGCAGGTGCCCCGACTTGGAATTGTGGATTCAAGTTTCAGGCGTTGACTGTTAATCACTTGCCTGTGGGACTTTCATGACCTAAGTCTTGCTCAGTAAAATGGAGATTTCAGTCGGTTCAACATAATCGGGCTGGTTCTAGCACCTCCAGCATGCATCGAAGTGACGAAGCTGAAGTTCATGTCTGCATTTTCGGACAAGTCAAGTTGGCTTGACTTAGATCGACTTTTACAACCCAATGGAACGAGCCCCAAATGTCAAACTATCAGGGCAAATCAAGCCTAGCGAGCTAAGCTTAACTCGACTTCGCTGTGTCAATCGAGGACTCTTTTCAGTACAACGCAATTTCATTAGTTTCTCTTGAAAATCATAGTATATGTTGTTGACCTTATGATCCGGTTGGTAAATCATTTAACCTAGTATTAGAAAGTGATGAAACTCGTAAACTCAATGAAAAATGACACTCATAGCAGCGGAAATGCTGTCCAATAGCACAAAGCATAGTCGAGTTCACTTCCTCCGTAAAAGTTATGGATTTTTTTAAGAATAGGTAGTTGTTGGAAATGTAAAAACTAAGAACAGTGGTTCCAATAGACCACTATACGCATTCCCTGGGTCGCCAAGAACAGTTTACTTTTATTTCAGGTAGCTATGTTGTATGGAAAAGATTTTATCGAGGCTTTATCAATTTGCTATCAGCCCCATTTGCGTGGTGTAGTCTATGGCTTACCATATTTTTATTACTATGCTAGTAACACAAACTAAGCATAGGTTTCCATCACTGTTAGTTACATATCAGCTGCTTAAGTCCAGTTCCCAGATCTCTGGACCATATTTCTACGAAAATTATGAATTAAACTTTCTCTAGCTTATTTATTCCTCACGTAGACGTTAACCGTGCGGAAAATTTTGCGGAATCAAAGTTCTCTTAGAAATTATCAATGACTTGTGGACAAACGGAATGCACTTAAATCGCAGATGACAAACTTAATCCAGGTTTTTATTATATTTGAACAAGCAGCAGTTGATTGTAAAAAATGTAAAATTTTAAAAAGAAATGCCCTCTCATCCACGTTTCATTAGCTACAATATTTTTTTAAACCATTCTCTGTGCCCACGGATAAATGTGAACACAGAGAAAAGAACATACATGCATCGTAATTCTATTATTGGAACACAAGTTGAAGTCAAGAATTTATGGATCTGCAACATGAAGCTTGTAATGAGAGAAGTGATCGCGGGTCCGTCTGCAGTGAAGATTTAATTTCTTATATCAATACAGTTATTACTTACGTGGCTATGTAGTTACTGAAGAGAAGCAGAAGTTACTTGCCGGTTGTTCACTAAGACTTTTCTTTTTTTTCTTTAGAGGAATGTTTTCTTCTCTCCTTCCGTGCACCTTTATTGACATCACTTCTACTGTTACGCTGATGATCTTTAAATTCACTATTATTAATATTATTATTGTTTTTATTATTACTTTCTTCACTTATTCCAGCATCACTATCACTAGTTTTAGTTCTATGTTTAATATTTTTATTAGAGTTATTGCTGCTGCCGCTGCTGGCTGAGGCACGATTCTGTTTGGGTGCGCTCGCTGCCGCTTGCCTTGGGTCGTGAAACTCGGGCAGATGATCTTGATATGAGTCGTCGCTTTCAGTCAAGGAAGGGTCAGCAACCCCCGCAACTTGCTGCTGCTGTTGCTGGCTGTTGTACTTGGAAAGTCTGCTGCGCACGATATTCAAGTGGCGTAAGATGTAGTCCTCGCCTGGTGCGATGGTATGAGCCCGAGCCAGGCAGGACTCGGCCGCCAGAAGCTCCCCCCGCTCCACGTACACGACACACAGGTTGTGTAGTCCCTGGACGTTGCCAGGGTCAACTGCAAGGATGCGTTCGTAGCACTGCAAGAGACACGTCCACAAATGAATCAACTGAGAGCGTTAAAATGTGTGCATTAGTTGTTACAGGGATTACTGGTGCAGTACTGATGTGACCTCCCTAGTCACCGCAACGGTGTTGCAAACTTGCAAGAGAAAAATAAAGAGGCATGTAGTATGGCAAAAAACAAAAGAGTCGAAGCTATGCACGTGGAGCAGAGAGTTGGGAAAGCAAAGGAAGAACAAAAAAAAATGGTTAAAAGAAGTAGAAGAATGGAAGGGGGACAGCAAGAGAGGTGTGCGCATGTAAAGAATTCGACTATAGAATGACTGACAATGAAAAGTGTAATTTCCTTAAAATAATATACAAATGATACAAAACAAGTTACTCCATAAATTTAGAATAGATGTAAATGTATACATACTGTACTGCAGCTGCGGTAATTAGGCCTATGCTAGTACTTCTTAGTTAAAATTCATTATGCAAAAAAAAGTATGGGAATGAAGCGATGAACGTTCACAAAATGCCAGACACACCGCTGTTTCTAGTGAATCGATGAAAACTAACGGTGCGAGAGCTGAACAAACTATCAAAGTCGCTTTTTTCCAAAAAGAAAACTAACACTGAAAAAAAAAACAAAGCAATAGTTTTCCAAAATGACAATTATCTGTGCTAGCACAAATTCACAACGTTCAGATGATCATTACCGTACGCAAAACAGGGCCTTCTCAAATTCTAATAAACTCAATTTTTTATACCAATTTTTTTTTTTGGATAAAGAAATTATATATCAAAGGAATCGAGTAACTAAATTAAACGAATATGATGGGAATATAATTATATACGCCGGACATTTTGATCAACTAGACACTGTACAAAATTGAATAATGATGCGCTATTCCTTTCCATAATAAACTAGAGAACTCTGAGAGCGCATACCTCCGCCAAGCGAGGCAACGGTAGCAAAAATTTCAAATTGGCTCTGAAATCATAATTTTCCTTGTATTAACTCCAAAATCGAATCACTTGTGTTTTGATAGTAGTAACAGCGTGTGTAATTTTCTTGAAGATCCGTTCATAACTTTTTCTGTTATACTGCTGACAAACGTTTGACAAACATGAGTCAAACATACAAACGAACAAACTGATCTGCACCAAAATTTAATTATTTATGTCTTTTAACATTACTAACAAACCCTATAAATTTCATAAGGATCCATTCATTATTTTTTTTTTGAGTTATTGTGCTAACAAGCATAAAATTAAAAACAGGGACAAACGAACAAACAAACAAACAAACGGATCATAACCAAAATTTGGTCATTTACTCTTTGTTATATACCTAAAAACTCATGTTAATTTCATAAAAATTCATTCATAACTTTTTGAGTTATGGCAGTGTGTAAAATGAGGTAAACAAACAAACAAACGGATGAACATATCTTCACCAAAAGTTAATCATCTCTTCCTCCCAACATACCTAACAATCCCCGCAAATTTCATCCAAATCGGTTCGGAACTTTTTGAGTAATCTTGGAGACAGACAGACAAACAGCCAGAGAGACAAACACGACGAAAACAGAACCTCTTTGGCGGAGGTAAAAATATTAAGGATTTTATTGCAGAAAATAATTGCTTCTGAGGAATTTCCAGATTATAACTAACATTTACGTCTGTAACTACAAAATTGAAAGTATCAGAGAGGGACTAGGAGTAAATTTAGAAACTTAAATTATAACGGTGTAGGCAGAAAAATAATATATCTAGTCCTTGGTCAGGACCCACAGTTTCATGTACCCAAAGGACAGATCCTTCACAACACACCGAGAATACAATGGCTGATGAAAAAACGAAATTAGTGACAACAGTTAGTATTACCGTTACTATTGGCAGCTGCAATGCAGTAGGTCTGTAAGTATCATAAATTTATATTCATCAAGTTGGTGACGTCGTTTTTCTCCAGCAACTTTCAACGGCATCTCCAGCAGGGTAACCGGGCAACAATTTNATTGGCAGCTGCAATGCAGTAGGTCTGTAAGTATCATAAATTTATATTCATCAAGTTGGTGACGTCGTTTTTCTCCAGCAACTTTCAACGGCATCTCCAGCAGGGTAACCGGGCAACAATTTTGGCAATTTTGTGTAACTTTTTAAAGTTAGTATATTGAGGAGTTTTTCTGTGAGGAACATAATAACGAACTCAGACATGAGCAAAACGTCAGTAAGTAACGGGCGCATTTTTTCGAGAGAAATTTTCTCATTCGCCAACTCTTCGGAAAATTTTTCTACTTCACAAACCTGAATCCATAGACGGGAAGGAGCACAGCAGAAACAACAGAAACTTGAGTATAAGATGTATAATCATACACTACATCTGCAGAGCTAAGTCCAAGTATTTCACTTTCAACTAGCACACACTACAGCTCTCAAGACACTTCCTGGTGCGATGTTCGTTGCCAGTTCAGGAACACTCCAAAAGTCATTTGTTCTTCCTACCTTCTCAGCAGCGTCCAAGTCTTTGATGTTGTTGATGTAGATATCGCCGAGGAGGATGAGGCCTTTCACGTGGTCGGGATGGTGCTTGACGAGCTGGTTCAGGAAAGGCGCGGCTTCCAGCGGTCTTCCGTCGTCGGTCAACAGTAGAGCCAAATTGAAGAGGGCAGAGCGGAAGTCTTCTTTGAGTTCCACAGCCTGCGCAGAGCGTGTGTTACATGAAGTGTTTAGCCGACACAACGTGTGTTACATGACGTGTTTAGCCGACACAACGTGTGTTACATGAAGTGTTTAGCCGACACAACGTGTGTTACATGACGTGTTT
>LQNS02278070.1:37747379-37784258 GCA_001587735.2 Parhyale hawaiensis
GTGTGTTACATGACGTGTTTTGCCGACACAACGTGTGTTACATGACGTGTTTTGCCGACACAACGTGTGTTACATGACGTGTTTTGCCGACACAATGTGTGTTACATGACGTGTTTTGCCGACACAACGTGTGTTGCATGACGTGTTTTGCCGACACAACGTGTGTTACATGACGTGTTTTGCCGACACAACGTGTGTTACATGACGTGTTTTGCCGACAAAACGTGTGTTGCATGACGTGTTTTGCTGACACAACGTGTGTTGCATGAAGTGTTTTGCTGAGACAACGTGTGTTACTTGAAGTGTTTTGCTGACAACGTGTATTACATTTCATGAAGCGTTTTGCCGACAGAACGAGTGCTACATGAAGCGTATTACCGACAGAATATGATTTACAAGAAGCGTTTTACAGCGACAGAACATTTGCTACATGTAGCATTTTACCAACAAAACGCGTGTTACGAGGAGTGTTTTAGCGACAGAGCGTGCGTAATATTTAATGAACTATAAAATTATTTACCGACAGAATATATATTACATTGGGTACTCCATGAAACGGCATGCCGACAGAGCACACGGTACATAAGTTAGGGTAGTTTAAATATTTTTTCCTACACAATGAGTGTTACGGTCCTACGTGAACGCTACTCCCGACAGAATTGGCGTTATATCGAGTCTTTTACAGGGTGTTACCTAAAGCACAGTCGGTAAAATGTTTGGCCTGCATATAATACTATGTTATTATCAATATACTCGAGTGCCCACGTTGTCAAAAATGCCACCGAGTAATTTGTGATGACCCTTTTTCATTGATCATGCTGTCGTTATTAACATGCTTCTGAAGGATACGCTACCATGGCCAACTCAAATAGTTATAAGAGACAACGGCTTTTGATCTCAATTCCTCTGGGCAAGACGCTCCTTCTTTAGCTTAGATGACACGTGAAAAAAGCACTTTATATTGACAAGTAGTAAAGCTGCACTGAAGTTAATTAAATTAATCGCTGCGTATCCTGTATACGCCGCAATAGAACTAAAGTACATTGAAATTTTTGCGCTTAAACGAAAAATGCCCCGTCAAAGGGAAAAACCATGCTGGAAAATATAATTTTTTTCGTCTACTACACGGTGCTGAATCGCTTCTCCTGTGCTTCGTTGAGGACACACTCAATTTGTGCGTCGTGAACTGGGAGCAAACTTAGTTTCAATGCATGGACAAAATGACAAAATAATAAAATAAGACTCCATAACAGCACTTAGAGAAGCTGTAAATATGTACTTTGTTTAGATTTTAACGTTAGCCGAGGAAGAAGTGAATTCAATGACAAGGATAAGAATTCTAATTTTAACCACCTTCTCCAACCTGATTCAATTTTCGCTAATAGATCTCCATCAAAACGCAACATTATTGCAATATCTGCAACCTGGCTGTTGAGGAAATGCCCTCAACAGCTACCAATAACCTGATATCGTTCTAGTTATTCAAATCTCCCAGCCTTTGATACTAAAATTATAATTACGTGTCATTGTGTACGCCATCCCGAACTTAATAGTAATAGCTAGAGTTTCAGCTATCAAGTAAAAAACGTAATACCCACACCGTGTCTTACTGAAACCGAAACCCTAAACAAAGCTATTAACACTGGCATATTTTTAGCCTATGTCGTTAAGAGCGTAACTCGTAACATACAAATATATAAACGCATGATGGTGTTAATTTATATTGTTTTGACACCAAGTATTATATCAGCCAAGTGGAAATAACCATGAGAAATTAATAACAAAGAAGCACTAGGGTTTTGAAGTTGTGGCTATGTCGTAGAATCATGGACGTACAAACTAAAAACATCGCGGAAGCTCACGAGCTCCGAGCCTTCAGTCCAGAACAGACACCGACTCCGAGGTGCAGAGTTCGGACACACACCATACCGCCGCCAACACAGCCTCGCTTTCGCCTTGCTACAGCGGGTTGCAAAAACTTTCGCATTACTGAAATACTTCATAACACGGCTGTTCTTGCTGGCAACATGTCAGGGAGCGCCGGTTTTGTTTATTGTATTTTTTCAGATATTAACCGGGTCTGTAAATTGCCAAGAGTTAATTAATGGGCACGATCCCCTAGGGGTACGCTGGTTTCTACACACGCACGCTCGAGGGTTAACACGAGCCCAAAATGGGACTGTAATGCAAAGGACGACAGAAATCTAAACCAAAAGCTTGCGCACAGTTCGGACACGTTGCAAAACGTTTACTTATGGAAGTATTCAATAGGTCTATTAACAAGCAGCGACGGGCAGCAATAACCTAGGAATGTAGCTACGTGAAATGAATTTCATGGGATACTTTAAGCCTCCGTCCCCACTACAAAGACGATCTAACAGAGGGAGGACTATGGGTCATACAATGTGTCGATAAAAGCGTGGAACCCAAGCACGAGGGTGTACCCATGCAGGATCAGCACACAGGCGAACAAGTCAGGAAAGAAGAGGAAGAACAGAACAAAATATAAGTAGGAGCATGAAAACGGAAGAAAATAAAGTGGCCACGAATAAAATACGTCCTGGAGGCCTAGCTAAGGCAACCTCCTCCTAAAGGCGCTGTTACACTTAACAGGACGAGTGAACGTATCTAACTCAACCCAATGACCTATCCTATGGTCCCTGTTGGCTGTGAAAGTAATTTTAATACTTAAGGAGAACGTTAACAGCGTAATGTCACTGCTCTCCTAAGACGGGGTTGAAGGCGCTAACAGAAAGTATGGCTATACGGCGAGAGAGGAAGCGATAGCTCTAAAGTAAATAGCGGAGCCGCTGTAATTATTCATGATTTTCTCCTCACATTTAGTTATTGTAAGCATTAATTTAAGTCTCCTTAAACGTCACAATCGATGCTCAATGAAGAAAAGAAGGGGACATTGAGTAGGTTGACAGAAGCGTGAAACCCACGCAGGAGGATGTTCCCACTCGGCCCACTGCTGTTCATAATTTACACAAATGATGTTGATCTTAATATCCGCAGTAAAATCAGTAAATTTGCAGATGACACTGAGCTATGTCATCCAGCCAGAGAGAGAACTGGGCTCCAACGGAACTTTGACCGCTTCTTGGAATGGACCACAACGTGGCAGACGAGCTTTAATATCGACAAATGTTAAGTTACTTAAGTAATGCACGTAAGGTTACAGAACCCAACTCGATTGAAAATGAACGGGGTAGAACTGGCAGCTGTCACCCAACAACGTGACCTGGGAATAACTAATACAAACACACTACTGTACAACACAGTTAGCACGTTGAAAAGAATGTGAAAATGGCAAGCAGAGAACTGGGATTCATTACCAGGAATTTTGAGTACAATTCTGCTGGCCACATCAGTGCTACGATATCGATAAAATGGAAAGAATCCAACGCTGAGCAACAAAATTGATACCTCAAGTGCGAAAGAAGCCACACAAGTGTCACATACAAGAAGTGGAACTCGTATCTCTCCAACAAGACGACTCAGAAACATTCAATACTTGAATGGCTTGACCGAAATGTCTACAACGGGACTTTTTTGAAAGAGACATTAATGATCGCCGGCGAAACAACGGCCAAAAACTCAAACATAAAGCTCGAAAAACTACACTAAGCCAGCAGTTCTTCCCTTGTTTCATAGGGAACATCCGGAATACGGTAGACTCCCTCCAAAGTTGTCGGTGAAGAGACAGTCAACGCGTTTATATATTGTCTCGACAACCATCGGGAGAGACACCCTCCACAGCCACGAACACCTCCTCCAGGAGCCACAAATTCTTAACGGCCGAAAGTTTGGAGGCCACCTTAATCCATTACTTTTCCCGCCCCAGCTAACTTAATGTCTCCGAGCTTCGCGGATCTGCAGCTATAAATAGTGCTTGGAAGAATATCTTCTTCGCTGAGTATATCTCTTCTTCTTTTCTTCCTCAGATATCTTAATGATACTGGCATAATGGCAAAAGCTCAGAGAGGGCCGGAGCATAAGTCCCGGCTGCTGTCTGGGAATACGCCAGTTCGTCCGTTTACCGCCAGCTATCTAATCCATAAATGAGAAAAAGAGATCGGCAAAGAAATGGACGAACAGAACAGAGCATCATCAGTAGTACGAAAATGGAAGGAAGCACAACGGGCGCGAAAGAAAGATATTCTGAAGGCTCTTTTTTCCCGCACTACCACCTACACCATAGGATGAGTGACGCTAACTAAACCCGACCTTACGGCCCATCCTACGGCAACCTAACTTTTTCTCGGCTGTACAAACAGTCTTTCAAATTGTGTAATGCAGTTCTCAAGTCATGTAAAGTGGTCATAAATTAACTCATAATACGGTGCAATGGGGAAAGAAAGCTCTTTTGCTGTAAAATGAAAAATGAGAATTTGGATACAATATGTGTACACTGTAATGATCGTTGATTATAGATCATAATAGCTCGATAATGATAGGCACGGCTCTCAGTGAAACAAACGGATATCAAGAGACAAAATATCCCACCTTTCTAAACCAGTTCTCGGCACTCTTATGGTCATTGTCGTCCATAGCGATCATGCCGAGGTTGAAATACACGCGCTCGTTGCTGGGGTCCTTCTGTACGAGTCTCAGCAGTCGGGACACGGCCACGGGCCGCAGCGCAGCGTTGCTCGACTCCTGTCAAGTAAACAAATCTATGAATATCGAGCAGCCAAAAAACTAACAGTGAAGAGCACACTTAAATACCATTAGGACAAAATGAACGTCAGTTTTTCGTAGGAATACCATTGTTAGAAACATAGTTTAAGAAACGCTGGTTCTAATAGGGTTAAGAAATAACAGATTACGCAACTTGGGGAATGAAGTCTTGGTCAATCTGGATGGATAGATAGTTACCAATGTCAGAATGCCAATGGCAGAGAAAAGTATAACGATAATAATACAACATATCAACAGTGATGAGATAACATAAGAAACCAGAGAGCACTCTGAGAGTGCATACCACTGCCACGCGAAGCAACGGTAACGGAAAATTCAAATAGGATATGAACCCATGATTTTCTTCGTATTAGCACCAAAATCTAATCATTTGAGCCTTTTGATAGCATCAACAATTCCTGTAATTTTCATGAAGATCCGTTCATAGCTTTTTGAGTTATGCTGCTTACAAACATTAGGACAAACATAAGTCAAACGCACAAACAAACAAACAAACCGATCATCACCAAAATTTAATTACGTATTTATGTCTTTTAACATTAGTAAAAACTCCTATAAATTTCATAAAGATCCATTCATTTTTTTTAGTTACTGTGCTAACAAGCACAAAATCAAAACAGTGACAAACGAACGAACAAACGATCATTACAAAAATTTAGTCATTTACTCTTCGTGATATACCTAACAACTCATCTAAATTTAATAAAAATCCGTCCATAACTTTTTGAGTAACGGCATTGAGAAGAAACAGGGAGACAGACAAACAAACAGACAGATGAACGGATTTTTACCAAAAGTTAATTATCTGTTACTGTTAATTTGCCTAATAATCTCTGTAAATTTCGTAAAGATCCGTTCATAACTTTTTGAATAATCTTGCTGACAGACAAACAAACAGAATAATAGGCAGACAAACGCGACGAAAGTATAACCTTGGCGGAGGTAACAATACGAGAGAAAATATAATGCTCATAGGTAGGCGATGCAACACGTGATACGTAAGAATCCAAAGTCAATTACGACAGGTAGGAGTATATAAATCGTGGTATGTTTATGGCGAACAGTCGACAAAGAAATGTAACGAAACAATCATAAAAGGCAGGAACATTATGTTGCACGCACTCAAAGTCTCGTCACGCATGTACTTAGTATTTTTCCGGTACAGAATGCTTCTGCAGTACAACCAACCCATTACGCTTAATGGGGTCACCGGTTAACATACGTCCAATTCTGCTGGAAGGGAATCTAACGCTATGCATTACACATACAGTACATTCGTTTATTGTGACCAGCGCAGCGTTTAGTAAACGAAAAAAAATTCATCATAGCTACTTAATTTTGCTTATAATCAAGGCAGAAAATATTCAAAATGTTGAAAATGGGGACGGACTAAACGCAACTGTACCTTTATTTCGGTCAGCATTACCTATCTACACTTCCCATTGATGGGTGACGTGTATAACGCCACTTGGACCTCGTCCGAAGTATCATCAAGGTATTGCTTTTGTCCACTTCAAAAAAGTTTGTTTCGTCGCCGTGGTTCAAGTTTAATTTTTCTCCGAGTATCATCTATAGTTTTCTATGATAGCAAGGTGAGGACGCAGGCAATGAATGACGTAACCTAGAACGATGTAACACGTACAGGCACCTACAAATTTCATAAACACGCAAATAAGATCATACCTGTAACTCTTTCGCTTCATAATATGCAACGATATGACAATAATTCATTTAATGTGTGACTCATATTTGTATTGTTATCAATAAAACTTGTTTTACGGTGCAAGAGCATATACTGTGCCCACCACAAGGCACTGGGCCAAACATAATATGGTCATAATATGGTAAAAAAGCGATATTTACCGCCTCTCACACATAGCGGTAATGTAATAACGGACGGCGTCACTCCACTATGTAATGCAGTAGAGCATATGTATTACATACCATATATGTACACTTACATAGATAGATAGTATAGATGTAGTTCTCTTTCAAGAAGTTCGTGGTCGTTCCTAAAGCCTCAATTGAAGATGGGGATTAGTTTAAGCCTCATTGCACATTGCAATGGAAGTTGCAAAGAAGAAAAGGAAGGGACACAGAGTACGCCCGAACACTCGAATATAAAAAATTCAAGATCCTGTGAGTGTGCAGAAGCCGAAAGCAACAAACTCTTCGTTTAGGGACAAACAGTACCATGTAGTAGTGCACACGTACTTACGAAAGCCGCTATAGTTTATACGAAGAGCATGCAGCTGTCGACGCCATTGATGCAAATACTAAGATAGTAAAACTTTAAGACTCACTTGAATGAGTATGGCGGAATTGAGTAGGGCCTGCTGATGGTCAGGATCCATTTCAAGAGCTTTGTCGAGGTAAGCCAGAGCCTGCTGAGCTCGCCCTCGCTCCAGCAGCACCACACCCAGCTGAAACGAACCAATTCAGAATAAAATTCACAGGGCAAACCAAGCACAAGAAGAAAAACAACGCTTTAGGGATGCAAAGACGCACAAATGTTGCTCACGCGGGATGTAGAAAGGGGATTAAAAAAACGTTAAAACGATAACACAAGGAATATCTTCGACTGTGCACGTTACAATGAAATCAAATTACAATGAAAATAACAATTCGTGATAAATTAGGGATAAAAAGAAAAGTAATTTGTGTTTCTGATATACACATTAATGCAAAACGATAAGGCACTTGAAAAATTAAGCAAAACTGTAGCTAAATACATTATTTATTCCTCAATGCGAATTATATCTTACACATCTTACAACCTGAGGGTGTACCTACGCAGACAGAATAATCCTATACTATTAAATGTACGACACCCCACGGCGTTTTCGATTTGGAGCTGTGAATATGCAGCCGGATTTAGATTATCACCGACTGTATTTAATTTACAAGACCATAAAAATCTGCACAATAAAAGTTAATCTGGACCAGCATTAAGAACATTTTCCATCTGCCAGATGAGCAGATTACGCTCGTAAATATTCATTTGGATAAGTGTAAGAATTCTGCCAGTTTCTACTGCCCTTACTAATAAGGAATATATATGTAACGCACAGCGGGGAAGTTAAACTGATCGCACTCGGGGATATCCTTAATCCGCGTTACGCTTAATTGATGGCCATCGAACATCACTCGACGCGCAACGAAACTTGGCCGACGAGCAGAGCGGGGCACATGCGGCCCAGCCACTACAGTAAATGAAAGGCCTGAGGCCGCAGGGTGCAGACCACCGACCCTCTGGCTACTTCCATCGCTAGGTCGCAAGTGTCCACGGCTGCGGGCGAGACCTGTGCGCAATGATCCCTTACTCGACTGTAGCGAATGGTGCCGCACTGACAACCAAAACTGAAGCGTCAGATGGTCTCCACCAAGTACCGTTTTTCACTAAAGTTATTGACTTTACCTATATATTTCTGTGCGAGTGGGACACACACTCGTAAGTATTGTTTGTACACACGAGTACAAAGCTGTCGAGGAATTATTGTATGAAACACTCCACATAAAGACTAGTAATACTACGCATTTATTGGCCCATTTTGTGTTACGCCTGGAGGAGAATCTGCGTGGACCATAAACCTAATTTCATATTTGTCTGAACTACGCCCGAGTTACAAAGAATATGGTTGGTGACAAATGTTCTGACGGGGCAGAAAATTGGTTTTATTTTCTGCGGTAATTTTTCAGAAGGGTGAAGCAGCAGCTCAGTCCATGTGGAATTGGAAATAGGGCTGGCAAGTAAAATGTAGTAGAATTGTTACCGTAAGGTAGACCATACATTGCTGGTTAAGATCAATTGTTAGCCGACATTCGTAAGTGCACGAACACTAGTACAGGAAAGTGATAACTTTTGAGCGTAGTTAAAGTTCAGGACGCAAAAAATGATATCACATGAACGAATGATCAATGCCAAGACTAGATTTCAACAGGAACTAAAGCACCAGGGGACTTGCTATAAGCATGAATATTAGTTCTCAACACCATATTCGCCCCCCCCCCTCCCCAGTCATAGAAACTTAACAAGAGTTGTTGTCAATAGTGATTTTACACACATTAACGAGGATAATTTAACCAACATAAAAGCTTCCTGCCAATACGCTACTATGTTTCGTTCATATAAGTACAGTCATGCATGTCGGTAGCACTTATCGTTAGCTTGATACGAGGTGCTAATGGTACATATGAGCAGGCGTTCTCGAACTGGCAGGTTCTCTCACTGCAGTCGGCACCATTCCTCCAGTCAATATAGCGACAGTGCAATAGCTCAGTATAAATCGACAAATTTTAAAATATTACGTTTCAGCCATGGCCCATCAAACCTTAGATTACTATAGGGTCCCTGCATATTCAGAAAGCCCCCTACCCTAATGACACCAATGGTTCCCATCCCCTTGTTACTGCAAAAACACGTAAAATAATTGCTTTTACCTCTCTTTATGCTCTTTTCATTTCCGATTCTTATAATAAATTCCATGTGTTGAATTAATTTGATCAATACATTGTGCTCTGAATGAGTTTATATTTCCGGCACGTTCAAATTTCACGCATTTAAAATATTCAGTCATACTTCGTTTTCCCTGAATTTTTAATAATAGACGATGATACCACTTTCAGCGGCTAGCTTGCTTTGTTTTCTACTAAAAATCCAGGTAAATATAATTCCTCGAATAACTGAGGCTGCAACGACCGACTGATGAAAGCACGACAGTCTCCACTTCTGTGTCATATATTTTGATGCCAATATAAATGCACAATAAGTTTTCAAGTTTAACAACACGGAACTGTACTGCTTTATCGTACTTCATCACAAACCAATTAAGGATTGAAAACTTTTAGAGAGCAGCGGCACTTCCCAATAACGTCGCCAAATGTTCGTAAAATATCACTTAAAAGCTATTCTCCAAAATCCTGCTGTAATTCGCATAATAGAAGCATTGAGAGAGCATACCTCCGCCTAGCAAGGCAATGCTAAACGAAAGATTCAGACAGGTCTTGAAATCAGGATTTCCTTTTTATAATCACCAAAATTTGGTCATTTGTGCCTCTTAACGTCTCTAGCAGTTCCTGCAATTCTCTTGAAGACCCGTCCATAACTTTTAGGGCATGTACTGACAAACAATACAAACGTAGTGAAACTCACGTACGGATGACCACCATGAAAGTAAACATATAGACAAGCATAAAAGTAAACATATAGACAAACAGGTAAGTGAACGAACAGACCCATAAGTGTTTGAGTTATGCTACTAAAAAGCAAATGGTTGTACGGATCTGTACCTAAAGTTGACCTTCTGTTCTTCGTAACATTCCTAACAATCCCTGTAAATTTCAGGAAGATCTGTCCATAACTTTCAGAGTTATCTTGGTGACAGACAGAGAAACAGACTGACACACTAGAACAAAACCTGAAGTCCTTGGCGGAGGTAATAATATCCCCAAAATCAATCGATGTGTGTACATTTCTACACAGTAACTTCAATTCAGAAGTTTTTACAGGGTCACTAAATCAACTTTCCTCGCTGCTCAACTCTCATTAGCTACTTGATAGTTTACACTCGAGATGCAGAACACAATGTGTCCAGAAAATGCACCTAGCCGCTAGATGTGCAATTTCATCACGTCGGACACCGAGGCCTCTACATAGATGTATCGACATCATCGCTAACTTGGCTGCCTTGCTTCTCGCGCAACATTCACTCAATTTAGTGAAGCCCAGGAGCATGGAGAACAGCAGAGCGCCTGCCTGCGAAGGAAGGCATCCAAGTCTAAAGCCTGCGCTTGCCGGGCTACACAAATGCGTGGCGAGACGCGGGAGTGCTCAAATCCCTCCAAGGTTCGTGTGTGAGGTAAATATATTTAAAAAGAAGGCGTGACAGCGAGCAACGCCTCTCCCCCGCTATGAGGCCGTCACATCAATATAGCCACGGCCGCCCCAACCCGCCAGCCGCCTGGCTTAACGAACTCCAAAACAGAATGAAATAGCAGCGTCTTGATGCAGCAGCCACTAAAAAGGATATCGCAGCCGTCGTGCATTAAAACCCTTCAGTGTGAAGAGACGCACAACAGCGTTAGGAGCTCTCAGAGTTGATAATTAAAAATGGCATATAACTCTGCAGGCTGGAGTGTTACAGTAAAACTGGTGTGAGTTGAAAAACATACAACTCTCCTCACGGAGAACCATAACTTTTCGTTATAAGCTCTTCAGGAATAGAAAAACTCTTAAATACTGAGACGCACAACGAGATTCAGAGCCGTAAAAGTTATAGTTGAGTAAGGATATAACTTAGTTGTACGGAGAGACGCAATAATCTCAAGTTTTAAGAGGTAAAAAAAATACATGTTTCTCCTCTACAAAGAGGCGCAAAGTAGCATCAAGTTGAGATTGAGCACAAGTACTTCACATTCATCCATCTCAATGGTGGAATACAATACTGACTGCACACCGCCGTTCACACTTGCACACCAATCGATCAGGAGTAACAGCTGCGAGAGCGCAAGATGTATAAATGAGAATATCACATATATCATAAACAACATATACATACAAAACAATATCGTTGAGCACAAAGCGGGGCATTTAAACTGGTGGAGATAAGTGTAACACTCGCACTTGTTTAATGACATTTTGTTCTGCCTTCCGCACCTATCTGAAAATTTGCATGGATAATATAGGATCCATAATACTAAGTAGCCCATGCGTAATCGTCTTTATATATAAATTTGCATAAGAAACAATTATTCCCAAAACTACGTTTTTACGGTGAATATAATTATAAACAGTTTGAAAATTGAACTTTTACTAAAGCACGCAACAAATTTTAATATTAATTGGG
This sequence comes from Parhyale hawaiensis, assembly GCA_001587735.2. Taxonomy (NCBI): domain Eukaryota; kingdom Metazoa; phylum Arthropoda; class Malacostraca; order Amphipoda; family Hyalidae; genus Parhyale; species Parhyale hawaiensis. The sequence continues at coordinate 37,758,929 of LQNS02278070.1, forward strand.
ACTAATTCCTATTCAACTGCAATACTTACAACACATCAGTTCCGCATCGAGCTAAAGAGGTTTGTAATAGTATCGTGAGAAATTTCACTCGTTTTCTTAATGCAAGGATTCTATATTGAAACATTTTCAAATTATCATCCATTATTGTTATTTTCCCACAGGTTTTCCATCAGACATAAATTGGGAGACTTAGCGGGCCAGAGCAAAACTTCGACGTTGTTTTAAACCAGTCTTTCATGGGCTTAGAGTAGAGATGTGTACTGCATATGGCCGCAACGTCTTACTGAACAATGGCATTAATTTTTTCTGCATGATTCATAACGGGGACGAGGCCTTCTTCCAGCGTACTGATTGATTTAGCAGAGTTTTTTTTCCTTCCAATAAATTCTAAATCAGCCTTTCCGCAAAAAAAGTTCCCCATGCCATTAAAGATCCTCCTCTAAACGGCCGCTTTAAAAACAGTTACTACTCCTTGCTTATATAGATCATGACAAAAATATTGCAAACTGTTAGGCCTATTTAAATATTTTTTTCTCATCAGAAAACACCATGGTTTCCCATTTCTTTTTAGTCCACGTTGCTTTCTTCCTTACCCAATTTACACGAGTGTTCTTATTCTTTTCTGTTCGAGCAGGGGCCGTTTTTCTGTTCCGATATTATGAATTTGGCGAATTGTGACAGAAATTGACGAACTTTTCTTGGAGTACAGGATAAAATCTGATATTGTTAAACTGGATAAATCTGATATTGTTGAAGCTCTGTTGAGCACCACTGACCCTTGGAAGGTTCTCGAAAGAAGTCGACCTCGAACTACATCTGTAATTTTAGGAGGATCGCAAAACCTTTTTTTAATGGGCTATATTATTCAGTGTCCTTTAAATAATTTCTCACAACCGTCAGACACCTAGATAGCTTTTTATAACGTATCAAATTTCTCTCCTAGTCATAAGCATTAATTTGCCAATTTTCAACTTTATTAAGGGAACATTGCTCATCATTCTAAATTATGCAGTGTCTGTCTAATTACCTTTCCTACGTGGCTTGCACACGCCTTCAGATTTGCGTTATAAGATGCCTTTGTACCGTTACTTATGGTTGTTCTGATTTTCATTAGTAACTCAAAAATACGAAGTTTCAAACCGTCTCATAATAATTTCCACTGTGAAAACGCAGTTTCGAGAATGTTTTATTTGCCTAGCCACAACTATACTTAGCATAATAGAATTTACAGTAAGCAAGCAAATTTTCAGATCAATAGGTGCAGCGACAAAAAAAAGTTAGGGATGCCTTGTACTTGTTTTCATTACTTCATCTATCATGGGAACACTATGGGTATAATACAAGACGGATAATGCCGAATGTCAGCAAACAGATCACGAATAACTCACATTGTAGTAGATGTCGGGGTTTGTGCTATCGTAGAACAGGGCTCTCTCGTACACCTCTTGCGCCTCTTTAGTCCTGCGGAAGAAAAAAAAATATTACTATTATGCAGAAAACAGTGAAAACAAGGGCGTGGAGTTATTAAAATACGAATTTGCAAACATTGAGCGTTCGTAAAACATATTATTACTAGGAGACGTTGACATAACAGTTACATAGTATCTACCGACTAATATTAATAACAGAAACAGCCTGTATGCAGCAAAAGGGGGAACTATGCCGGCGCTAGCATTTTCAGTAAAATAATACCCGATTCTTGGCCAAGTCTTTACACACATAAAGCAGAAGCCGAGCACAACACTACCGACGCAGGGAAGTTTCGGTGAGATCAAAAACATTCTGAAGACATGGCGCTGCAGCGGCCCAACTCCACAGGCAGCTGAGGTCCCGCGAAATACTTGGATGATGTTCCTTCGTGTTCGGCATTCTGCTAAAGCTGTCGAGCGTGTAAGTCAAGTTCCTGGCTTACAATGCTTCATAACAGATGATGCTATTTGGAAATTTATTCATTATAATGAAACGCAAGAAGCTAACCCCATGTTTTTCTAAAGAGGCAGCTCAGTCGTAGTCTGCAATTATTAGAGTCGTGGTTTCAGATGTATATCGTCCTCAGAAGTCGGCAAGTTCAACTTAAAAGCAAATTACAATATGAAAAAATGCTTGTCAAGTACAAGACTTGCACTTTCTCATAACAAAGGATACTGTTAAACTGCCAAACTGTAATGAAATTTACAACGCAAACGTTCAAGCTAGTTAATTATAAGAGCAGCCCATTACAAAAACTGAAGACACTTTACTATTGGAATTTCCGTACATCGACAAACAACACCACTTTGCAAGTAACAAGCACTCTATTCTGAGACATATTTAAGTGTATACAAGGATGAAAGAACAAGCATTCCCCGTCTATGATGGATGCTGTGCTCAGCTGAGCATATATGAATGGTTATAAAATTGGAAACTACATTATTACTACTTCTATTTGGACCACGCAATGTCTCATCACTCTATATGCTTGACGTGATACCTCTTTTTATTTTAAATAGACTTACAATAGATCTTATAGAATTTAATAACGCGATAATCCAACGTTACAGAACAGGCTCCTCTAATGCGGTAACGGATAGTGCTCCTATTACAAATCATACCATAAAATTTATTACCGACAGTGTAGTCTGATCAATAAATTCATTAAAGATGAACAGAATGATCATGCATTAGTACTTTTAAAAGCAAAGGTGAATCATTTCCCATTCTATTGATATAAACAGAATAAATAGCGACAACCATGGGAGAATAACCAAAATACACCAAAGGAAGATGTGTAAAGGTTACCTTATCGTCAACAGGACAGCTGCCGAAGCGAGCCACTTGAAAGGCAACAACGCAATTGAATCGTAAGCCCGGCCGGCCACATCGCATTATTCTAGTTACAACTGAGAGCAGCGCAGTGCATTTCCATTTGAATTTATTATCATTGGTTAGGCAGAGGTTACAAGCGCACTGACCTTTGCAGCGCATGTACATCATCGCTGCTCAGACGCTGTAATGAGCAAAGAAAGGACTGAGTGCACGAAGTCTGGCCGTGCGAGCATGCATGAGAATAGACGCCATCTTCTGACTGGCAGTAACATCGACACAAGGCTTGCATGTACCGAAAGAAATGAAAAAAAAAAAAAAACAGACGCCATTTTCTGACTGGAAGTAACAACGACACACAAGTGGTGGAAGAGGGAAAGAAAGGGAAAAAAGACTTATTTTCTCACTGGCAGGATCGACATAACTAGTGGCAGTAGGGATAGAAAAGCAATAAGAAGTGATATAACTACTATGTATTATTGCCAGCGTAGCTGATGACAATCGGAGGAAAACAGCAAGAAAGATATGAAGATATTATTTGGCGACTAGACATCACAACTGATGGTAACAAGGGTAGGGAAGTAGCAAGAACGTTGTCATTACGTGAAAGGTCTTAACTTCATTACAACTGATGGTAACAGGGGTAGAAATGTAGCAGGAACGTTGTCATTAGGTGACAGGTATTACCTTCATTACAACTGATGGTAACAGGGATGGGAAAGTAGCAGGAACGTTGTCATTAGGTGAAAGGTACTAACTTCATCACAACTAATGGTAACAAGGGTAGAAAAGCAGTAATAGAGACGGTATTTTGTGAAAAGCGCCAACATCGTACTTACTAACGCAGGCAGTAAAGCCAGAAATACATCTGAATGGAAAGTTTAAGCATCTTATCAGGTATTTCGCAACGCCCCGCTCGCTATGTACTTGTAAACAGCGGATGAATGCTTATGAAATTTCGACAGGGAATTATCATTCATGCATAGGAATCAATATCAGTGCGAACCAGAAAAAGTAAACCCGTTAGAGCAGGCGGTAGCACGAAGGACAGGACAGAAAGAACGTATCGAATGGATCGTGATTTTATAAAAATTGGTAAAAGCCTGACAAGCCACTGCATGCAATGTTCCAAGAGAGGACCGCTGTGGACTACACACCAAACTTGTAGAAATTTGGAACCTATGCACGAGGGTGTTCCGACACTGGATCGACGCACATGGAGGCATCACGCGCAAGAAGAGGAAGCATAATTAATAAGAATATAAGATGGAAGTAAGTAAAGTGCCCATCAAAGAAAGGCTCCCGAAGGCCTGGGAAGACAGCAATAACCTGTGGGGTCCTTGGTGGGGGGCTGGACTCGAAGTAAAAATGTACCCTAGCAAATTACGAAACAAAAGCAACCACATGAAACAGCATAGTGTCTATTTTCCATCCGCGACAATAGTTCCAAACAATACGTCAAAAGTGATCGCAGATAGCTCAAGGAAACTGTTGCCTCGTGCAGTTTTATACACTGGCAGCTGCAAATCATGCATCGCGTGCAATTCAATAGCAATTTTAAATAAATGCGTCGCAAAAATGTTCGTTAATAACTAAAAAAAAACTTACTTCCCGAGCCACAGTTAAAAATGTTACATAATATAGTAATGTGTAACAGTGAAAAATTATGAGCAACAGCTACTTCAGCGCAAACTTGAAATTTCATATATTCACAAAGCATTTTCCTTTAACGGCGAAGGGAAGCAAGCAATTAATACGTAACAGTGCTATATATGTTATGTTATCGCCGAAAGACTTCTTACATGAAGGAACATGCCCACCATCTTGTAAGAGCTTCCTGCCCGCAGGGTGCAGCAGCTTCCGTGGTTACATTCGATTCGATTACTGCATGTGACCGAAACAAGCAACTCATAATTCCGATTACAATATAATGGAGAACTTACTGAAACAAGATATATATGACAGTTAAAGTTCGATAGCTGTGGCAGGTAATCATGAGGCGGAAATCATTACCATACATTATCATTAGAACGGGCAAGATATTAAACAAACACACACACACAAGACGAGCCAGTTACAGGTTTTCTATTATTATATAAAATGATATAAACAAGCAATATATAAAGAAATTTCATTATCTGAGATAGCAGCTGATTCGAGTTGAAAAAAAATTGTGTCAAATTTAAAGACGTAAGTTTTATAGCGATTTTGCTCTCAGGAAGGCGAACGCATGCTAGACGCAACACAACTGTACGCAGTATCTCTCCCTAGCTTTTTTTTTACAAAAGCACTAGTTTTTTTTCATTTGGAGACGCAAATCTTCGCTTTCAACATTGGGAGCCGTAGAGTACCCTAACCATACATAAAAATACGTGCTACGTGCCGAAACTACCGCACCGTTGTTACAAGTTGCAACTAATTTTAAGTTAGGAGACCAACGGAAAAACAAATCTGACGCAAAAGAAAAGGGCGCCATTTTGTTGGAGCCCTTCGTTGAGAGCTGTCTCCCAGACGGTCCACTATTATTATCATTGGATGGTAAGGCGGATGCACGCACACACACACACACGGACGCCAGCAGGTAAGGGCAATGACTCTAACTTATAAGCAACTTGAGCAAAATATTGATCGCCCAGCGAGATTACAGGAATAGGACGCAAAAGCGGAGGATTCCTGCTGAGAATGGGGAGCCGTCGCGCTCTGCTGATAAGACTGTGTTCTGCGCACACACAAACTCAAGGCAACAGTTGTAGTTGGACTTGCACTACGGGCGTGGTAAGTTAATGCACAAACTAAACGTTGTTTTCAATACTCCTGAACGCATGCTAATTATGAACACAAAAATGAAAAATGAGGCTATAACACTTTTCACTATATTTTCAAATTTTAGTAAGTAAGTAAATGAAAACGTTTCAGCCAAGGATCTAGCGATTAAAGTTTTATTACCTCAGCCAAAATTATGTTTTCGTCGTGTTTGTCTATCTGTCTGTCCCTGTCTGTCACCAAGATAACTCAAAACTTACCAACCGATTTGGACGAAATTTACAGAGATTGTTAGGTATGTTAGGAGGAACAGATGATTAACTTTTGGTGAAGATATGTCCATTCGTTTGTTTGTCAGCTTTATTTTTCTCAATGCCATAACTCAAAAAAATATGGATGGATTTTTATGAAATTACCATGAGTTGTTAGGTATATAACAAAGAGTAAATGATCAAATTTTAGTAATGATCCGTTCGTTCGTTCGCGTTTGTCACTGTTTTTAATTTTATGTTTCTTAGAACAATAACTAAAAAAATAATGAATGGATCTTTACGAAATTTATAATGGTTGTTAGTAATGTTAAAAGACATAAATGATTAAATTTTGGTGCAGATCGGTTCGTTCATTTGTATGTTTGACTCATGTTTGTCATAACGATTGTTAGCAGTATAACTAAAAAAGTTGTGAACGGATCTTCAAGAAAATTGCACAAGCTGTTATTACTATGAAAAGGCACAAATGATTAGAATTTGGAGTTTATACAAAGAAAATTATGGTTTCAGAGCCAATTTGAAAATTTTGCTACCGTTGCCTCGCATGGCGGAGGTATGCGCTCTCAGAGTGCTCTAGTATTAAATATGAAAACGAGCATACGCCACCATTCAACTAAAATACCAAAGTTTCGCTGAATTAAGCGATTTCCAATAGCTGGAACAAAAGATAGCGAACAGAAAAGATACACATGAATGTCTCGCATGCTCGTGAACACACGCAGCATTATAACAGCGTAATGTAGATGGTACTACCACATCGACTAACACAGGACAATAAGCAATTTGTTGCAGGAATTCTTTCAACTGAGTAGCACAACATGATTCCAAATTTGAAGACCATTTTTGTCCATCACTTTCAAATTTCAAGTAATCATGCGCTGTTTCCTTCACTTCATCGGTGCTATTCCTGCAGAACATCCACTAGAAACGTTTTCAGAAGTGCCATATGATGATATTCCTGTGACAAGGTTAAGTACGAATATCTAAAAAAAAAATCTCACGAGCGAGCACAAGTCCAGTTTCACGTCTAAAATTAGCGGGCAGTAGTGACTTAAAGAGCCGTTCTTAAGCTTGCGGCAACAGGAAAAAAAAAACTTGTTGCCCTGTGTAAGCGATAACGTAATAGCTGTAAGTTTAACTAACAAAGAGCATAATGTGAAGCTAATAGCTATAAGATAAAGATTAAAGAACATCATATAAAGTTATTAGCTATAAGTATTATAAGTATAAACAATAAAGCGCATGATGTGAAGTTCATATGATTAAGTATGAATAACTACGAGCACAATGTGAAGCTAATAGCTATATAAGTATAATAATACAGATGAGGGTGCGAAGCTAATTGGTGTAAGAATGAATAGTAAAGACGAGGATATGAAGCTTGCGCACAGCTATAGGGATAAGAAGCAAAAGGCACGCAGAGTTAGACCACGAAACAAAGACAGCAACAAAGCCGCGGCCACACGCGGATAACGAAGCGACGGCGCACACGTCACAGCTCAGCATTGATAACTCGAGATGTATATGGCAACACTGCCGGCATGATTCAGTGCTTGTGGGCGCTGATATGCAAATAGCAGGCTCTGAACTCGCTAAAATATGAACAAACTTCTAAGGCAAGGATCTCAGCAACCCACAAGGCCATAAATCAACACTTTACAATGCAAAACGATTAAGCAGACGAGTTAAGACCAGGCTCAGATCTTATTAATAACCGAGGTTCACAATTGAAATCAGCGCCACCATCAATTTGCAGACTACCATAGATTAGTAAGATATAATCCCAGTTTTTATCGAATACCTTCAGCAGACACCCACAACATAAAGGTCTCAGGAGAGTAGAAAGTCTATCTGAATAAATAATTTGTGAAGCAACTCCATAAGATGGAAATCAAAACGCTAGAAGTGTTAATTAAAAAATATAATACTTATAGCCATACATAAGTTCAATCAACAACAAATATGCTAGTTTACTTCAGTCCACTAAAATTAGATGAGGAGGCGACGCTGCTGATGGCCAAAACACCACATGCGGCCAGAATTAATGGGTGAAAATGTCCAGGCCAGATATACAGAAAGTAACGAACAGTGCACTTTGTTTTTGCTGGTATCAATAGCACAACAGACGGCACGGTGTTGAAGTGTAACTAGAGAAATTCCGATAATCTCTGTTTCACTAATATGGGAAATTTTGAAAATCGTTTCACAGCAAATACAAAAATTCGGCTACAAACTGCTATTGGAGGAGGTAATCGATCGCCTTCTATATGATACTAATTGAAGTATCATACTTATTATTACCTCCATGTTTAACCACCGCACCCAACCAACTAGAGAACTCTGAGAGCGCAAACCTCCGCCAAACGAGGCAACGGTAGCAAAAAATTCAAATTGGCTCTGAAACCATAATTTTCTTTGTATAAACTCCAAAATCTGATCATTTGTGTCTTCTGATAGTAATAACAGCTTGTGCAATTTTCGTGAAGATGCGTTTATAACTTTTTGAGTTATACTGCTAACAAACGTTATGACAAACATGAGTCAAACATACAAACAAACAAACAAACAAACGAACCGATTTGCACCAAAATTTAATCATTTATGTCTTTTAACATTACTAACAACTCCTACAAATTTCATAAAGATCCACTCCATATTTTTTTAGTTATTGTGCAAATAAGCATAAAATTAAAAACAGTTACAAAAGAACGAATGAACAAACGGTTCATTACCAAAATTTGGCCATTTACTCTTTGTTAAATACCTAACAACTCGCGTTAATTTCATAAAAATCCATCCATAACTTTTTGAGTTATGGCACTGAGAAAAATGAGGCAAACAAACGGATGGACATATCTTCACCAAAAGTTAATCATCTGTTCCTCCTAACATACCTAACAATCCCTGTAAATTTCGTTCAAATCGGTTCAAAACTTTTTGAGTTATCTTGGTGACAGACAGTTAGACAAACAGGAAGACAGACAGAGAGACAAACAAACACGACGAAAACATAACCTCCTTGGCGGAGGTAATAATTGAATTAAATAACAAGAAAGAACCTTGGAGATTGCAATGCACAGCAAGTAAGTATCCCAATATACATGCGGTACAAGTTTGCGCGACAGTAGATCAAAATTATTCGGAAAGCAAAGTAATTTTTCTCGTCGCCGAGTATCTACGCTTGTATAAATCATCAGTTTATATGACGTCTAGTAATGTGTTAGGTAACTATATAAATGTAGGTAAGTACTAAACACAAGCATCGACGTAAATCAATTTTGTCAATTGTACTGTAAATAAATATAGTACTGTTGGTAAGAAAATAAATCTGAAATAAGTTAATGATACTTAAATGAGCGAAGGAAGGCGAAACACTTACCAGACTGCACCTAGATTTGGGACGACGATTGACTCCAACCAGGACAGCATTCCAAACTAAGCCTTAGAGTTAGTTTCCAGCAGCCATAAATTTTCATGTAAACAAACCCAACGCAGGCCGGGAGAGAGTCGAAGTCCAAGCTAACATTCAAGGAAGTTGGCACAAAAAGTGAGTGACGGCAGATGCAAATGATACGCGACAGCAGATGCAAAACTCACAAAAACACATCTGCCCTGAGCATAATTGCTCTGTCGACAGATCGACGACGTGGCCCGAGTAAAAATTAGCCGAGACTTAGACAAGAGGAAAATTGCAGTTTTTACTTTCTACATCATTCGAAAGATGAAACTGCGACTTAATTTTTCCGGAGAATAAATACGGTACGGTGGATAGCATTAGTTCAATCGCCTATGTTTTTAAATAAAATTAAATCAAAACTAACCGAGCCCATATTAACAAAAGTTTTTTTACGTCAAGCTGAGTATTATTAGTACCGTACTTAGGCTCAAGTTCTTACTACTACTCCTTGAAAAAGGAATATTTCTAACGATCCATGGATAGGATGTCCCGTAAAATGTCATAAATGAAGTAATTAATCAAATGAAGCTACTAGCTGTACACAGTACACGTTAGGGAGATCCGAGCGCTTGTTCGTTAAGTACACTATTACATGACACTGAATTCCATTTCTTCTAATGTGCTTTTAACGCTTGCAGCGCATGTATAATGCAACGTACTTCATTAATGCTCACAACAGAAGTGTGACGGGTAACCGCCGCTATTTATCATAATATAATTAGCGAGGGAGACTATTCGTGCCGACACCGCACAAGCGAACACCAACAATCCTTTTCCACAGCGTCGCCGACATTACCGTGATGGCATTAGTTGGTCAACTAATCATGATGTTTCGTTTCGACGTAGATGAATATTTTACTAGTTTAAACGGGTAATTCCAAGGCAGCTAACGGGCTATCACAGCAGATTCGCTGCTAGCCACAAAGATAGACTACTGACCAAGAGTATGAAGAATGAAAAAAAAAACATTGTCAATATATCTTGCCGTGAAAAATAAACTTGAGAAGCAACAGTGGAATGTCATTCGAAAAACGCATATTTTCGTGGCAGTTTAGGCAGCCAGTAGAGTCTACGACAATTTTAACTACTAAACAAGAGTCAGACGGGGGTAGATGGCTACGAAAAATTTATATAAAAAATGGCGGACAAGTACAAGTCGGACACTCAAACACGAGCTCATTTAAATGACCACGTATGGAAGATTTTCTCAGTGGAGCGATAAGGCAAGGATGCCGAGCGCATAATATGATACAATGGCGATGAGATCAAAAGATAGCAATTGAAGAATGCATGTAAATATGAAGCAAAAAATAGGCGAGCATGAGCAGCGGGAGCCCACGCAGACGAGAGGCTTTACAGCGGCCGGTCTGCGGGACTCCTGCCGAGCCAGGCAAAAAGCCTGCGTCTCACTGGCTCGCATCATGAGAGGCCCAAAGATTTCTCCGTGGCTCAGCAGCGCATTAATTATCAAAATGTTAATGGAAATCCTTTAAAATATGAAGAAGCCCACAAAAGTCGTGCTAATTTAATGCAGAGACGAGCGATTCCTATGCATGGAATGCTAAGCTAATTCCAGAATCTACACTAAAAATTATTTATTGATATTGGACTTAAGGGAGTCATCGAACGGTCGCCCAAGCACGATTGCAAAAAAGGAAATAACGTGTTCATTATACTGAGCAAAACCCATTGAATTATCAAACATGTGAGATGTTCTTTGTTAATGAGTGGCACGGCGCATTGAGAAAACCACGAGAGAAGATAGCGAGAAATAAATTAGAGAAATACTGTGGCCATTGTTAAGCGACGGTTCGCCGAGTGGACGTAGCAATCCTTGACTGCGATGCCTCATAGCAGTACATGCTCAACGAGTTAAAGCAACGATCATATCTTTTACTTGAGACAAATTTATATGACGAGGGTTGCAGAGCCCTGAGTAACAAGTAAATTATGGCGAAGCACAATGCAACACGGACAAAGCTTGGACGTTGGCTCATCGCAAACATGTGTCGATATTGGAAGTCAGGCAGGCACACACACACACACACCGGTCCATTCGGCATGATGAACTCCATGAGGAACATTTGCTAATGAATAAAGCATGAGAGCAGCATGCTCGACAGATAACATACGAAGCCCGGCTAATGAAGCCCAGGGCCTGGCTGTGGTAATATCTGCTGCACAGGCATAGACAGAATAACTACACTGCATGACTGGAGATACATACCTACCACTCGGGACTTGCTCTTGGCAATGCCGGTGTGGAGGATCAAAACTTTTGAGATTTACATTTGACAGCAATGCGAGAATAGATTTGGTGTTTACCATATTGGATTGAAGAGTTAAAGTTTTGCTAGATATGAATAAGACGATAGATCCGATGCTTGCAAAAATGGACTAGCCGGTCACATTGTAACATCATAGGAACATGGTAAAAGATTCTGGGCATGCAGAAACGGATTAAAAGGTCACAGTTGGACAAGTAAGAGAAACTTGCCGAAGGCAACATGGAATTTAAAACCCACACATACAATGCAGTTTAAGATACAGATAAAATTATGAAACCAGAGTTACGCTGAGAACAGCCGAGTGACATTACATTATCCTAAACTGACGAGTGAAAGCACGACAATGAAATTATAAACTGCAGTAAAACAAAGAACATTGAGTTTGTGACTAGGGAAACAAGGATAAAAGTCCAGTGAACAATAACAAAGGACTTGACCAAGGGTACAAGAATCTGTAGTGACACGATATTGGAAACGGAAAAACACGTTATATTTGGACGCTTACAGTAAGCCCGGGACCACATGTCGGGGCTAGGTTTATTGTCATTAACAATTTGTTTTTGGAGAAGTTTCTTACTGAAATCTTTGTGGCATATCAAACGTTTACCTTGCGTGACACGAAAAGGAAACGAAACGTGTTGAGTAATCGACGTAGATTATTCTAGCATCAAACCATATAATTAGACAATGTCGATTCCCAAGACTCTCACAGCTTATCTACTGGGAAAGTTAAGAACTTAAAATGTGCCCCACACAAGTAATGATACACTTCCAGGCATTACGGATTTACAAAAGATATAACGTCAGGAGTTTCGCAACTAATACACAATAAGACACGGCAGTGGAAAAGCCGCATCGGAAATGGAAACTGATATACCACGTTAGCACGTCCGAGAACATCAGGCAAACCGAAACAAAATGGGGTTGGAATTACTCTTGAAAAAGTAATAATTTTACTGCTGCCCAAACTATGAGTAGCAGAAGGGAAAGAACTATGCTTATCTGCTAATAAACTGCGAAGGAAAACACCAATCATTGTGAAGATCATTTCAGGCAACGACATATTGCCTACACATGTGGACCATATAGCGTGTTTTAAGAATGTACACACCGTTTCAAACGACATAACGCTATTCATCGTTCAGGCATATGGTCACGATGTTGCCTTTTCAGATCGAGCAGAAGGGTAGCCTTTAAGCAACACCGCAAACATTCGTTCGCTCGTAAATTAACAACGTTCCAGACAGGGTGTGACTTTTAAATAATTTTGGATAAATACCCCAACTAACATTCTTTACTATAATTTACCCCTATTTCTCAGTGAGCTCATTGTGACAGTATCTGGATGAAAAAATTTGAGGAGAAGAGGCTTCAAATTTAAGACTGTGTTGGTAGTTAGTAGGATCAAAGCTCTTAGTGCGAAAGAACTTTTCCAAAAATGGCTTTCACCAACAACTTGGAATATTCATTTACAAATTGTCATCAGTACAGTTGGAAAAAAAATTGTCTGATGATCCAAAACCCACAAAGAATTCCTGGAACCACATGAAAAACCAACTTTCCGAGAAGAATATAAGCCAAGTCTCCAAGCTTCAGGATGGAGTTAAAATTGTTGTGTGATGCAATGAAGCGTGAATAATATAATCAAATCCTTATCGATCGGAAAGCATGCCTGAAACACTCAAAGAACACAGCGGTAGCAAGGGTCGTCACTGCATGAGAAGACTAATACTCTTGTACGTTCTAGGGAAGAAATTAGTAGTCGCAGAGCCAGAGAAAACAAAATAAGAAGTACAGCTGAAGAGTTCGTAATATTTAAATGTAAAAATGCAGCATTATCGTTAATTTCAGTGGAGGCAGGAGAACTAGCTATTTAGGAGGAGAAACGCCTAATAGCATAATCATTATATAACATCAGTTTCTCTTTTGCAGACTCAGGTTATAGCCAGAAATTTAAGATTTTCTTTTGTTTAAAACCAGACAGTTTTCGGCTTTTCCCACACATAATAAAATGCTTTTTTAAGTACTTGGAGTTGTATAGAAAGAGCTCATTTTCATCAAGCGGCGGCTGATGCGCTCGCAGGCAAAATGCCTATATAATGAAGCATCACATTGGAGAACTAATGCGTCAGGATTTGGAGAGAGAGAGGTGGCCTGTCACGTCCGGCCTAATGATGAAGATTTATAAGAGTATGGAGGATTGACGGGAGCGCTGTGTGGGGAACATAACTTGTCGCATACCATAGCTTCAGCGGGCTCTGCAATCCTGCTGACCAGGCATGCCAGCCTCTACCTCACCAAACGATCGCTCAAGAATATCAGCGAACAAACTCCAGGGAAATTCCAACGTCATTAAGGGATAGCTAATATATAAGATGCATCGAGTTTCACCTTAACTTAGCAAAAATGCCATTCTCGAAATATTAGAATCAGGTTTCACGGGCTCCACGAAGAAAAAGAAAGACGAGAGGGAGCAGGGAGGGTGGATTCGGGGTCACCTTTAAATCTTGTTAATTAGCGCCCGCACACGGGAACCAGAGCACAGCACCTGTGGAAGCAACTGGATAAGTTAATGGCTGGGCAGAATATGGCTTATGAGAAGGTCAAATTAGACAGCCAATAGAACACAGAAGCCCACTGGAAGGACACAGGGCACTGTAGGATCACAAACGTTAGTCTCTCACAGAACAACAATGAAATTGTAACACAAACGCGTAAGAATACGTACGTGCCATTAACTTCAGATTAACAAACTGAATGCAAATAATTGACCACGTTGCATCCACAGTCGAACATGCACAAAAGACAGGTGGTAAGTATTTGAGGTGTTGTGTCAAACCTGAGGCACATTTTATTGAAAATATCGCAGGTAGCCGCGTCTGTCACGAGTTGTTGCTAGCTACCTTCAGACAGCCGAGCTGTAGCTGTTGATTGCACCAAGACACTGAAGACGCTTTCACTCGGCACACTGTGCAGCCAACTAGCGTCGGAACTGTGGTGGGCTCCAATTAGCATATTTTTCAATGGAACTTTTCAAACAGAGAGAAAACTCCTGAGAGAAAGACCTTCGAAACTGCAGAGAAACTGAAACGGCACACAGCACCAACAGGCGTGAATTGCAGCAAAAGAACAGTCAGCGTCAAACTGCGTGACTAGCACAAAGGTATATAAAACTTGATTGGTAGAACATAGAACAGGACAGCTTTGCAATTTCCCACGGTGATTGCAAAAAAAAGTTTGACGAACGTATGGGAAACAAGCACATCATAGAACTTGTCATCTCAAAATTAGCACCTCTCCCGAAACCGAGACTATGTGGTTGTCTACGTTCTAAGAGTTCCACTACAATAAAAAATTTTATTGGGAAATGGAGAATACATTTATTAATATCAATTACAATAATAAAATTATTGCTGGTAATCATGTAACTTGAAAATTGAAAGATGCACCGCACTATACGTGTACTTATTTCCTGCATAAAGAATTACAGTCAGGGTCCAAATATGCGACCAAGTGGAACAATTTCAATTTCTACTAATGATTGCTCTAAGGCATAAAACTCATTAATAATTCAGTTATTTTACTCGACAAATAGTAGCAGAATGAGTGATTAGACCGAAAACGGTTGTAGAAATTATTTTCCCCAGCACAGTCTCTCTTCCACGAGAGTGGAGCCGTAACAAAGCGTGGGTATGGATGGAGCTCCAGAGCAAGCAACAGGACCGTTGGTTCGAGATGGCAGCTCAAGATATGCCGCCGAGATAACAACTAATGAGTAGCATCATGGTTCTGCGCAGATATTCGATTGTCTTCCACAGATGTTTATCTTAGACAGTGACAAAAAGTTTCCTTCCAATCGCTCTTGTGTATTTAGCAGCTTCATAATGATTTGATAGGGCAGCCACAGCAGGGTCTTCCATAACATGCACCGTATTTTGGGAGATTATTTTTAGAAATGACCGCATATTTGGAGGAGCATAATATGTGATATAGGTAACTCAATAGACAGAGGGCAGGTAACGCACAAAAATATACCTGATCGTAGGAATTCCATTCCAAACGTCCACGGGTACATATAACACAGCTTTTGATGTCATGTTGCAGATGAAAGAAAATATTATGCAAATAACGTTATGAAAGAACGTGTATATTAACCTTATACATACACCTAATTGCTACACGATGTTCAGCTCTCTATAGCGTACAAACACTTCGGAGTCAGAAAGCGTAGTTAGATACAGTAATATCCTCGCTCATTTACGTACTAAACCCCGTAAACCGTGATTTGACCTTGCCCTTCTCGTAAAAACAACACTATAAAGCACGTTGTATACATCATGAGAAAATTAAAGGCTGAACAAATTTAGAACTGCGAGTACATTGGATATAAATTCGTATGAATTTAGCAAGACGATCAAGCAATTTCTTACGACACAAAATTAAAGTAAAAAATACACTTAAAAATACGCCACCTTCAAAGAAATAATGAGCTCGAAAGAAGATGCAAATTAGTTCATAATTTTGTAGTCTAAGCTCAAAACGTTCCGACGTGAGCCAGCAGACAGTGTGTGGGCCCAGTGCAAGAAAGATGAATATATAAATCGCATAAACTACACTGCTGAAATGTGCCACTCGCATTCATATAGCGCGATGACTGTAATGTTCATCCTTCACTCTATGACTTAATCCTGCCTTTCCGCAGGAATAAGACCATTAAGTACGTCTGATATGATAAACTATGCAATGAAGAGTCAAAATCTGCACACGCGATACGTGCGTTAGACCATTTTGCGTGAAAGTTTACGCATACGATGACAACGCAACATAACTGGTGACCCTAACACTATAGAACTTCGCCCTTGGAGGAATTTATCACCTATGGTAAAATAAAATTCAAAACAAACAAATACATGAGACTTCTTCAAACAAATAAATGTACGGTCAAATGATGCAGAAAACTATGATCAACCAAGCTACGGTTAAACATGCACTCATAACAATATGTTCATTAATTTATTTTGTAGAGGTAGAACTGCAAGGTTAAAAACAAGAAAGAAAAGTGAACCCGAAAAATTCTGTTCCAAAATTTACCAAGCAATAGCTTTGAGGTTAGCCTCAAAGTTTTTTCGGTACTGGTACCGTATCTGGGCTATTTGAGATTCACGCACAATATGTGTACCTCTAAGTTTGGTTAGGTACCCTCATGTTGAGCTGAACCAAACCTATCGTAACCTATGCTAACCTAGCACATATAACCATTCGGGGCAATTGGCGATAAGGTCATTTTGGGGGAAAAAAATTATTTCGGTTTCACTTATTCATTTTTTAACTTAGAAAAAGCAATATTGAAATGGCCGCAAATAAATGCTATAAGTTTCTGCACTGGTTTCTTGTCCATAGTGAATCCAACTCTCCTGAGTCAAAAATAATTTTTTGTCCCCAAAATGACCTTATTACCATTTGCCCCGAATGGTTATACCGGTACTTGAGGTAAACCACACAATTACAATACCGGTACCGATTTTTCAATAGGAAATCCTTCACATTTTTTTTGCGAAGTAATATAAGCATAATAAACCCTTTAAGGACCACTGGGCTTCACGAGTCCCGTTTCGCAAAACTTAGGCTTCTAAATAAAGAAGGCATCAGTGGTTTTTGGACCTATGAGCGCCGCGACTATGAGACGGTAGTCGGAGGACAACAATTTAAGGCTATCTCCAAAAATCTGAGAGAAACGGAAACTTGGTCCTTAAAGGGTTAATGGAAGTTTTAAGAAAGTTTTGTCATTCGCACGTTCAGCTCGCAAGTCAATACGGCAGGACACTTGACTTCTAAATTAATTCCGACGTTTGAGTCGCGAGGTGCTTGCGGCAGAGCCTTTTGCAGCCGTTCGCATAAAAGTGCCGGCCTCTGATAGGAAATAAGTCAATGTTTCAATCCAAGAGTCATGGGGCAGGCGGGCCAGTGGAATATGAGCCAATCTAATATGGTCGTAAGGAAGATTTATGGTTCATTTGTTGAAGCGGACTGGGGGCATTGTGCCGAGATGGTGGGGCAGCGGTGTCGCAATACGGCAGTTGAGGCAATGCAATAGATGGCTCTAACTTCGAGCATGACATCAATTACAGGACAATGAAAGGATGATGGTAAATCACAATAGAACAGCTTGTATGAGGCACTCAAACGACAGGAGCACCGCACTGGTTCGCGCGCGATCAAAAGATATGGCATTTCCATACAATACCTTCGACAGAAACTTGTTTTAATTAAAATACAACTGCATAGAACTAAATGGAAGCAAAGAGCACACACAATATACAACAATGAACGCATTGCTTACATTTACACTCTGCAGCAATATGATTACACAGTATGAAAACTAATAAGCTTATATATATATAGATAATATAAGAGCGAGCTAGGAGAGAGAAGTGGAATTATATGCATGACTTCGTTGCTTTGCTATATTGAAGTATTAGCACATCTCACGAATCCAAGGTGTAAATGCTTCCCAACAGTCAAGTTAGTTAGTGAAAAAATTCCTAACTATACAATGCCATGAAGTGTTGCAACAGCACCGGCACGTGCTGACGAACTCGTCCCATAAAGAGTGGCAACAGCACTGTCAAGTGCCCACGAACTTACCCCATAAAGAGTGGCAACAGCACTGTCAAGTGCCTACGAACTCTTCCCATAAAGAGTGGCAACAGCACTGTCAATTGCCCATGAACTCATCCCATAAAGAGTGGCAACAGCACTGTCAAGTGCCCACGAACTTACCCCATAAAGAGTGGCAACAGCACTGCCAAGTGCCTACGAACTCTTCCCATAAAGAGTGGCAACAGCACTGTCAAGTGCCCACGAACTTACCCCATAAAGAGTGGCAACAGCACTGTCAAGTGCCACGAACTCGTCCCATAAAGAGTGGCAACAGCACCGTCAAGTGCCCACGAACTCACCCCATAAAGAGTGGCCAGAGCACCGTCAAGTGCCCACGAACTCACCCCATAAAGAGTGGCCTGAGCACCGTCAAGTGCCCACGAACTCACCCCATAAAGAGTGGCCAGAGCACCGTCAAGTGCCCACGAATGTATTCCATCAAAGGAAGAAGAAGCAGAGACAGAACGCGTCTAAAGCGCAAGCGTAGGAGGCGTGAAGCCAGAGGCAGGCGAGCAGATTGCATCGATCAAGAAGGAATCTGAAATGCCCCGAGTCAATTTAGCTACGCCGCTCATTCAGGATGCTTTGCATAGAAATGGTGTATCTCACAAATGAAACGGAGATACCTTTCGATACCGCATATGGAGGGTCGGTAGGGACTGCGAGACCTGGATAGCATCACAAGCCCAGCGTGGTGACTATTTCCTTATAAGACCGGCCTAACAAAAATCCTTAAACCTCTTATCAAGCAAGAGTAGAAAAAAGCGATGTGAATGTGTGTGCTTCATTTGCAGGTAAGAGCCATAAGAACCCAGAATACTGACCAAAGTATATATACTATACTGATAATATTCGTAACAATAGTGATTTTTCTGAGATCGTATACGAGGCAGCAACCAGCGGTCAGACTTTGCTACAAACGTGTTGAGGCGCATACGTGTTTTATAGGAAAATGATACATACTTAGGTTCGTCATATTTATTTAGGTTCTTATATGCACTAGAAAACATAGCAATGGAGCGTGAACAAATTCTTCAATTGGGGGAGTCGGCGACTGGGTACGGCCAATGAAGTCTACGGCTGCACAATTTATACACAGCACGAAAATTTTACGTAAGCAGCCGATATCATTTAAAGCTCTATCCTACAGATGCCTTTAGTTATACTGGGGACATTGTGCTTGCCTCCCCCTATTCTACCGACCTACACAAGTTGTTCGCAATTAGCGAAGGCGAAGCGAATAAACTTTGTATTAAGTATAATATTGAAAATAGTACGCAGGTATAATAGGCCGCAGAAGAAGAAGTTTGCCTGGTCATAAATATTCTGTTCTCAAGGCTTTGTTGCGTTTCCCCAACAATCTTCTACTTTCCCCAAGACGGGTCAAATGGAAGTCTTGAGACAACAATATTTAAATAGTTTCTCTAACTTCGCTCATAAAATCAGTGAGGACTTTTGTGATAATAAGGTTATAGACAATGGAACAGGAAGCTTCATAGTATTGGTAATAGGGTAATTACCCAATTTCCGAACTAACCCTATTTCCGAACAAAGAGCTATTACTTGATAGGTTTGTGTAATAAACCTATCAAATAATAGCTCTTTGTTCGGAAATATTGTTAGTTCGGCAGTTGGGTAATTACCCTACGTTAATCCCAACATGTTCGGAACAGGTAAAGTACAAGTTGTTCGGATGTATTGTTACCCCCGTACTGTCTGTAACTCGGTTTGGTGTAAATATAAAAAGAAATCCATCGCGTTGTTGATAACGACATATTCAGCATATTAATTCGAATGCATCCAAGTCAACTAGCGCGAGTCTAATATTTGCTAAAAAAATACAGAGATTGTATAGAAGTAAAACCTAGGAAAATTGTCATGGGCCTGCGCATTAGAATCGAAAAATCCAACTTATTACTCAAAGTTATCCGCACAAAAGCCCGGGCTCCAAATGCTCTAACATATACATATACCTACGACGGCAGCAATACCATTGGTAGACAACCGGGGACCAAGCAATGGGTATCACGATGTCAAAACGCAGGACTATTGCGATATCGCCTTCGTTTGTTTGTAACCTAGAGATTAGAGATGAGCTAATTATTTTGTATAGAATGAAATGTTTCAATGAGTACCTAATAGATTATTACATTACCTCCGACAAGGAGGTTATATTTTTGTCGAGTTTGTCTCCTGTTTATCTTTCACCAAGATAATCCAAAAAGTTACCGGCGGATCTTTGCGAAATTTACAGGGATTGTCAAGCATATTAGGAGGAACATTTGGTGAAGATCCGTTCAACTGTTTGTTTGTGAGTCTACCCCTTTTTTCTCAGTAGGAGTACCGTACCTGAAAGTTATACATGGATGGATTTTGAAGAAATTCGCGAGTTGTTGGGTATATTACGAAGAGTAAATGATCAAATTTTATGATGATCTGTTTATCCGTTTTTGCCTATCTCTATGTTTGATAATATGTTTGTTAGCAATATAAATTTAAAAGTTATAAATGGATCTTTTTAAAATTTGAAGGAATTGTTAGAAATCTTACAAGACATAAATGATTGGTGTCGATCGGATAGTCTGTTTGTGTGATTTGAGTAATGTTTGCCAGAATATTTGTCAGCAACATAGGTAAACTAGAGCACTCTGAGAGCGCATACCTCCGCCAAGCGAGCGACGGTAGCAAAATATTCAAGTTGGCTCTGAAATCATAATTTTCTTTGTATAAACTCCATTATCTAATCATTTGTGCCTTTTGATAGTAATAACAACTTGTGCAATTTTCTTAAAGATCCATTCTTAACTTTTCGAGTTATACTGCTAACAAACGTTATGACAAACATGAGTCAAACATATAAACGAACAAACCGATCTGCACCAAAATTTAATCAATCATGTCTTTTAATATTACTAACAACTCCTACAAATTTCATAAAGATCCACTCACTATATTTTGAGTTATTGTGCTAACAAGCATAAAATTAAAAACGGTGACACGCGAACGAACGAATTATTACCAAAATCTGGTCATCTACTCTTTGTTATATACCTAATAACTCATGTTAGTTTCATAAAAGTCCATCCATAACTTTTTGAGTTATGGCTTTGAGAAAACTGAGGCAGACAAACAAACAAACAAACGGATGGACATATCTTCACCAGAAGTTAATCATCTGTTCCTCCTAACATACCTAACAATCCCTATAAATTTCGTCCAAATCGGTTCATAACTTTTTGAGTTATCTTGGTGATAGACATAGACAGACAAACAGACACACAAAGACAGAGAGACAGACACAGACAGACAGAGACAGACACAGACAAAGACACACAGACTGACACATACAGACAAACACGACGAAAATATAACCTCCTTGGCAGAGGTAAAAATTATGAATACATCTTTATGAAATTGCTCGGAATTGTTAGAAATGTTGTAGGACATAAATGGCCAAAGTTTGCTTAAGATCGGTGGGTCCGTTCATGTGTTTGACTAATGTTTTCAAAACGTAAGTCACGGAAAGATCTTCCAAGAAAATTACAGAAGCTGTTATTAGTATCAAAAGACACAAACAACCAAATTTTGGTGTTCATAAAGAGGACATCATAGTTTTGGAACAAATTTGAATATTTCGTTAACGTTGCCTAGCTTGGCGTAGGCAAGCGCTCTTGGAGTTCTCTATTTACTTTAATATCGGTTCTCTACAGATAATTTCCTGATTAGGATATAAGTACGTCAACTGAAATTACTCCGGCTCTGCAAGCTAACTATGAAACAGAGGTGGCGGAGGGCAAGCAGAGGCGCTCGCGCGAGAGCACTTGTAATTAAATGGCTAATTAAAATTCAAAACAAACGAATCTGGTAAAACTAGCGAAAATTTATGTTTTCTGTAGTCTTTAACAAGAAAACTCGCAATGAATGATAATATAATGTGACAAAGTATCGCTAAATATACTTTGTAATTTAGTATGGCTCTTCCAATTTATCAAAAAACTAGCAGGGTTAAGTCTAGTTCATCTTTTTATCTTGACACTCTGCGCACCACCAGCTGCTACCTAGTCGACAACGGCCTCAATGGAGCAATGAGGCAGCAGCTACAGCAAAGGCTCTTCACCAAGGGAAATGACTAATGGATATTTCAGGGCATGTGAATGCAGCTGCAGAAAATGACACACGCAGCAGCATGATTACAGCTGCACAATATAGCATTGCAGCAGCATATGACAGCAGCTGCAGAACATGACATTACAGCAGCATATGACAGCAGCTGCAGAACATGACATTACAGCAGCATATGATAGCAGCTGCAGAACATGAGATTACAGCAGCATATGACAGCAGCTGCAGAACATGAGATTACAGCAGCATGTGGCAACAGTTGCAGAATATGACATTACAGCAGCATATGACAGCAGCTGCAGAACATGACATTACAGCAGCATATGACAGCAGCTGCAGAACATGACATTGCAGCAGCATACGACAGTAGCTGCAGAACATGACATCCGCAGCAAATGGCAGCAGCTGCAGAATAAGCCACGTGCAGCAGTAAATGTGACAGAAACTGCAGAATAAGACATGTTCAGCAGTACATGTTACATAAACTGCATAATAAGACATGTACAGCAGTACATGTGACAGCAGCTGCAGAATAAGACACGTGCAGCAGTACATGTGACAGCAGCTGCAGAATAAGACACGTGCAGCAGTAGTACTAGACATGTGACAGCAGCTGCAGAATAAGACACGTGCAGCAGTAGTACTGTACATGTGACAGCAGCTGCAGAATAAGACGCGTGCAGCAGTACATGTGACAGCAGCTGCAGAATAAGACACGTGCAGCAGTAGTACTGTACATGTGACAGCAGCTGCAGAATAAGACACGTGCAGCAGTACATGTGACAGCAGCTGCAGAATAAGACACGNATTGCAGCAGCATATGACAGCAGCTGCAGAACATGACATTACAGCAGCATATGACAGCAGCTGCAGAACATGACATTACAGCAGCATATGACAGCAGCTGCAGAACATGACATTAGAGCAGCATATGACAGCAGCTGCAGAACATGACATTACAGCAGCATATGACAGCAGCTGCAGAACATGAGATTACAGCAGCATGTGGCAACAGTTGTAGAATATGACATTACAGCAGCATATGACAGCAGCTGCAGAATAAGCCACGTGCAGCAGTAAATGTGACAGAAACTGCATAATAAGACATGTACAGCAGTACATGTGACAGCAGCTGCAGAATAAGACACGTGCAGCAGTACATGTGACAGCAGCTGCAGAATAAGATATGTACAGCAGTACATGTGACATCAGCTGCAGAACTGCAGAATAAGACACGTGCAGCAGTACACGTGACAGCAGCTGCAGAATAAGACACGTGCAGCATTACATGTGACAGCAGCTGCAGAATAAGACATGTGCAGCAGCATATGACAGCAGCTGCAGCAGCTGTCAGTGGCGGCCATTTTGTTGAGCGCAGCAGCGGTGCCTGCAGGGAACCGCCGCTGCACACACGAGAGCAGGCAGCGGGCCCTGGCTGGAGGGGTCGCACGCCCCCAGCTCCCCGCACAAATTCCCAAACTCCAGTCCTGTCGTCGCAGAACACAGCAAAGTTTCTGTCTGTAAGTTTGTACGACTGCCTCACGGTGTGTCATGAAAAGAAACGGGCACTAGGTACCTACACCTCATCAGTCGCCCTAAAAAGACTTTCAAGTATCAAAATGAAATGACAACAAGCTTGTACAGGATTCAAACTTTTCAACTTCAGAGTTTCAAAAAGAACTACGGAGGCTCGGTGCTTACAGCTAAAATAGTCAATACCCAGGTTTGAATTTATAAGCGATTATTTGACGTGGCACCAAAAGACATCACTTAAATGTCTACAATGTTTAAATAAGGAATTAACTCAGGCTAACACCGAATTGAAATAACAAATTTACTTTAGATTTAACCTCTTGGGAGTACACCGAAACACTTTTCTATGATCACAAAAGCAGTATTCGATCACTATTCAGCGACAAAACAACGAAAGCATGCAACCTTTAGAACTGTATGGGCAGGAAATTCACAGAGCAGAAGTTATCATTCCTTCGTAAAATTTCTTTCAAAGACGGAACAGCGAAAGAGTACACATAAATAACTGTAAATTCAACAATAAAATGTACTCTAAAATTAATCCTTCCTGAGGAATTTGTCTCTCGTACGAAAAGCAATCAATGTCTGAAGTTAGTATAACATAAATGTTACTGCATGTACGAAAGGGTTAATATGCAATACATAAAATTCATTTTATTTAACCTAGATTCACTGCCAGCAATGCTATATCAATTCTATACGGAAGGAATATTCACTATCTTCTTCTACATGCTTGCAAAGCCAAGCTCGCGTTTGAAAGTAACCGTGAATAAATTACTTCGTTTCTCGCGACAAAACGGGCATCATATATTTAATCCGCCGATTGAGCATCTCCTCAACATACAACCCAGAGATAGCCAACAAAACAAACCCCAATAAGACAGATATCTTGTGTTATCGTAAGTGTGGTAGCAGCGATTGCGGCCACAATTAGTTCGTTACGATACATTACGATGACGTACATATCAGTGGTACCTTAAATTAACACGTTACATTTTCCCGATAATACGTGCACATTGACGAGTAAAAACGTTCTGCCAATTTGATGATGCAGTTTCAGAACTACGATAGCGACATATATTGGAGAACTGCATGGAGGTGTGCGTTAAGACAATAGCAAACACATACAATAGCGTGCACTACATTGTGCATTGTTTTGTTAGGACCAATTTTCAGGTTACCTTCACTACAACGGGGCCTTAATTCAGGGAAAACGAAGAGACATGAAGCATGTCGAGATACACAAGGATATGATAGGTTTAACTACCCATACATAGATACACTTTACAAACAAGTTATAAAGGTATTTCTTGTGACTTTGACTTTGACTTGGAGTCTAACGGTGTTCGTTAGGGCTTTAGCTTCAGCCGAGTACTCCGGATCCGTTTCATCCTCACCCCGCTACACCCCGCCCCACACACCCCCCCCTCTCT
>LQNS02278070.1:37803389-37815313 GCA_001587735.2 Parhyale hawaiensis
CCTTAATAATACGCCTGCTGTAAAGGAGAGATCAGAGGCATAGACACAAGGTGTCGCTCTAATGAGATAATTGATTATTGTCAGGCATAAAACATCACCTGAGGCCTAGCTCGTGATCCTAAAGTCTGCACTTAGCAGCCAAGGGCGGCGACGATAGGCATCGTAAACTGGGGCTCTTTTCACACTTGGGACCTTGAGGAGCGGGCCGGTGGGCAGCGGTCCAAGTTGTGGCTACTCAATGCTAACAACAGAGACTAGGTAGCAGAAATAGCCTCACAGCAACAGCTTTACGCATTACTAGAGCCCCTATTGCTACCGTACTACTTTAACTACATCTCCAGTTTTAAGTCTCACGGCACACGTACATCGTTGGCAGCGATTCTAAATATGCAGAAGAATGTGCATATATAGTGTGCCGGCTATACCTTCTTGCACAAGCAACGAGAGGTTATTTCTGACGGATTTGCAAGTATGTAAACAAGCGAACTAAATACACACGCCTCTCACATGCTGCAAAATAGAATAACATATCACTGTTCATTACGCGTTGTATGTATGAATAAAATAGGATGGCAACATGTTCGAATGATGGAACAGCTGTTTATCCTGAATAGTTCAGTCATGAAAAAACTATGTACGCATTGTGCTACGTATCTATTCTCAAAAATAAAAACGATTAACTCAACTAAAACTCGCAATATGCGTAGAAATTATCAATATTCAAGATACCGAAAAACTTAATTGCTCAGAGGAGGGCGCATGATATCGAAATTCTAACTTGATGAATTTATATCATAGGTTTTCATGTGAATCTTTACAACCCTTCAGTTGTCTATTACCGTATTATCAAGCCAAAATAATGTAATACTGTAATGCAACATTTTTAACCTTGTCATTATGAGCGCACTTCCTGAATGACGTTTCAAACAACGCTATTAATACGAGATACCGGTCCTAGTACTTAGTGAACTGCTCACAGTCTTCTTGCCGGACTTGCTATATGCTTTGTGAGACTCTTCACCGCATGGTGTATCATATATAGTACGTACTAAGTGTTAATCGCAGAGAAAAACAAGATTAAGCCATGCAGAGAAGGGTTAACCATTAAATGCACGACGCGCCACATAAACGGCACGTACCAAGTGGTATTGTTTGTACGACAGTGTGAAGATTAAATCATGCATTTAATGGTTAACTTTGCGTACGTTCCCCAGTTTACAAATTATGCTGTGCTGGTGAGGCAATTTCTTCTACTTGGATCATTACTGTCGAAGAGACAGGAGCATGATCCCTAACACCCCTTATGATACCAATCTTGGATGTCTAAAGGCCTGTTCACACGTTAGTCTTGTGACCGCGTTCACTCATCCACTCGGCCGGATGTTTCGCAGCGTCGTTGTCAACTTAACTTTGTGTACGACGCAAATAGTTTCTAAAATCATAGTGCACTCGGCGAGTGTCAGTAGGCAAGTTCGGATACATCTGCACATTTGGAATGATATAAAACTTAGAAAATAGTGCACTTTTCGACTGCTTTTACAGCACAGAAACACATTCCCACGAGTGTACGCATGAACACGTTGGCATAACTAACGAGAAGACTGGCCATTGGGCGTGGTCTTTCTCTAAAATATAGAACGAATATCCCGCGAGATATACCGTGCTATAGTTATGCTAGGAAGCGAAGTTGCGGCCATTTTTGTTTGTTAAAACTTGACATCAAATGGCGTCTAGACATATAGTGTCAACTAATCAAAATATAAAACTAGCTCGAATTTGATATACGACTTCAGAAAATATTGCCAACTATATATGAAGCAGGTAAGATTTGACTGCAGCTGTGTTACTCATGATGCTCCACAATGCATAAAATATTATATATCGTGCGATTGCTTCTAGCGTAAAAACAAATGGCAATGTCATAACATAAACCATTCTAAAGCGCGAGGCCGTGGATGACGCATTTGTGGCGATAAACCGGAGATTTAGGCGGCGAGGAGTAGATCAATAGCAGTAGCAGGCCAGGACGGGGTGGCCACAGACCCATAACCAACAGCAAAGGCCAGGGTCTGTACAGCTCTAATTACTCACAAATTGCATACAGTAATTATGGGTACAAACGGAGCTCCTGCAATCATCTCCAAGTTGACGGACATGCAACTCGATCTATCCTGCGGCTCACCTCCGCACACTGCCCGCCAGCGTCAAACTTAAACCGCACACGTAATTCTCACGAGACGCATCCATTGTATAGGGACCGAATGGGCCTATTGGGCGCGTCTGTTTGGTGCCATGGAATAGATATAAATGTTGCAAAATTCAGCATTGTTAAAAAAAACACGCGAGGGAGAAGTTTAAACGCGCAGAATGTTAAAATAAGGAACCGAGGAACAACGAAATGGGGCGCATGGTAACAGCAACCATATGCTATACATCAGCGACGGTTAGGTAATAGGATGGGATATATTAGGTTATGATATTACGATAAGTGACATTACGTTATGATAGGAAAGGTTTATGCAAGGTAATTATAGGTAAGGGTAAGGTTCACTCATAATAAGAACGAATAGATTAAATTATGATACGCAGGATTAGGCCAGCCTAAGGTGAAGTTACAATTATTATGCTAGTCTAGTTAAGGCTAGCTTATAAGAAAATTAGGTGTATGGTTAGCTTGGATTGGGTAGGGCAGGACTTGAATTGAGTACTGTCCGCTTACCACGACAACATTCTACCACTAAGCCAACACAGCTAAAAGCAACGCGCACACAGTGCTTGTGTGGCCCGCAGCATCATGGCCAAGTTATAACGACTCAGCCGTTCGTGTATAGCAGGGAAGTTACCCGAGTAACCTAAAATTTCACACGTACAGTTTTCGGTCCCGCCAACATCTGGTATTATTCGGATAGAGGACGTATCCGTCATCCCTTGTACTTAATTAGAATACACAAAGAATGCTAATAAATATATAGAAACATTACAGATATCAGTACAAGAATATACGGTGAGGACCGAATCACAAGAGTGAAAGCGGACGGTCGCCGAAACTTGCGCCAAATCCACCAGCGCGCTAAAGGCAATATCTTCCAAGCACAGCTATAAAGTTTTAATCACCCAAAGCGTCGCGCAGCTTCTTTCTCTGAAAATTCTGTCACCATCTTCGGTAGAGACTTCAAAATATTCAACCATATTAGAGGCTATAGTGATTAGTAAACTATTTTTTTTTTCAACTTATAAAATAGCACTCGATCATAAGTCAAGCGTTCGGATGTAAAAGCTAAACACAAAACGGAATTTCGTAATCACGAAGGGGCGGGACAAGCAGTTGTAAATGTTCGAGTCTCGAACTGAACGGTACGGAAAAGCGACCGAGACACACGACATCGTTCAGAACTCGGTGTCTGCTCATGACCAAATTAACTTGACCCAACTCCTACTCTACTAACGTGGTCATGTTACAGCGTCACTGACATGAAACTCAGGCTTAACTGGGGGCAGTAATGAGAACCAACGCATCACGACAGTCGACAAATAGGCACGGTAAAGTTTATGTTAAACATATTGGAATAACTTGCAGGAGCGAGTGTTATTATTTACAGGAGGGAGGTATACAGGACGCATAATGGGCCTCGAGATATCTTGCCACAGCCGATCAATTGATACACAATGTCCCCCAGAACTGGGAGAATTGGTGTCCAGGAAGAGACCCAAAAATGACACAGCTGTGGGGGGGGGGGGGCGGCAGCGGAAGGACAACACTCTCTGCACTGCGCCGCTGCCTGTCGCTCAGAACGCGAGGGCGGAACCAGCGGCCAGCAGATGCGGCTACGCATGCAATGCACACACATAAGTTAACTCCTGTCGATGGCTTTCCATTGGAATTGGGCATAGTAAACTAAAGTCGCAAAAAAGTACTATTGTTTATTTAATCAAATAAAATAGAGAGGGGATCAAGACACGCTTCAGTTCCAAATAGGTGGAGACTCAAGCCATACTTGTCGCGCTGCTTCAGCGTGGGGACAAAGTCACGAAGTTAGATGTTTGCGACTTCCACCCTCCGCAATACGTCAGAGACTCGAGGTATTATTATTATCATAAGAAGATGTAACTCATTTAAGCCTTCCTATATAAGTACTAAGCTTTTCTAAGAGCGGAAAAGGAAGGGACATATAGTATGTCGATAGAAAAACGGGGAGCCCATCCCCGAAGGTGTTCCCACACAGGATCAACGCGCATGGGAACAGCAAGTCGGGAAAGAAAGGAAGAACAGACAACAGTAAGATCAGTAGGAGTACGAAAGTGGAAAAAAGCAGAGTGGGCACGAAAGACAGACGTCCCGAAGGCCTAACTAATGGCTAAGGTAACCTACATAAACCCCGTAAGGGTGCTACTCCCCATAACATAGGATGGGCGAACCTAACTAACTTATGTCTATGGCCTATGGCCCATCGTATGCCCCCGGAGAGGTCAGAGACACTCAGGTAGAAGACTGTGAATCCGAAAACAACTTATACTTGCACATTTTTAGTTAGGATCATGTACGGACTAAAGAAGAGAAGAGTATTGATGCCCAAAGAATGGAAAGCATTAAAGAAGTTAAGGGAGAAGACACTAAAACAAGATAGCAATATGATATCCTTTTCTATTGATTTTGTGGAAAACCTTTCAAACTTTCACAGGATAAGTCGGTGAAGCCGTGAATTTAGCAGTGCCCCTCGCAGCACGCACGAGCCCCAACACGCACCTGATGATCATGACCCCCTGTAGCGGGTCCGGCAAGTCGGGGCACCGTCGGCCCTCGCAGCGGCTCCCGAAGAAGTCCGACGGGCAGGAGCACGNGACGTGCGGGCAATCACGGAGGTCTCCGCTGTCAATTTGTGCAGTTCAAAACCTGCCTCTGCTAATTGAGTCGAAACTGGTGCACGCGGTGCGATATATGTGGCTTTGTGGGGTACTATAGGCGCCACTTCAACAACAATAATGAACTAGAGCACTCTGAGAGCGCATACCTCGGCCAAGCGAGGTAACGGTAGCAAAAAATTCGAATTGGCTCTGAAACCATAATTTTCTTTGTATTAACTCCCAAATCGAATCATTTGTGTCTTTTGATAGTAATAACAGCTTGTGGAAATTTCTTGAAGATCCGTTCATAACTTCTTGAGTTATACTGCTAACAATCGTTATGACAAACATGAGTCAAACATGCAAACGAACGAACCGATCTACACCAAAATTTAATCATTTATGTCTTTTAACATTACTAACAACCCCTATGAATTTCATAAAACTCCACTCATTATTTTTTGAGTTAGTGTGCTAACAAGCATAAAAGTAAACACAGTGACAAACGAACGAAACAACGGATCATTATAAAAATTTGGTCATTTACTCTGTGTTATACACCTAACAACTCATGGTAATTTCATAAAAGTCCATCCATAACTTTTTGAGTTATGGCAGTGAGAAAAATGAGGGAGACAAACAAACAAACAAACGGATAGACATATCTTCACCAAAAGTTAATCATATGTTTCTCCCAACATACCTAACAATCCCTGTAAATTTCATCCAAATCGGCTTAGAACTTTTTGAGTTATCTTGGTGACAGACAGACTAAGAGCCAGACAAACAGAAAAACACGACGAAAACATAACCTCCTTGGCGGAGGTAATAATGTTTGTTTACCTGCCCATTTTTCGTAAGGTCTGAAGGCTGGGCATGGAACGTACGTAGTTCAACTGGAGAATTAGACACTATACTGACGTACAGGGAATATACAGACGCACGTTTTTTGTCAACTCGAACAACAAGAGACATATTGTGCCGCAACAATACGCAACACGGGAAGGAGGACAGCTCCGATATGCTGAAATGGATTTGGCAGCTACTCCTAAAAATGTGATACTGACATAGTTATAGTTAGGAAGTTTAAGCCTCTGTTTCCGAGCAGAACGATATCACAGCGGAAAGAGCAAGGGACACACAGTATGCCAAAAGAAACGGGCAACCCATGCACGATGGTGTTCCTACACAGGATCAACGCGCATGGGAACAGCAAGTCGGGAAAGCAGAGGAAGAACAGAATAAAGCATGAGCAAGTAGGAGTATGAAATCGGGAAGGAAGCAAAGTGGGCACGAAAGAGAGACGTCCCGAAGGCCTAGCTAATGATTGAGGTAACCTACACGGGCCTCCTGGGTGATACTGACAAAGAAATTTCCCAATAAGTGAAGTAACTTCTCAAGTTCATAACTTTCGAATCGTAATTTACCATCCATTCTTAGGATTCGAGAGGTACGACATAGAAATAAAACATCAATTAGAAATCCACTGCTGGGGCAAAATATCACATTAATTTATGACCATAGCGAAGTTGACGCGTCCAGGACAATTACCATAACTTTAACAATAATAAAAGTAAACTGTTTTACTTTTCGAGTGGGTAAAAAGCTGCAGTTAATGTATAATTAAACTGCTGGTTTCCAGAGAAAAAGCTCAACTGATGAGAACCACCTCCCCTATTCTAATTCGTCATAAAAGAAACATGCACACGTAAAAAACACAGAAAGCAGTTATCGCTGCGTTCCAATTTCTAATTCAGCAAGAAGAGAGACTATGCAGTGATTGCTATCTTCTAATTTGCTAAACATAAGACCAAGAAAGAGCGAGCACATCGGAGCAGAAGAGGCCTCAGCAGCATTTTTATAGAGCCCGGAACGCAGCGCACTCAAGCATACGTTATATTCTATGCAACATTCTAACGCTAGCGCATCCATCATATTCAAAACACACGTTCACCTCCACAATATTCCGCCAGCGCGCGATCGGCATTTGCGCTGGTGAACGTACGTACGTCGGTCAACAACTTCCGACATAGCTAAATAAAAAATGACGATAAGGGGAATGAAATATATATACTGAAGGCGAAAAGAAGTTATATCGAGAGCAGTAGAGAAATAGAAGGGCCAGGCAGTACACTAAAACTACATATGGGATCTAAAGGTAAATGCATAATTCGTGTTTCCGTGAACGCGAAGTCCAAACGAGCTGGCGCATGTGCATACGGCCGCAAGCTCAACCAAATCGCGCAATATATAGCGGTCTAACAACGTATCACAGTGGGAAAACTCATATGTGAAACGAAATTAAACGAACAAAAACATATTACTTCTCAAGTTTAGTACAGGAAAAAAATCTCTGGCTGCCCTTCGGGCACTTCTGCAATTGCACAATACTACCCCAAAGTTTACACATACTACTGGGAACAGTACAGGGTGAAAAGCTAATTTGTACAGTATGGTAGCAAAAGATGAGAAACGGGAGGTACAAAAACCGGAGTAAATCATACGCAAAATCTGAAAATAGACTGAGCAATAAGAAAGAATTCATGAACGCCAGGGCATATCAACTTAGAACGTAATGACTTTATTTTAAGCAGTGTAAGTAATACCCCAAGAGTTCTGTTCCAGTGCGTCAACAAAGCTAGACTGCACAAGCAATCAGGGACTGGGAATATTACAGACCAAACGAGTTGGGAAATACGACAGTGAGTGTACGTAGTAGAGAGAAGAGACTGTACGTACACAAGAATGTTCATTATTTCAATGCGCCAAAGTTATTATGATTATGACATTCTTAGTTTAATCCTTCCTGATCTACAGCGTACATTGTGATGCAAAGAGACAAAGCAGAAAGTGGTATACAGCTGCCAAGAAAAATGTGGAGCAGCCGATGTACAAGGATTTTCCAATGCAGAATCAACGCGCATGGGACCAGTAAGCGGGGAAAAAGGAAGAACAAAACATAGAATCTCAAGCTGGAGTAAGAAAATGGAAGAAGCAAAGTGGGCACGAAAGAAAAAAATGTCCCGAAGGCCTAGCTAAGGCTAAGGTAGGCTATAGGAACCCCTAGGTGATGCATCAACTTATTCAATGGGAAAAATTTAAGTAAACAACTGATAATACCCAGGGGTCTCTACTGCAGCCCTTAGCTATTCGCCCAAAATTTCACAATTGTGTACAGTGAGCGCTTACAAAAGGTGAAAAAATACACATATACTCAGGAAACGATACGCAGATCACAACCGTAAAGGACACTGAAGCCAGCTTTATTCATAAAGTGCATATCTGCTCCTTACATCGGCGTATAGCTATTTATTCAACTGAATAATTGAACTATATGAATCTGGCTCGTAGGTGGCGTACGCACCAAGAGACGAATGGCACGTGAAGAAATAAAGTGAAATTCCTCAAGGCCTTTAAAACGTTTTTTTAATGAAAATGCTTGTTTCACAAATAGTGAAAGCAAAAGGAATTTATAGTTAAAAATAAAGGAACTGCTCAAAACGAAACGCAAAAGTAACTCACAGTAAAGGTAATACCACACGTGAAAAATTGTGGAATGCAATGTATTTTGCAAATGTCGTCAAAATATGAAGAAAAACATCAAAACAGAGTTACATGTGAAAACAGACTGTATTATTTCCAAGAGCTTTGATGAATTCAGTACTCTTTGTATACTTACAGTAAAGAATACTTTAGCAGGTACCGCCGGCAAAGAAGAACTGCCTTATCTCAGAATCACATCCCCAACTTAATACATCAATGCATCCTGAATATATCCGAATAAAGAATAATCAGGAACGCAAATATTTGAAGCGACTGAAATTTTTCACCATACAAAAAAATCGCCAGGCAATATCGTAGTTGAGTGGTAGAGAATGCCACATGAAAGAGTAACGTACGTAGCTATATCGTTAGGATAAACCAATTTACGCCTTTCAATGATGATCACGATACTCGCAAGTACACTCGTACACCCAACTGTATCTACAAGACTTGCTCAACTCACAGGAAGCAGCGCATATGGCAGCTATCAGCTTCCATTTCAAACACCAAGTTAAGAAACACGCATCACACGCTATTTGCAAATGGAGAGCGTTATTCGGGAGCTCTCATACCCGGGACGCGCGCGTTCTCTTAAAGTGAGGAGAATATGCTAGCTTAGATTGTTTCTGTGTGAACGCGGCGGCAGACGTACGGCTGCCCTGATAATATATGCAAACTCTAGCGACGGGCTCCCTGCTCAGCGGAGACTCCACGAAATGAAGTCGAGCGACGCATCTTGAAGCTCTTAAATCCTCGTTCATGGCGCACGCTAAACTTATGAAAGGTCACAAGTGAATCTCGCCCGTGATGAACGTACAGGGCAAAATATTAGAATATAAGAGGCTGCGTGCAACTCCAGAGGCAGGAAAGCGTAGGGTAAGGTGCGAAGGAGGCGCGCTTTATGATATTTATAGGAGGCGCGCTTTGTGATATGTAAAAGAAGAGCGCTTTGTGATATTCAAAGGAGGTGCACTTTGTAATATTTGTCATATTTAAACGAGGCGTGTATTGTGATATTGAAAGGAAGCGTGCTTTGCTATATTTAAAGGAAACGTGCACAGTGATATTTAAGGGAAGTGTGCATTGCGATATTTAAAATATGTACTAAACCGTCAACATTGAATTGGTGTGCATCAAGATACGCAAAATTCACTCAAATTTCACGATAAAGTTTGAATTCTTCATATTTGAAGCTGTGATTGCATTAATTAAACTTCATGAGGAGTTTGCACCAGTTTTCAGCGATGAAGTGTAAGGATGTATTGCATTGACATAATTCAATTGGGCATTCTCAGAGAATAAGAAGTACAAAAAATTGTAACTGATACAGAGCAAGTTAATAAAAAACAACAAATGCAGGGTTCACTGCACGGATTTGGGAGGCTGCCATACCCAGGGTGTGTTGCCATACACATAGCACGTGCCCCACTCAACACCGAGGTGCACACTCCAGCAAGTCTACCTACGCTTTGCACAACACACACACACACACACAGACACCATCCATAGAAAAGCTAACTCGAAGTTACGTTCAAAGAAGAAAAAATCTATGGAAATGATGGCCCGATCAAATCTCAAACGGCGGTTTAGTAAAATGGCAGGCGGAGCAAATTTAGGGTAAAAGTATGCAAATTGGCGGGAATAATTTAGAGGCGCCTGGGAGCGACGCGCCCAAGCGGAGGAGGTGCTATGGTGAGATGATGACAGAACTCTTCGCACAGAACCATAGAGCGGCGCACCGAAGGGTACAGACAGTGAGAATAAGAGGTTCTTCAGCTATAGTGAGTCAATCATAGAGACCCTTGCACAGAACCATATAGAGCGAATGTCCTCCTTATAGAGCGAATCGAATGTCCTTCAATCATACAACAGATCCCTTTGCACAAAACCACGGAGCAGACCGAGGAAGACAAACAAGGCGAGGATGAGAAGTTCTGTGACACTAGGCGACAGGGCATTTGGCACATTTGAATATAAGGTACGAAGTACTGAGCAGCACAAGGCAATACTGTGAGAGAATTGGCACATTTGAATATAAGGTAGGAAGGGCGTCACACAGTCGGCCTGTCGGCAAGTGGCACACTTCAATACGCAGCCCAAGTTCTCACAAGCGATGGGACGGACGGAGCGGAGTGAATAAATGCGACAGCTGCTGGTGAGATGGAAGAATTCGATAAGACAGGCCAGGCCTAAACCCTACATCGCTTTGAATGAACAAATAATCTTGACTGACACGCCAATATGACGCAGAGGGCGCCGCTCTATACGCATCAGAGCAGGGCGGCCTGAGCGCAAACGAAACTTGCCATTCATTCCAGCCCACATTTACGATACGCTTATTGTAGCCGCACCTAACATTCGAGCAGTAATCTTTGCATGAGAAGTACACCAGTCACGAGTCTGAAGCAACGCTTGCACGAAATTGGGTGAGCAAATATTAGTGAAGATACAAGCGTGATTAAAATTATTTACAGCATGAGAAGATTATGGTACAGCGGTGCATGTACCAGCACATTGAATAGCGACGGTACGCGAGGACAGCAGACTTAATTTTCTAGTCATGCGTGCAGCAACGAGCACACGAATTACTAGTCTGATGCGCCTTTTTCCAACTATACTATGAAATGGTATTTGCATCAAATGATATAAAATAAATATTAAGATATAGGCGGCAACGCAGAAATAAATTAGCACAGGCCTACATACAAAGAAGTAAATAGCAATACAGAAAAGCGTCAATACGTACAACTATTACAGTACTAAGTAACAACGAGAAAACAAAACGGTAGAAAAAAGAGTTAATGAGAATATGTACCTACTTATTCTTCGCGGCAACATTACTGCGATGTGAAGCGTTTGTAGTCAAGCGATATGAATGATGTAAATTATCGTGTCCTGCTGGTGGTAGAACACGAGCGACAACACACAAGCAATGTATGCACCTAAGTTGAGCGTGTTTCCAACTATCCACAATTCGAGTGAGTCAATAAACACCATGTATCCGCAATACAAGCGAGTCACCACCACGTGTCTGCAATACAAGCGAGTCACCACCACGTGTCCGCAATACAAGCGAGTCACCACCACGTGTCTGCAATACAAGCGAGTCACCACCACGTGTCTGCAATACAAGCGAGTTACCACCACATGCCCGCAATACAAGCGAGTCACCACCACGTGTCCCCAATATGAGCAAGTCACCACCACGTGTCTGCAATACAAGCGAGTCACCACCACGTGTCCGCAATACAAGCGAGTCACCACCACGTGTCCGCAATACAAGCGAGTCACCACCACGTGTCTGCAATACAAGCGAGTTACCACCACGTGCCCGCAATACAAGCGAGTCACCACCACGTGTCTGCAATACAAGCGAGTTACCACCACGTGTCTGCAATACAAGCGAGTTACCACCACGTGTCTGCAATACAAGCGAGTCACCACCACGTGCCCGCAATACAAGCGAGTCACCACCACGTGTCTGCAATACAAGCGAGTTACCACCATGTGCCCGCAATACAAGCGAGTCACCACCACGT
>LQNS02278070.1:37835860-37857649 GCA_001587735.2 Parhyale hawaiensis
CATACCTTAGGTCCAAAACTGAAGAGACCAGAGGGACGGTGCCCATGGTCCAGTCGCAGCACAGGGTTGCAGGCATCAGTAGCAACCACGCGTTTACTGACACCAAATAGTTATAGGTGAGCTGTCGCGTGGGTGTCTCGGCCACACTAGCGGGGTTGTCGAATCTGTAAGGCAACAAAAGAAGCCAAACTTAATTTAAGATGCACCGAAGGAACTGGAAAGCGAACATGCAATTGACAGAGTCCGAAGCCAACCGCATATTGGCCACTGCGCTTCCGGAGGACGTTTTAGACAATGTAATTGATGTCAGAATACTAAAATGTATAGAAGGAGCTTTTTAAAAATTACACCCATAGCGCGGAGTGTTGTTATTACAGGCCTGTACAAAAACTATGTTATTTTTAATAGACCTCCCATTTTGGACCTGCGTTTTAGCATTAACCCATTAACGTATAAAGTAAACGGTTATGTCTCGTAAGAATAACACGCATAACACCGTCCAGATAAATGAACAATTTGCGTTCATCGATGGAACTCAGATCCGGTTCTGCAAGAGGAAATCCGCAGAATTTCCAATAAACTGACAATTTTTGCTTTAAACGAGCAAGGGAGAGAAATTCTTGTTAGCGCAATGCACCTCCGCCGCGGCACAGTGTGTGCGACAGAAAATTTTAAATGACTGAGCTTGTTTGCCAAGAAGAGCAAAAGTAATGCGCGCTCTCCAGCTCTGCCGGACGAGCAATAGAAGCTCTCATGCGGACAACAGGACACAAAGGCACAACATCACAAGA
The DNA here is from genome assembly GCA_001587735.2 of Parhyale hawaiensis. NCBI lineage: Eukaryota > Metazoa > Arthropoda > Malacostraca > Amphipoda > Hyalidae > Parhyale > Parhyale hawaiensis. Next base: position 37,836,652 of record LQNS02278070.1, read on the forward strand.
GGTGAACGAGAGCGTGGTGGTGAGCTTGTCTACGGCTCTGTGTCGTCACCACACACAGCCACTGCCACTTAAAGCTTGTATATTTAGGCTCATGTGTATCGTATAGGACGTACACAGCCGTTTCCTGAACAGCATTCTTGGCCGTCCCAGAAATTAAAATCATAAAACAGCCTCTGGGAACCCAAAATTCTGTGAGTGAAATGATTCTGCTGTTCGGAAAACACGCTACATCCCAAAGGAGCGCTACAGCGAGGCACACCTGACGCCAGAGCCACACTGTACGATCGTTGGCTCACCTTATGACCGGGCGTTCAACTCGCATGCCCTAGAGCTACAGTTCTTTCAATGGCTGACTTGACGACCGACTTGCGCAGCGTTACGGAGAACGTGCGAGCTGAGCATTCGCATGTAATCTGCACGTGTGATAGCACAGTGCGGCCTCGACATTGTCCAAAAGTCCCAAATGATGACAATCAGCGAGAGGACACGCGAGAGTTTATACACGCGACATCCACTTAACGAAGCGTTTCACTGTCCATGGGAGAAACCCCAAGGCTCTGCTTGCTTGTAAGACTTTCTCCGTTCTACAGGAACGACAGAAGAAAAAAGAAGACATAACTTAGAGCAACATCCCCAGAGCCCGTCGGGAGAATATCAGCAATGGTGATCAACGACCCGGAGCACATGAGGGCGACAATATGGAGCCAAGAAAGAGTAATGAAAATCCACCTCGTCAGGGGTGCACTGGACCACTTAGAGGGAAGTGATGCGATAAAGGTTTATGACTGAAGGTCTCCACCTCACAGCGATGGTGGAGATCCGAGTGCGAGCAGACCAGTAAATGAAGGCAAACTTCTGCATCGGTCGCTCTATAGTTCGGAGAAATTTCTGGGCCGGGGCCATGGAAGGTGCAGCTGTATATAAATGCAGTTTAGTTGGTTCAGTTAATTAGGAATATTGTTCACTTCAGCCAATTACGAACCATTTTCCAACGGAGGGTGAACCTGCATCGTATGTATAATCAATTCGACCATTGCAAACATTTCTTGTTAATAACAAAATGTAACAATAACAAATATACTTTACCGCTTTCCCCGATACGGGGTTAATGTTGTAATTATGTTTAAATGTATGCGTCACTGAAAAATAGCACATTTCAAATGGCTTATCTGTAGAATGTACACGTTGGGGTTCATGGTAGGTTTGGTACTGCTGAAAGATGTAACTTACTGGAGAAGTTTACGATATACAGTTGTACTTTACTATACGCTGAAACTAGTAACGTTTCCATTTCAAGGTAAAAAATTATTTTCTTGCACTAACTACAGTATGCGCCTTTAGATCTGTAAACAGAAGACTTAAAGTCAAAGCCTTTCAGTTCCATTAATTAGAATGATTTTTATCTAAATAAGACGATAACATCTTAAGAAATCTGAAACCTTATTCGAAGCAGTAAAATTCATGGTTATAGAAGTAGCTACTCAACTGATATGAAATGTTTTCAAAAGAAGCACACGCAGCACACTAAAATGTTATTATACATTTATACAATTTTCCTACACGTCGATTAGCATATCAAAAAGAAAGAGGTTATCACCGTGTGCGTGACGATCTCGACAACAAAGAAAATTTACAGGAAGAGAGTTAATTAGGCAAATGTTGGAGAACACAACTCGAAACAGGAAGTTTTTTAAGCAGATAGTAAAGTACACAATTCAAATGGAATATTTTACATAAGCAAATAATATAGTACATGACTCAAAAGAATAGCTTTTTCACGAGCACATAATAGAACACACTACTCAAATATTACCGTAAACATTTATCATGACAGAGAGTGAGAGCGTGAATAGAGAAAAACTTCCATGACATGTATACGGACACCACAGCAAAAGAATCGAACATCGAGGGCCACTGTCAGGGCCACCGAGCACTTCAGAGTTACTTAGTTTGCTATTCAAATATATAAATCTGGAGGGAGACATGAGCAAGACAAGTACCATGTGAGATTTGAATAGCCACAAATGAAGTAACGCACCAATCCGACGCCTTGGTAGTTGAGGTGAACAAATTGCCTCTAAACTCGTCAGCCTGACTTCAGGAGCAATATTTTTAGCAGGCGCGTACGCATGAAGATGAGAGAATTAGGAGCAGAGATGGAGGCTGAACTGGGGGGAAAATGTGCACAATCAACAAGACAATTACAAGCAAGTCATAAATTTGAGGAGCAAAGGAGAGCAATAAATCGCAGGGGCTCTTGTGCAGTGACAACAAAAGCATCAGCTTCCCAAGCCGAGGAGACTTGGGGACCTTAGCCGGCCGGGCTCCGGCGAGGTGGTGGGCATAAGCGTACTTCGTCTACGGACAATGTGCGCAGCATTTCACTGCGTCGCTGTTCAGTTATGAACAGCTGTAGACATGTTGTCGCGTGAGTGACTATCACCATGCTATTATATCATCATAATTACAAAATCTTTATTGAAGTATCTGGATAAAGTAATGCAATAACAGACAGAACACAATCACAGGGGCGCCATGGATTCATTTGAGGCAGAAGGAATGCATCTATTTGCGAAAATTCCTAGCGAGATCCGGAGATTAATATAATTTTCAACCGTAATTTTGGTTGCTCGAGAAAGAGCATTGCAATGCACAGATATACGGTATACTTCGAGGGTGAAGCAGACAGGAGCAACGTATGCTCTATCGCAGCATTTAGACCACATAAACAATGGACTGTCGACATAAATTCGTTACCGTCATTTTACCGGATAATGACGCTAGTTGCAAGCAAATATTTCGCCACAAAAAAGAGTCTGAACAGACACCTTTCCACATTAATTCTTCAGTTTGCTTCAATCATTTCATGTCAGAGAGCGTAAATCCCTATGTAAAGTGTGCCTTAGACTTAAAGGCATATTTTCCGCTTGTGAGAAACAAATGGTGACAAGGTATGGGACTACAAGCAGCTCTGAACGGCAACCTGCTTCCATTATGCTACACTATTTACTGCCCAACAGCTGGTCCTGACATTGACGTCGGTGAACCATTCGCTGCTGGACTGAATATGGCTTAATTGTTAGAATTTGATAAAGTTTGCCCTAGTTCGGCTTGAGTTGGTTTGTGAAGAAAATGTGAAGGCTTGTGAAGGAAATAAAAATATTTTAAAATAAGAGCCACTACGAGAATTCACTCAATTCCTATCACAAAATAAATAACACGAGCCTGACAAATGTAAGTTTTACAAAATACTAGTACTTACAACTCCATCGCACAGGAGTAACGTTGTGAACAAAGATTCACTGAGAAAATATAGGTACATAAAGTTTGAGAGGGTTGAAATCGAGTGCAGCACGAAGTCAAAAAGCATCATTACCAACAAATGAAAGGCTGCGTAGCGACATTGCCTTTATGCAACAACTTCAGTTGGGCGCTGATGTTATTTGATGCGATATGCACCACAGAACATTTATCGACGTTAAAGCTCATCTTCCAGGTCGTAGTCCGCTCCGTGAGGCGGTCGAGGTACAGTCGCTTGAACTGCACACTCGAGCTAAGAAACCCACAAGCACGGGTTCGTACTGCGGCTCAATGCCCACTAGTGCCCAAAGGAGTGAACGGCTGCAGTCGATCACATTCTTCGAACTATGGTGTCGCACTGACGAGGGCTCGACGGCCCCCTCACTGTAGCTCCGTAACTACTCAAATGTTAGAACGGCAGACGTTACATTCCCGAGCACGATACTTTTCTTCCTTGGCTTTTAAACGAACGGCTGACCTCCAGATATTTAGTGAGTCTGCAACCTCAACCACTTGGCTACTGAGGATATACGGGAGTTACAATAAATGTAAAACATTATTATTCAATCACTCCAGACTGGCAATGTGGAAACGGAGAAACTCCATGAGGTTGACAAACCCCCACGCAACCAGCCCAGCGAGCAAAGAAAAAAAAGGAAAGATCCGAAATCACAGAATAGTTCTGTGTACAACTCGTTTAAAGCTGCCAATACCCGCACCAGCAAAGACAGAGCCATCAAGACAATTCCAAACATCGACACACGATGGAAAAAAAAAAGAACGAGAATACTGGCCCGTACGGCATCGTAACGGTTCTAAGGCAAACTCATGAAGAGCACCAGTACGCCGAGTATACCTCACCAGAACAAATGGCTCCGGAAGAAAATCAGACAGTGGATGACTAGGGCAGTTATAAATTTTGCACAAAAAGCAAACCCACCAACTCTGCGACGATGCGCCAGATCACAAGGCACAACACTATCCAGCATGAATGCACATCGACGAACAACTTTGTCAAGCAAACACAGATAACTATCGGCAGCAGAACCCCAGACTACGGAGCAGTACTCCAGAAGAGGGAGGACATTGCAATTAGATTAGATAGGCCGCACTAGACGAACCAATAGGCCCATTCCCAAAGAGACACCGGAACCAACGCCCCGGCCCTTTAAGAGCTATTGCCATTATGCTAGTAGGATATATAGGACTGGAGAAAAGAAGAAGAGATGAAAAAGAGGAAAAATCCCAGCCAAAGAGACGATCATGAATGCACGCAAGCACGATCAAGAGCCGCTGATATGCGGAGCTTAGAGATGCCAGGCAGTGTAGTTGGAGCGGGAGAGAGAAGACGGATTAAGGAGGCCTAGGAAGCTTTGGCCGTTCAGAGCTTGCAACTCCTGGAGGAGTGCGTATCTGTGGAGGATGTCTCTCCCAATGTATGTCAAGACGATTTTTAAACGCATTGACTGACTCGGCACTAACAACGCCGGAGGGAAGTCTATTCCAAATGCTTACCATGATATTACGGAAAGAACTGCTGACTTATGGTCAGCAAGCTTTATGCTTGAGTTTTTGACCGTTGTTTCGCAAGCGATCATTGAGGTCTCTTTCATAGAGTCCCGTTGTAGGTACGTCGTTGAAGCCATTCAAATACTTGAATAGTTAAAGCAGCGACGGGTCAATTCTACCGAGCCAAACACCTTCCAAGCACGCCTCATAAGACCAATTTTCTACGATGCACGGGGAGGCAACCGAACGAATGTGGTGCTCAACATCAACTTCATATGTTACTCTGTATACACAATATTTTCTTTCAATCTGCCATCCGTATACATTTCTAAAAAAAAACAATTGTCATCTTCGAATTTTAACTATTATAGAAACTGAAACTTTAAGAACATTAATAAGGATCAGAAAAATGATATTTCAGAGATGTTAACGGTAAAAAATCGAGTCAATGTGGTGAAACATAAAGTTTTTATGTGACTACGTAACGAAAACTGACGCTTAAGTGGGTCATCAAGGAGCAAAATACGACACGCAAGTCTGAGACGTAATTTTAACAATTGAAAGTCATGCACTAGAATTTAACATTAAAAAAGCAATACTGCAACCAAGATGCACACACGCAATACGACAGTTACACTCACCCCCGCCTCTTCACCGATGGGGGCACGTTTTGACTGACGATGCCCGTATAAGATTTTGCGTACGAATATTGCTGTGCAAACGATATTTTTATCATGTCTTCTTAAAAATTATGTCAATTTGGATCAATCATAAAAGTAGTATAAAAAGTACTAAAAAAATAACGACCAGGAAAAATGGTTGAAAATGTGAATGACTACGGTAGAAAGCGCAAGTAACTTCAGCGAGACTGGCATGTTTCACGAAGCTAAGCCAAAAAAACAAGGATGAAGCGCAACAATAAAAACGACACACCGCTAGGGTACATTACATCATTCAGAGCAGCATCATTAACTAAGGAGACATGTTTTACTCCAGTCCAAAGTAATGGAGCAGCGATAAGGAGACGGCGCAGTACGCCGTGGTGGCGGTACATGGACAGTACCATTATTGTTCTTGTTTGAGTGGGCAAGATACCATAGCGAGATACAAGCCCGACATTAATGTAATATATGCTAGAGCTGGCGAAGCGTGTACAAGGCAGAGAGGCTCGGTGTGTACCCCCTCCCAGTGGTATGTGCTCAATAATGCTTCATCAAAAACCAATTGCCATTAACATGGTCTCTGACCAGGGGATATGATGGCTGCAGCCGCTCCTACAGCGGCTGCTCCTGGGCGGAACGAAAGAACGTACGTGTGCGTGTCAAGAAAGACGGGGTCTGAAAGTAAGTCAACTTGTAATTAAGGTGTGCGTCTAAAGAAAGACGGTGTCTCAAAATGAGTTAGTTTGCGATAAAGTATCAGCCTCGCAGAGCTGTCCCACGGGGAGTCATTAATATTTTGCTCACAGCATAACATGCGTCTGATTTAAGCAATTTTTTGAAAGAAATTTGAGCATTTGAAAGTTTCGCCAATTAAAAAGCAAGTGCGCTATCAACAAGAGTGGTATACTGGACGGTTGGTCACTGATAAAATATCGAATAAAATTTATTAGCACGTTGGAGTTACGAACTGGCTGACAGACTGCTAGCCCTTCCGAACCAACAGTCGCGTAGTTGATTCATACATCTAAAAATAAGATTTTTATGCTTCCGCCGCCATACATGAATGGTTTTGCCTTAGAGAAATACTACTGTCAAATGTATTACCTATTATAGTTATAGCATTGGGACGGTGCCCTGTCGAAAACTAAGGCTAATTCTTCTGGGACACGTAGGTACTTTATATCCAAGCAGACGATAATAAATAGAACTTATGAAACAACTTTTATTCCATTGTTTTCGGCAATACAACGGGAAAATCTTTGGCAACACTGTAGGAAAATTAAAAAAATAGTATGTAGCTGTATCATAAACGACATTGTGTGAGTGTACAAACATAAATGTATTGTGCGTGTGAATGTCTGACTTTGTCTAAATGAATAGGTTTTAGGGACAAATATATCCCGCTGGGCTTGTAGAAAACATCTTTGAGCCATACTAATGTATCTCAAGAAGCCCGAAAGGGTGAACACGTTCCACATGTAGCTGCACCAGTCGCGGAAGCGTACGATTGACCTAAATACATACGTGCTAGAGTTAACCTCTTGGACACACGCGGAAGGGAGATGTACATAGAACTACGTGTAGTTACAAGTGTATTGAATTTAGCTAATGCGCACAAATAGTTTCGAAAAATGTCCAAGGTGCGCCTGTTGTAGCTCTAACGAATGTTTTGACGTCTCGCTCCATTCGAAGCTAAAAATTCCTGCGCTCTCTAGCGCTTCAAATGTTAAGAGGACAATCCAATGAGAGGACGGAAGGGGACAACAGCCGAGTCCATGGAGGGAATCGGTAAAAGATAAAGACTGAAGGATCACAAAGGCAATGAAAAAAGAATGAGCAATGGCAGATTTGGGCCATCATTATTATCACATTTTATGCTGCGTCAAACCTATCGATAGCTGTACTGGTGAGGTCTCCCTGAGCCGGCAACAATTTTTGATACTCAAAAGCAGCGCGTTATTTCTCTCTCGAAAAGTCTGGCAGCATTTTCAACAATTCAGTTCAATAGTTGTCGCTAATATTCATCTAATATCTGTAGTTAAATTATAGATATGACAAGAAGAAAATATTTTCTATCAGCGTACGAAGTTCTTCTTTTACGAGTAGAGAAAAGCGTTTCGATTTTCCAGTCACTACAGCTCCGTTGCAAGACAGGAAAGGGAGAGACACGTAGTATGTTCAAGAAACAGAACCACGTGCATGGAAGACAACTGCACAAGGGAACAGACAGTCCAGAGAAAGAGGAAGAAAACAACAACAAAAAAAAAAAATCATCAGTGGAAAAGGAAGAACACTGGTAGACCTGCCAGATATAGACAAATCTCCCAGAGAAGCGAATCTGCCTCATTGAACGGGTTTCAATAGAAGCCGAGATAAAATGCAGTTAGCACGGAGCTAGGCGACACTTTCGATCGAAGATAAAACAATCGCCATATCAACGGCCAATACGAATTTTTCTTTACGAACTGGAAGCAAAATGTGCCACTTCAATGTTGCTGTTAATAAGAAAATATAAGAGTGTTTTGTACCAAAATTGAATCAATTTTCAATAGTCTCCTAACTAGATAAACTTTTTATTGCAACTGCTACTCGATGGAACTCGCATGTTGCATCGAGGTCGTTACAGAGATAACAAACTAGTGAACGAGTCGAAAACAACAAAAAAAGGGGCATTATTCGTGACACGGAAGTCACTAAGCAAAAAAAAAAAAAAATCCTTGGTTATTGCTGTAACTCCAACAGAAAAGTCAATACTTTGAGCGGCGGAAGAAAGCAGAGGAATAATATCCCAAGAAAGCAAGACGCACTCGTGAACAACACCAAACAATTTGCGTTCAGTATATTGCTGGCTGGATAACAGACGTTTCTCGTGATTGCATCTAAAAATGAAGCGTCGAATACAATAAAAGTAGAGGATTTGCTGTACTCAATGCATCACGAGACCAGATCACTTTTTGATTCTCTCTCAGCTGGAAAGTCGATTTCTCTTGCATGTGATCGCGTCTAAAAACGAAGCATTGAAAACAAGAGAACTATAATAGAAGTCACTGCACTAAAAACAGCTCGAGATCAAACAACTTTAATATTTTCCACGTTAGAAAATCAACTTTTCACGTTTGTCGTAAAACGACAAACACAATAGAAGCCGGGGAGGAGTGGCTGGACTAGCTCCAGGTATATATAGAGCGCACCTGCAGTGACTCGTGGCATAAAAGCTGTCTTTGATGCAATTACAGAAGCGTACGGGGGGCCTGCGACGCAGTTCTTTGCAGCGCAGCGTTGCCATCGCAACAGCGACGAGCCAAACAAGAGCTTTTACAGCTCGTTAGGGGAGCCGCTCCTGCGACCGGCTTGTGCGTCAATTCAATCACACTGGCTCCCGTACAATGCGCCGATGTGTTGTAGTCTTGCGATGCACTGTTCTTGATGTCGTAACAACTGTTGTAACTGCTAATACGAAGTGTTACTCGAAAGTTCCCGGAATATCTGTGTAGCTTGCGAAGTTTACATAGTATGGCGAAACGCCGCCACATGGAATCTTATACGTCCTTTGTGAGTCGGCGCTTCAAGCAACTTTGTGCTAGTCGGTCGTATTTGGCTGTCGTATTTGGCATGTCCAAAGTGACGGGCAAACTTGATGATAGATTTCTGAGGGTAACGTGTCTGCACAAACTTTCGTTTCTCAAACTCGGGAAAACTGCTACAGAATCACATAAAATGTTGAAACATTTGGGGAGACGCTTTATGTGACAGCCAAACTAACGAATGCTTTAAATACTTTAAAGAAGGCAATACGTCGGTTAACGATGAATCTCGTTCAAGACGCCGTCAACAGGCATAACGCCTGGAAATTTACTGCTCTGCAGAAAGAGATCCTGTCGGCGTATAGGTTGACCATCCAAAACCTGAGCAATACACTCCTGACAAAAAGTTTAAGACAACTTGAAAATTTAAAAATAACAACGGTTTAGTTATAAATAAACTCTTTCGACTAGAGATCAGTAATTCCCAAAGGTAAAAGGTGAGAAAGACGAAAAATACCTCCTGTAACAATTTATTAAGAAATGCACATATTTGTTAAATAATGAGTTTTTCAGTTGATCACAAGTATAAAACCACAAACAGAAATCGTAGGTTACCTTTCGACAAGGACATTGAGGTCAGCAAAGTTTGAAGAACTCTAGCTACTGCCTCCATTCTTGATGATAACCTAAAAAATTCTCTGTGGCATACAAGAAATTAGGGTTTCCATGAGGGTAAGAGGAATGTTGTCCCAACTTCTACAGATGGCATCACGAGTTCGTAAACTGTCACAAATTGTTTACAGTTTCCGAAAACATCTCTCGCCACAAATTCCAACGATTTAAGTCTGGCGAACATGCTGGAAGACTTAAAACAGGGACCCCATTTTCTTCAAAGAAGGTCATAGTCTGGCGGGCAGTGTAGACTGCGGCATTATCCTGCTGAAAAAAACCATTCAGTACCACACAAACGAAGGCCTTCCGTCCACAAAGATATTTGTAAGATGCCGACATAACCAGCAGCTGTTTGACGACCCTACACCTCCTCAAGCTTCATTGCTCCCCTGTAGGAAAAGAAGCCCCAGACCATAACGGAGCCTCCACCGCTGTGACGCTTGGAAAATATTTCAGGAGGCATCTCTTTGTCATGCAAGAACCGTTGCAAGCCATCAGGGTTATCAAGATTGATTTTTTTTGTCAAAAAACAAAACTGTAGACCACTTTTCAATGTCCCATGTTTGGTGCTCTCGAGCAAATTGCAAACAGGCCACTTTGCGACGCGGAAACAACCAAGGACCTTTCAGACGCCTATTGTTCTTCATGCCCTTTTGACGTTAGTATCGCCTGATGCTTATTGAATAGCAATCAACATCTGTGAGAGCCGTGATTTGCCTGGAAGACCGTCCTCAGTCTAGAGAAACAACCCGTTAATTCTCCTACTCAATGCAGGGGAGAAATTTTTATCGGTGTACCACTAGATTTTGCTGTTCCATAACTCCCAGGGTCCTTTAGGAAGTTGCAAATCACAGTTTTACGGCGGTGAATCTCAGCTGGGATTGCATGTTGCGACAAACCTTGCTTATGCCGTTCAACAATTCGACCACGCTCTAATTCGGAGAGTTTGCTTGCTTTGGGGATAGCGACACCTTCACACTATCAGCGCAAGCCTGTAACTGATACAAGGAGCTTAGATAGGCCCATTTTAGGCCAGTTAAAGCTCCTTGAACTGATGCGAAACGCCGGAAATTACCCTAGCGCTAAACATTCATTGCCCTGGTCTTATAATTTTCATCAATTGAAAAACTCATTATCTGACAAAAATGTACATTTCTCAATATCATGTTACAGGAGGTATATTTCGTCACTCTCACCTTTTACCTTTAGGAATTACTGATCCTTAGTGAAAGGAGTTTATTTATCACAAACATAATTTTTTACATTTTCAAGTGGTCCTAAACTTTTGATCAGGAGTGTATTGCGCAGCTGTGGTATGCATGGCACGTGTCCCAGAATTTTATCCGAAGAACGGATCATGAGACAGTCGCCACTCATTTTGTTCATCGTCCGGGGGATTGTGGCAATGAGTAAAATCTCAGCCGTTCCTAATGTGCTGTACTAACCCGACTTTTTCCAATTCCCAACATGAAAATTGACAAAGATAGCTCACGACTTGACCCGGTTGCGAAGATTCAAGCAGAATCTCAAGTGGTGATAAAGAACCACTCAAAAAAGAAATTTCACGGAGCTTTCAGTTCATGAAAAAATAACCGGGAGCGTCGTGGTCTGGCGCAAGGGGACTACAATGAAAGTGATAAAGGCAAACAGGATCCAGGCGTGGCAAAATTTTCTATAACGACGAATTCCGGGAATTTTGGTAAAACACCAGGCAATTAAATCGCTCTTGATTATCATCGTAATGACGTCATTATTACATTTATATGCCTACTACTATTATTCTATCACTCTATAGCGTGTGTAAGCATGCATTAATTGTGGATAGAATTGTTAAATTACGTTTTTTTTGGTACAGTTTTCTTCTCATTATTTCATTTTATCAATGTATTGAACTATCTATTTCTACACAGACCTACATATCTCGAGCAGCTGTGATTGTTAATTTAGTCATTTCACACTTATCTGAACAAATGGCAATGGTGCAGCAGTACAAAAAAATGTTCGAATTCCTCAGATCCGCTTTGCCATTAGTGTTTTGCGAGAGATTTAGTTGGGAGGCCTAAGCCTGCTCTTGAAGATCTAACGGAAATGTTAACTTCAAAATCTGAGGAGAAATGTACGCCGCATAGAAAAAAAAAAAACCACAAAGATAATAGTTCATCAGAATACTGAGAGCTTTATTGTCAGTCTTTAAAACTGAAGAGGATTCTGCACACAGTCGTGAAGCGTGTATACTTTTGAATGAAGGACATGGGTGAAATTTTAGTTTTATTGTTAACATACGAAAAGTTCAATTTAATTTGGGCAGTGCATAATCAGAGGAGAATTTAAATAATTCAATAAGATATTTACGAGCGCAACTTACTCTCCAAAAGCAGATTAAAGTTCCAGAAAACACATCCGGATGAGATATTAATGCTAAAGCCTCCCGGGGGCTGGCAAATCGAGCGTGCTCGTGGATAATCTCAATCCGAGATACGTTCGTAATGGTAAATTGCAAATGCTCTCCGTCTCTTCAATTCTGCAGACCCTTCTAAATGAAGTAGGCAGAACTTTCCTTACTTAGATCATAAAACTGCAATCTGCTGTAGAACCAAAACCTGATGAATTATAAAACAAATAAAATTGGATGCCATATTTGAATCCGAGCGTTAAACAAACAAAGAACTAATAGTAAACATTCGTTAATAAAGAAATGCACTCACCGATGTTGTGAATATGACTGCGTAAAATTGGGCGGCTGTGTTATGAATAATAATAATAATAATACAACCAAAATATCCCAAACGAGGCACCACACTGTGCCGTGGTGATGGGTCCAAACTAAATAAAATCAACCGAACGTGTGTTCAATTAGTTATAGTTAAGAAGTTTAAGCCTCTGTTTCCGAGCAGAACGATATCACAGAGGAAAGAGCAAGGGACATATAGTATGCCACGAGAAACGGGGAACCCATGCACGAAGCTGTTCCCACACAGGATCAACGCACATGGGAACAGCAAGTCGGGAACGAAGAGGAAGAATAGAATAAAGCATGAGCAAGTAGGAGTATGAAATCGGGAAGGAAGCAAAGTGGGCACGAAAGAGAGACGTCACGAAGGCCTAGCTAATGGCTGAGGTAATCCAAACGTGCGTTCACTTGACCCGCTTCTGCATGTCTCACGACTCACGTTGTATCGTATGCGCAAGGTTCCAACGACTGGTTATCGAGGGCGACGCGCGAGACTAAATAAAATGAACCCGCTCGTGCCTACGTTAAGCATTACTTTTCATATGAAGAGCTGTTACGTCTACAGCTGACGCTCATTCACTGTGTGTGTGTGTGTGAGGTGAGAGTAGCATGAGTTACAGTTAGGGTTGATCCTACGAAAAGTGATGTTAGGTTGGAATGCAAAGGGTTTCAGTTAATGAGAGTCAGCCACAAATTAATTTTTTCAGCGCTTTGGCAGATAAGTGCCCGTATGAAAGCCTTAGCTGCAGCTGGTATAGGTACTGCATGAGACACGCTGTGTGCCGCAGACACGGCGCAAATATTTGATCCTCTAACGTGTGTTGGCGACCCTATCAAAGTTGTGAGAAAAATTCAACGAATCCCAAGTCCAGGTAAAGCAATTATCTTTCTGTAATTGCAACTCATTTGAATACAAGCGATTAGAAGGAACCTGTTCGGAAGGGTGGACGAGGGAGAGGGGGAGGTGGAGGGGCGCACACAACTGCCACAATAATAAGCGAATGCAAATGAGCGGAGCGCGCAGCCGGCCCAGCGGCCGAGCAGCACCGCAACGAGTGGCAGTAGCAGCGGCGGTGGCAGCAGAAGACGGCGCACCACAAGATTACAGAGGTCAATGAAGTGCAGCACAGTACGAGCAGTAGTAGGCTACTGTACTACAATATGCCAGCTGAAGAAAAAGAAAACCACCCAGTTGTTGAACACGAGGACTGTAGAGAGGCATGATAGGGTAGAGGTAAAGCTGCCTTGGACGTATACTCCAACTAGGAAGCACATATGCACTGGTTTGTGCCACATATAAAAACCCACGAGGGCCCAGTACAGTGTACGGCCGCAGTCCATCACAGATTATGCGAGATATGGAGCTAGATTGACGGAATACCCGACAGACAACTGCGCCCCCCATCCTAAGGCCTGTGCCCTCCCTGTGACTACGATTGTAAGAACTGCTGACGCTGCACATTCCCGAGCGTCAAGACTTTCCTTCCCGTGGTGTGGGTTCGAACTCCCGACGTCTCGATAATCAGCGGAGTGAGCAACCTTGGCATTGAGTTACTGGGAGAATAGGAAAACTATTTCCTTTATTTCGCTGGAAGAGCAGCTGTCATGCTGTTCGATGGCCTCGAATTGGAGTAATATATATATTTGAAACCAGGCCATTAATTGCAACAAAACAGCGAAGGAACGTAATAGACAGAGAGGAAGAACAGAGTTATCGAAACAAATACGATAAATGTTCCTTATCATTTCAGACTACCCCATGTCCTTCAGTCACTGCTTCCCACCCCTAGGGTAAACGTCACCAGTAGCGCAATGGACCAATATTTTTTGAGTTATGAATGTATAGATGTATGCAGATATGGATATATAGAGCCAATAGCAGGCCATATGAGCTGCGCACCTCATCATGTAACTGCGAAAGTAAAGATAACATCCGAAATTGCCGAGTCTATGATCAGTGGGGTAATTGAAACTTACGGAATTGCATTTTGGGGAATCACTTCGAAAAGCTTGGACAACATTGCTTAGCTTTAAGCAATGAAGTGGATAGTCAGATCCTTCTCGGTTATATCATTTCTGAACTAAGGACGGAGTATGGCTGACTCCGCAGGCTTGAGCATATTAATGATGTCATGTTAAGCTACAGGTGGAAATTCGAAAGTATTATCGTGAAAGTATACTAGAACACTTCTTTTTTTAAGAAAGATGTGAACTGCATAGGAACGAATGAGCGGGCAATCAAACGTAGATTAAATGTAAGAAGCGCACGGGTTTGCACTACACTAAAATGAGCGAACAATAAAACGTACGATCAGCTGTCAACAAAGTGCATACTCTACACATTTGTGGACATTACAAGCAGAGCTACTCCTACGAATAATCGTGTTTAATTTATGGTCGAAGTAGCGTTACTTTACGGTGGATGTACGAGCAAGGAGGTAGAGGTACTCACTTGGTGAATACGGGCAGCTGGGCACCCATGATGTGGACACGGGCAAGCATGAGGGCGAGCGTGGTGGCCACGAGCGTGAACATCCGTGGGGCGCAGTCGGCCAACCAGGGCGGGACAGAGCCCTTGCCTGAGAGCAGACCTTCTCCAAACTGGATGAGGTCCCAACCTCGCAGCTGTGGGGGACAGAAGTGTCGGTATTATGGGCACTGCGAAGTGGACAAATCGCAACTTTGCAGCTGTTGGAGAGAGAAGTCGGGTTAATAAGAATATTATGAACACTGTGGTCCGAATGGTATCCCAGCCTTGTAGCTGTGCAGGAGAGACGCAAATTGATGAGAGGAGTTACTACTTTATGACTACACAGAAACAGACCCAATTATAACACAAATTTGAGCTGGTAATGGCCGTAGAACACAAGATCCGCGGCTACTGTCGGTAGCGGTGACATAACCAAGACAAAGGCAATAACAAGAGAGACATCGCGCAATTTCAGAAGTCATGCCGAACTCCAGAGACAATGCTAGCCTATAATACGAGTTCTTTTCGGCGACCAAATAAAGAGACCGAGACAAAGCTGCTCTTCTGCGCACGTCACCAGCTCCCAAATCTGTGGCAGCCGTACAAAGAAGTCCAGCGATTAATTGAGACAAAATGTGACATACTGGCGAATGTGATCCATAATCTCAGTTTCACAAAGAGCAGAGATAGAGCCATCACCAGAGCGCAGTGGACACCGTGTTCACTTCAAGCAGAATTATACATCGCCGTATTGACATTAGCCGACCTTGCCTTCTCGACACGAGGCAATGTACGGAGCGGTAACTGCAACATATCATACAAGAAACGTAGACTGGGGCGGACAAAATTAGCCCTTATTATTTATCAATTGTTCAAGCCTCCTTAGACACAACTATGTTGATTCGAGAGAGAAAGGATAAGGGGCGAATAGTACGTCGATAGAAACGTGGAACCCATGTACGAGGGTGGATCAACGCGCATGAGAACAGCAAGTCAGGAAAGAAGAAGAACATAAGAAAGTAAGGTCAGCAGGAGTATGAAAACGAAAGAAAGCAGTTGGCACGAAAGACAGACGTCCTGAAGACCTAGCTAATGGGTAAGGTAACTAATTCAACTCTACAACCTAAGTCCCATCCCGAACCCCATCAGGGGAAATAGTTCTGAATAAAATTTTTCGAGATAGGCAGTACTTCCAAAACACGCACATTTTCGGGAGTGATCAAAAATGAATGTCTGTCTAAACTGTATTATCAAGAGTACTTATTTGATGTTACACTAATTTTTCGCTAAAGAACCTTGCGTGGCTGAAATGAACATGAAGTTTGAATTACTCCGCGACATTAGACGATGGCACTACAGAGGGATGCTGACCAATCCCTGGGCATCATGACAAGGTAGATATTTGACCACACAGGAGGTGCGCGCCGACTATCGAACCATGTAACGGGCAGCGTCCTTCAGAAAGGAGTTCCAAATAGAACTGCCTGTCCTACGAGAAACCGAACGTTTTATTTGGTCATTGCTGAGTTACGAGGCGGCATATAAGATGCACTGAATACATTACGCCGCCACTACAAAGGCGATCTGACAGAGAGAAATAAGGACCGTAAGTGTGTCGTATGTCAATAGAAACTATTAACCCATGCACGAGGGTGGTCCCAAACAACGTCGGGAAGGAAGAGGACAAATAGAACACAAGGTGATAAGCAAGAGTACGGAAATGGAAGTAAAAGACACGAGGGATTGACGTCCTGAAGGTTTAGCCAGGGTTAAGATAACCCACGAAGTCCCCCCTGAGGGCGCTGCTCCCTTTGAAGTAAGATGGGCTAGCCTGGATATGCAGAAAAGACGGCCGTACAATATACAACTCAATTTGTTTGCAGACTTGATGCAGGATCGACTCACATAACTTTTTTATCCAAAGCTAAGAGCATTGCAGCATCCGCTGGTCACATTCATGCCACTACCTTCCTTCCGTTAACAACAGTGCAATAAGAAGGATGACTGTATAGTATAATTTGTGGGTTTAATCTTTATACTTCGCTATGTCCGCAGCTAACCACACTTCATTCCTCACCGCTGAGATGAATTGCGGAGCATCCGGTGTGCCAAACTTATTCGCTACGTTCGTGCATTGTCAGAATAAAATGTAGAGCAACAAATGCAAGAGCACTGAAGCCGAGGGGACAGATTTCATCAAAGATATTCGTTGCGCGCTACTGGCAGCAAAGCGAGCGAAGCCAACACTTCTGGCAAAAATTGCTCAAAGATGGAACCCTGAAACTCCATTGCACTGGCAATTTTGGGAGTGACAGTTAAAATGAAGATAGCGAAGTGGGAGTCGTCGTCCAACATTTTAACGCAACAGCGTGGACCAGAGCAATATCATCGGATGAAAATGACAGTGCGCAGTTCATCTGAAGCTTGACATCGCCAATTTATGACTAGTTGAGAGACGTCACAGAACGAATAATAAAAGTAATGGCATTAGACGGCAGATCGGTACCATGTAGAACAACAAGAAGTCACTCAAACTAAAATTGAAGAGCTACCAGCAGTCTTTTGAAGTGAAGAACATCGCAGTTCATTGATACAGTAACTGCAAACCGGACAACTCTGTTATATTTATCGCTGAAAGTAAACAAACCTTAACCCTATCGCACCCGAGGCTCATCAAGTTTAAAATTGAAACTAATGGCTCTTCAAAAAGAACTTACATGCTAACGAAAGTCAAAGAGCACTTCAAAAACACCAATTGGATCTTTCAACATGACGAACTACTTCGCACACACCGAAAAGGATCCAAACCTTGGGTAGAACCAATGACCTCTCCTGCAACTACAGATGTGTGCCCTCATCATCCCCTGATTTGAAGCCAATGGACTTTAGACTGTAGCCAATGCTTGAAGCAAAGGCAAGTGCAACAAACAATAGACAAAATTTCCCTATTCTGAAGCGAGAATTTAATTTAATGAAAAAAATAGACTAAGATGTCATGCATGCTTTGGTTTCATATTTTCGAAAGTCTTCCAGTCGTAGTCAAAGCTAAGGGAAGACACGTAGAATAAGATACCGCCAATCTGTAAAACGATTAGTTGTGAATAAATACAAAAAAAGACCAAGTGCCCCTGAAGAAAAAACACAAATTTCTGCTATTGCAAAACATGGGTACCACCTCTACATACACAGCGTACTCTAAAATTATGAGAAACGAGTTAGAAATTGAATGTAAATCAAGAACCACTGCAGCAAGAATTCACATTGCATTTTGAAGCTTAAGATGTCGACTTTTCATTTTATTGTACAATAATGTGGAAGCGTGGGGTTGTAGGAGGCAGAGAGTAAACCGGTAAAGTACAATATGTCTTTAAGGTAAAAAGAGAGGGATGATACGCTGCCCAGGTTGGTGTTCACCAAAGAATAGAACTTCGGCGTTCAACAGACAGCAGACCGTCACAACGACTGGGTTTGGGCCACAAATAGCTCCATTAAAATAGAGTGAATTGACGTCAAGCCTCGCGGTCTCAAATGGTGAGGGCTCCGGTCACGGCAGCTGCAGGATCTCCCCTCGTGTTTGTGCCCTCAGGGATTAGAAGCAAGTCGCAGTGGTCCATCAGCGACAATTTAGAGGCTGAACTGTTCCTGTGAACATGTGAAGGTCTGATGGCGCACCCTGGAACTTCCAGCAGGACTCAGCACCGTTTCACAGCACCATAACGACCCAATGATGGATGAATGCTACATGCCCGCTCTCACGGGCAACAGGAATAGCACTCGCCGAGTTCTGATTCGAACCCGATCAACTTTTTAGTGTGATCTACTTTAGAGATCACGGTTTGTAGTCCTCCTCATGCTTCACTCGATCATTTGGAAGCTAGACTGCGCAAACAATGGCCGCTGATCCCTGAACAATGAAGTCTTTCCATCAAGACAGAGGCCAGTAATTAAAAAGTACGAGGGCCACACTCAATAGTTCTTATATCGTAGTAATTGCGTATCAGTTATCCATGTCTTTTTTTAGGGGAAAACATTAAAAACTGTATTGCCATTATGTTAGAAGCCCTGTACTACAAAATATGAAAAAATTACTAAAACTGGGGAATTGGAGAATGTGCCAAAGTTCACAGAGAAATACACTGCTTTCGAGAACTGAAATGACTGGTGGCTAACTAAAGTCCTGTGTCGGGTATCACGAGGTAAAGCAAAGAACTTTTGGCGTCCATTGCCGCTACATATGCAGCGTACAGAATGAAATATTGCACCAAACAAAACGAAAAACCCACGGATGGGATCGACACATTAAACAAGAAGAGGAAGTGTAGCACTTGTAGGAATAGGGAGACCGATGAAAGGAATGACTAAGGTAACTTATTGGGTGACCCCAGGGGCGCGACCTCCACATAACATGGGATGGACAAAATTAATTTCCACACAGAAGCAATAAATCTTTCCTCTACCCAACTATTTAGCAACACAGGTATTCCTAGCTTGTTGGTTGGGCTCATCGTTCCCCTATCCGCACTGCATCGGAGAAATCAGTTTGTTGTAAGGCAGAGGGGTCGTTGCTTCGCCAAATTTGAAATGTAAGAAAAAAAAAAGCCATCTGAAATACTTCTTATAGTGGCAGGTAGCATAGATACTGAAGGTCACTTCCTTCCCACGGCAAAACTTTACTGGCTTTGCGCTCATAATGTTTCAATTGAAAAGAAGGCCAATAAAAAAGTAATACTTCGGAACAAAATCACAAAAAGCGAAAAAAAGCAGGAGTTCCTTCGAAGTAATTATACTGTCGTCATTCCATGATGGCGAGGGCCACAAGTACTTCCATAACCCGTAGCATTTCGTATAGCTAGGCTTTGATGATTTCCATAGCTCCTCCTACTCCTCTACACGCCCGCAAATCACAGGGTCAAGTCTCTCTCTCCCTTACACTGGGGCGATCCTGCGAACCTTGTCCATGTGTGTCAGTGATCAAACACCTGATCCCGAACCCTTGTAAGGCTCATCAATCATCATTGATCAGACCCCGTACGTGCCTGTAATCCAGGCATCCTTTAATGTGTCCTTCATGCTCAACACGATCCTCCTAACGAACGATAATAAAACTCTCCGCTGCCAACACGCCATGTCGCTACAACTTCGTTAGATTTTTAGGAAGGTCTGTTAAAGGGCAGCTGCTCTAATGAGATTAAAGCGCTCCGTGACTGCTGGTGCTTCGGAGTTCCATGTTCCATTCGGTGTTTTCGTTTGGGCTTTGGGTCGCGTATTGCTTGTTGTTCTGGGGAGTATGGTGTTGCCGGGCTGCCTGCTGAGGTGCTATTGGGTGTGTGGGGTGTTGCTGGTTGAGGTGCTATTGGGTGTGTGGTGTGTTGCTGGTTGAGGTGCTATTGGGTGTGTGGTGTGTTGCTGGTTGAGGTGCTATTGGGTGTGTGGTGTGTTGCTGGTTGAGGTGCTATTGGGTGTGTGTTGTGTTGCTGGTTGAGGTGCTATTGGGTGTGTGGGGTGTTGCTGGTTGAGGTGCTATTGGGTGTGTATTGTGTTGTTGGTTGAGGTGCTACGGGGTCTGTTGTGTTGCTGGCTGAGGTGCTATTGGGTGTGTGTTGTGTTGCTCGTTGAGGTGCTATTGGGTGTGTGTTGTGTTGCTGGTTGAGGTGCTATGGGATGTGTGTTGTGTTGCTGGTTGAGGTGCTATTGGGTGTGTGTTGTGTTGCTCGTTGAGATGCTATTGGGTGTGTGTTGTGTTGCTGGTTGAGGTGCTATGGGGTGTGTGTTGTGTTGCTGGTTGAGGTGCTATTGGGTGTGTGTTGTGTTGCTGGCTGAGGTGCTATGGGGTGTGTTGTGTTGTTGGTTGAGGTGCTACGGGGTCTGTTGTGTTGCTGGCTGAGGTGCTATTGGGCGTGTGTTGTGTTGCTGGCTGAGATGCAACTTTTGAGTGAGTGATGTGTTTCTATTTGAGGCGCTATTGGCGTGTAGTGAATTACTCACCGAGGTGCTTTTAGGTATTCGGTGTGTGTTGTGCTGCTAACTGAGGCGCTGTTGGGTGTTTGGTACGTGTTGTGCTGCTAACTGAGGCGCTGTTGGGTGTTTGGTACGTGTTGTGCTGCTAACTGAGGCGCTGTTGGGTGTTTGG
>LQNS02278070.1:37866976-37882286 GCA_001587735.2 Parhyale hawaiensis
CAACCGTTGAAAAAGGAACATTGACACGTTCTGCTATTACTCTATAAGTTAATCCCTCACTACGAAGCTGAATTATCCGTTTACGAGTAGCTTCAGGGATTTCTTTAACTTTGGGCATTGTAGTGAGAGTGTGCGCAACTTCAACGAGGTTTAGAGAGGTAATGATTGCGCCGGCTGTAGTTTGTTTACATTGCATTTGTTTAAAGATGCTTCGTGAACGTTCTAGAATAATTTCCAAACTAATTTATTCAAATAATACTATTAAATATCAAAGATTCAATATCATATTTATTTTGGTCAAATACTTTTGTCCCTCATTACTTTTACTTGTGTTAAATTTTCTTGTTATAAGTGCACATACATTTGACTGTTCTGTTTAAATATTCTATTATATATATGTTATATAAACTTCCTGTATTAATTATCCTAAAACAGACCTGAATTTTTAAAAATACATAAAAAATAGAGTTGTGCAAATACTTATGTCTAGGCACTGTATAGTCCTGTGCAAGCTACTCGTCTAAATTCACAATAAGAACGAGATAACTATAGGTCGCGGTGAGGTAAAAGAGGAATATACACAGAAACTAGCGGGCACAGATGAACAAATACTCTGATCACGTTTTAATATCCTTTCATATCGATCTTTGCAACATCAAGCCCTGGCTTTCTCCAACTAGTTGAGCTGCAAGCAAACCAGCGCAGATAAATTATCCACCATAAAATAAAACTCATCTCCGTTGTTTTGGGAACCACTGACAGAAGCTAACAAGATTAACCGTGGAACGGCTGAATTTGGGCTAGTGGCGAGAATGAACTATAGCAATAGATCATGCAATATGTGGCGGAGGTTCGGCTGCGCAGACTTAAAGAGTTCTGCAGCACGTCTCTTATAAATGCGACAGCGAGTATTATAGCGGCGGGGGACGACGGCCGCGAACACATTGACAGTAGCGTCACGCCCGATAATGGCTGCTAATTGCTTCTGTGCTTTGGTGTGTGTCTCTCTCAGAAGTCCCAGAATGTGCTGTTTGAGCTTGGAGTGTCTCACTCAGCAGTCTCAGGGTCTGCTGCTGAGTTTGGAGTGTCTCTCTCAGCAGTCTCAGGGTCTGCTGCTGAGTTTGGAGTGTCTCTCTCAGCAGTCTCAGGGTCTGCTGCTGAGTTTGGAGTGTCTCACTCAGCAGTCTCAGGGTCTGCTGCTGAGTTTGGAGTGTCTCACTCAGAAGTCTCAGGGCCTGCTGCTTGTGTTTGGAGTGTCTCTCTCAGCAGTCAGTGTCTGCTGCTTGAGTTTGGAGTGTCTCTCTCAGCAGTCAGTGTCTGCTGCTTGTGTTTGGAGTGTCTCTCTCAGAAGTCTCAGGGTCTGCTGCTGAGTTTGGAGTGTCTNGCTTGTGTTTGGAGTGTTTCACTCAGCAGTCAGTGTCTGCTGCTTGTGTTTGGAGTGTTTCACTCAGCAGTCAGTGTCTGCTGCTTGAGTTTGGAGTGTCTCACTCAGCAGTCAGTGTCTGCTGCTTGTGTTTGGAGTGTTTCACTCAGCAGTCAGTGGCTGCTGCTTGTGTTTGGAGTGTTTCAGTCAGTGTCTGCTGCTTGTGTTTGGAGTGTTTCAGTCAGTGTCTGCTGCTTGTGTTTGGAGTGTCTCACTCAGCAGTCAGAATCAGCTACTTCAACATATTCTGTATAGTTAACAGCCCACCTACAGAACACAAAATGTTCGCTTTTTTAAATGCAAATTTGGAAGGCAAATTTGCCGCGATATCCAACATTTGCAAACGAGTATATCTAGGATGCCGACCATCATTTTCACCCACCTAATTTACCAAAAAATTAGATTAATAGGAGAAATACATTATTGAACAGCCTTAGAAAGCAAATTTTCGAAGCGAACCGCAACAGCAGCTGGCAACGGCCACGCGATCGGTATTGTGCAAGTAGACATGGCTACAGCACGGATTACTGACGATAATAGTGGGCCAATTTGAAGGTCGATATATGCATCTAATGTACGCTCTATAGCTCCAAGTCCCATCAGGACAAGAAAACTGACCTGCTCTCCTGTAGGAGACCAAGACGGCGCTCTTTGTTTCTGATATTTAGAATGAAAACCAGGATCCAGCAAGCGGTGCACTTGAATTTGGATACCGACGACAACTGCGCGGACATAGAAGCCAGGGTAGGTACCGATTGCCGTGCTGCTTACGCATCGAAAGGAGACTACCCGCAGTATTCCGTCGCAGAATGAAATTAACCCTTAATTTTGCGATGGTGAAGTACGTCTCGAAGTTATCCACGCTGCAGTTGCCGCTCAATTGTAGAACGCATCAGGATCAAAGCCATAAAAATAGTCAATGTGTTAGCTGACATTTTTGACGGAGGGGGAGGGGGGGTTAACACCAGTTTTGTAAAAAAACGGAGTAACAGCTAGCAAGCAGAGCAGTCATGATGTTTCGTTGATTATTTTTGACAATACAGTTTCACAAGCGTTGTGCCTCCCATCCCAGAGCTATAGGAGATATCGGCAATAGAGTTTTTATTCGACGTTACTTACATGACGTCACGAGAAACACCATGAAACAACGGCAGCGATGCTCACAGTAATCCAGCGATCGTGCGGAATGTGCCTTCAGTCAAGTCCGCCGCCTACTTTACGCTCAGGCGAAGTCGTCACGGCGGCGGAAACCAACATCTCAGTGGGTTGGCTTATCGGGCAATTTTCCCATAAGAAATGAACCTATACGTTCGTTAGCTCTGCCATGATATCCACACAAGAAGACTTGAGCTAGGCAGGGCTGCAGTACAGCTCTCGATGTGCAGGGACCGACGTGGTGACCGCAGCAGCATTGGTGATGCTGCCCACGATGTCGGGTCTCCTACCTGTGTTACGTGCCGCGGCAGGAGCGCAAAAATGCGGTGGTGCGTGGAGTGTCCGTTGCTGCGGTGCTAAGACTCTGACGTGCCAAGAACGGGTGCGCTGCCACTATAGAAAATATAATTGAAACCAGAGCGTAGCTAAGGAAGACGGGGGAGGTGTATCTCTTCCCGGGCGCAGCATTTGGAGAAAGGTAACTGAGGTGAGAATATTAGATAGTTGCACGAAATGCAGTTTTTTTTGTTGTCGTGAGAGGGCCAGGTGGAGCCACCTGGTAGACTGTGGCAACATATCCATTGTATCAGGTAGACAGCAGCTCTACGTGGTACCGAGCAGCAGTGTGGAGGGTACGCAAGAGATAGAGACGTGCTCCGTTACCGTAAACAAACAGCACCAACTGGTGCCGAGGTGCAGATATCGGTGTGGCCTACGGCAGCCAGAAGAGCTTCAAAAATGAGTAAAAATGTATTACTTTCCACGAACTTTACGACTGACTTTTGCTGAATTCGAAAAAATGCGCATTGTTAAAAATTGCCTCTAGCAGCAACGCACATGTTTTAAAAGAATTGAATACAGATAAGGGCATTCTCAACACACACAAGGCAATTACGTTGTTTACCGAAGCACCTAAAATCATTATAGCCTAGTACTATTTATTAAATGGTTTGGAAGTCAGCGACAAACACTCTCCACATTTTTCCGAATATATGAATCTGCACACTCCGAGAGCGCAAATCTACATCAAGTAAAGCATCGCTAAGTTTAAAGACCGAATGGTAGACGGACAACATTGAATCACGTGTTCCTCGATCGTGTTGCCCTAACAGTTTCTGAAGAATTTCGAGAAGATCCGTCCTTTGAGTTATGCTACTAACTGACAAACAATACCGGGTAAAAAATAACCTCCTTGGCGAAGGTAATTATAACGGCTATCTCCAACATTAATGAGTGATGAGTCTATTATTTACCAAAACCCATATGACCCATATGATACACACAGAAAAATGGTTGTTTGCCATTAAGCAAAATTAGTTCACTGTAAACTACCTTGTCGTTTGAATTTGCGTCAATGCTCATTGTCGTTTGGGATGAACAAAAGATGAACAACAGCGTTGTGATGAACAGCAGTGTGTTTTACGATAAATTATAATTGCTATGTAGCTAAAATATTACGTCGTTAGTGATAAAAAAAACCAGGCGTTTTTTATCGTAAAGAACGTACTTTTCTGCGTGTATGGGCTTGAACAATGCAATTTTTGCAAGCCAATTATCAATACTGAGTGCGACAGTAACTCACAAAGAACGCAGTGCGCAGATGCCTAAAACTTGACAGTATCTCTTTAGCACTATGAAAAAATTTGATAAAATATCTAATACAAAAACAAATGACACAACCATCAGGAAGTCTTTCACGAAGACAACGAATACAGGACAACAATAAAAACACGTCAACAACTTCTGCACTGACATACAATTCAATAACTCATATATTGATCAAAAGACACGGGTAAGACAAAGCCACACAACAGGGCTGTAAAACGAACTGCTTCAATACCCACATACTACCAAGTACAATACATGATAATCAAAAGTCCCTATATTGGCCGTAAAGAGAATAACGGCTCCAGTACTGATATAGCAATTAAGTAAACATCTTATAGCTAATAGACACTAGTGGCCGTAAAGAGAAGAACGCACTAGCAGCTCCAGTAGTGACACAGCAATTAAGTAAAACATCTTATAACCAAACGACACAAGGGCGCGACACAAAGCCACACAGGCAGACCGCACCTAAGACCCCCAGAACATCACACGGCTGTCGCAGCTGGGATTTTAGACCCTTGACATGATACGGTGGCGTGGCAGGGGACACATGACAGGACGCGCGGTGCTGCACCAAGAATAATGCAAGAGTCTATTAAAATTCGGCCCGCAAAGAGAAAACAAGACGTCCCGCACGGCGAGGAATCACTTTATGACCAAACTTGAAGAATAAGCCTGGCCGTAAGCCTCGGGTTTCTGTGTCCCGGCGGTGCCATCATTCACCTCCAGAACTTTTCCAATCAGAAATGTTTGTGTTCGCTGCCGCATATAAAACATCTTCCTTGATGGAGGTGACAAGGGATTAGGTCACAGATCAGCTAACGTATAGTGCCGGACTACAGCGATCTCTCGAGAGAGCCATAGGTAAGTTTTGCTCTCCAACTTTGTTGCCTCACAAACGGTTCTGAGCTCAAATATTTAGCACCAAGGGTGATACATGCGGCGCGAGTCATCGAGGGAAAAAATCAGAGGGAAACACCGAAACAGTTTCCATTAAGTAGATTACACATAATGGATGATGAACGACTATATGTATATCTTGCAATTTTTTGCAATTCATCGACAGGAAAGAAAAAACTGAAAATGTGCAAAATGTTTGCACTATAATATGAATTTTTAGATGTTTCGCATTCAAACTTTTAGTCGTACAAAATTATTTTGGTCGATTATGTTGGGAATTCTAGCCATATTATAATGGCAATTCATACATATTCTTCCCCAAATAATGGGAAGAATTCCACTCATGATCGTACGTACGGAAATCCGTTGACAACGTACCTGGTTATGCTCTAGCATATGCTCTACCATATATAGTCTTCGAACATCCATGTACTATCACCTACCATATATAGTCTTCATACATCCATGTACAACCATCGACATTCGTTTTCTGACCAACCTTAAGCAACCAATATTGCCTCCACAAAAATTGACGTAAATATACAAAAATGAACGTTATATTTGGTCGACATATCTGCCATATTGTTTCATCATCCATAATCGACCTTAATCTCTCACACACAACTATATTCTACCACAATCACGACCATTATTTCCGACTGGGTACGGACGGCGCAGGTGGACCTTCCAACAAGACAACAACCCCAAGCATACTGCGAATTTAACGAAAGAACGATTTCAAAAGAAGAAAATAAATGTTCTTCCATGGCCTAGCCAATCACCGGACCTTAATTCAAAAGAAAATTTGTGGCGTCTTTTTAAATCTGGTGTCCACAAACGGTGTCCCAAAAACCTTACTGAATTAAAGGTTATCTGCATGGAAGAATGAAAAAAAAAAAAATACCGTCAAGTGAATGTGAAAAGTTAATTTCCAGCTATAACAATCGTCTCCATGCTGTTATTGCCAATAAAGGTCACGCCACCAAGTACTAATGTGATAATATTTTTTGGTCAAATACTTTTGTCCCTCATTACCTTTGCTTGTGTTAAATTTTCTTGTTATAAGTGCACATTTGACTGTTCTGTTTAAATATTCTATTATATATATGTTATACAAACTTCCTGAATTAATTATCCTAAAGCAGTCCCTAAATTTTTTAAAATACATAAGAAATAGAGTTGTGCAAATACTTATGTCTAGGCACTGTATATACAGCGCACTCGAAATATATCCACAAATCATCCCTTCCTCGCATGTATGAGGGAATTGGCCACTTTCCTCATTTTTTGACAACACACACGCATATACCCAAAAAAGTTCGTTTGTGTTTTCACAAAATAGTCAATTGATAGCAAAAAAAATATTTTGATCCACAGCTATCTTATAACGCGCAAGAATTCCGGAACTCTTCCCTGCCACATTATGTACCAGAGCCTGCCCCCTCCACGCACGTTCATACGCCCAACAAAGTTCGGCTGTGTTCTCATAATCTCCTCTAGTCAAGGGCGAGAGGAGCAAGAAAAGCTCCACTTATTCCCGAGCGCTCATTTCCGTCCTGCGCAGCGCTTGAAATTAAAAGGACTGCCATCTCGGAAATAGCAGTGCTCATTCACGCGCTCTTCAGCGGCGCCGTACGTGTTTCTGCCGGCGACACCCCGGCACCGCAAGCTCTGATATGGACACACCGTGTGAGGTATCTGTGCCTACTAAGATTTGCACTGGCCGTGTTACACTGTTTTTCGCTAATAGCTAATTCTTAAAAGAATTGTCTTATCACTATGGTATTGCAACAGAATGCCTTTTACAACCCTACCTAATTTATGGCCCACATAGCATATTGCTACCTGTGTTTAAAGAGGAGTTTAGTAGTGTATATTAAGCTGAAGTCAGGAAGTCGCGTCTACACATTCGGACGACGAGACAAGGGCGTGTTGCAATCAGACGCCGGTGTTACCCTCACAGTGTTACCCGGTGTCACCCCGTGTAGCGGTGAATGCGACGTACGATCTCAGCACCCCAAAAACTGTTGCAGAAGACACGTATCTACCTAAGCATTTCTGGCGAAGCCTTATTATGGCGCTATTTTAGGATAAAAAGTTGAAAAAATACGCAGAAGTGCTTCAAATGCAGGAATTCAAGCTATATATGGTAGTCATTCATTTTTTTAAATACCAATTGTTAACTATCAAAATCAATGTTTGTAAATAAAGGCAGTGTTACCCAGCTCATAACCCTACAATTTTGGAGGGTTGTCGTCGGTGTCACCCAACCTGTGTCGCATTGGAGGCCGGTGCAGCACAGGTGACACCGTAGGCCTCATTGCAACACGCCCCTGCCGCGTCGTCCGAATGTAAAGACGCGACTTCCTGGCTTCAGCTCAATGTAGGCTTCATACACAGGAGTAAACTCCTCTGTAAACACATATAGCTAGAGCCCGGATTTATTGCAGCTTAATTACGGCGTTAATGCAATAAAACCTATAAGTGTAATATTTTACTGCGTGTTCACACGTCCCTCATCGTAACGCGGTAAAGAAAATGATGGACGCGGTGCGTTGATTTGATAGAAGCAGCTGCAGCAAACAGGGGAGACTGTAGGATGAAGCATGTCCTTTTTTGAATGCACTGCGTCATTCAATATCAGTAAACAAACCTATAAATACTTATTTTACCCTCTGCAGCGTTCGCAGATCGTGGACAAGTCGACAAAAAAAAAAAAATGCTTTTTTAACCGTCATTTTAATGATGAGAATCACTGTACTCCCGTTTAAGACAAGAAATCTAAAAAGCCTGAAAATGTAAAAACACGGACGCCAGTTTTGATTTGGAAGCCCAACTGATTGTTTTGCGCCGATTTCTCTTCTATCGGTTCATCAGGCTATAAATATTTTTGGAGATAGGCTGTTCCTATCAAAATTAAGCTATAAGATTATGGGATGCGAATGTAACCTCAACCCGACGAGAAATATAAGCGAAAATGTAAAGAAACTATATTATAACTGAGCGCACGGCATCATTCATTTGAATGAAGGACGTTTCTACGTTTGGACAGTGACAGAAAAAGATGAGGCACATCTCGTGTTCATTTTCGCGATTGAACGCGTTACGATGGGGGACGTGTGAACTCGCCCTTAGCTAACATAAAACATTCCATTTATAGCTCGCATTGTTTTATAAAGTCATGTGACAAGACTTCACATGCTATGACAATTGGTTCCATTATCAATTATTGTTCAATGTTGTTGTTGGGGTAAAAATATAATTGAGTTGCAAAATCTCAATATATGGTTATTAAATTTTTGGAACTTTTTACGTTCGGGTGATACATAATGAGAACAGGTAATGCGAGATATTCGCAAGAATCAGTCTCGCCTTTGGGAAGAATTGTTAATTAGCATAAGCTTAATATATACTACACATGTATACTACTACACTATACACTTTTCTCCCTGGCAGTATGTTCTTGCAGGCTATAGCGACTAGCTACGTTGTATCAACATTGTGGTACTCTGACAGGCACTATATTTAGAGTCTCAGTACAATACACTGTTATTAGCGCACTATGTGAATGTCTCTTCGCACAAGCACTCAAGAATCGAAATTTAAGGTGGAGAGGTCTTCTATCGGTAAGATTCACTGATCACACCGCAAGCACCAACCGGATGGCAGACCGGCGGCGGTAGTAGTCGGTCTGTCCCAGCACTGATGCTGGCTTTTATTACCTCCTGCGGGTGTGTCACATCTTTGGTTCTATAGCGTCGGTATAACATATAGCAATATGCAATGTGGGTCATAAAACAGGTAGGGGTGTAAAAGGCTTTGTGTTGAATACCATAGTGATCCGAAAATTCGTTTCAAAGTTATTAGCGAACAAGTGTAGCACGGCCAGGGGAAAATTTAGTTAGTATATAGGGGTTTTTAGGTAAGGTGCTTAGCATTCACCGGGGGCACCTATGCGTTCATTGTACCTATTAATGTTCCTAGGTCAGGTCAGAGCGTGGCGCATGGGCTGCACTATTTAATATAAATACATGTACTATAGAAGATGCACGAAATGGAACTTGGCTTCCAACGTAGAGGTGTGCGGGTACCTATTCGATCATGGGAATTCGTATACTCAAGAAGAAGATGACTTAATACAAAGGAAAAGATGCGGATTGAGGAAGAAGATTGGGCTACATTGCAAGAAACGATACATAAACTGCTATTGGAGACTCTAAGGCTTTCCCATTAGATACAGTTGACAAACAACACGCGGGTATTCCAGTAACTGAACTGAAAGGAAACAAATAGCTAGAAAAAATAAGTCCAGTACACTTACCGCCTCGGTGTGGACAGGATGCACGGCAAACAGAAGAGCAGCGATCACACTGGACAGTTCAGGCAGGAACAGACTGCACATTCTGCAGAAGATGAAAAAAATATGTGTTAGAAACGGCATCAGCGGCTGAAGTTTCCTCAATACATCATAAATTATTACAGTCATTGTATCACCGTTCTACCCACTGAATGAGTGACCTCAGTAGTGAAGTTTCGCTCTTTCCACATAGTTCAGTAGAAATACTTTAGATCGACATTGCTGTCGGGAAATTGATTTGATCCGGAGCACTACCACGACGGGGAATTCACGAGGAAAGCATCTCTATGAGACGAAAGAGGAAAAAGAAGAAATTGTCACTGGTCGGGAGGCTCCACCGTGCCTTTCTGGGCGCAAGTAGGAGTCCTATGATTAGATTAGATAGGCGGCAGTAGACGAGCCAATAGGTCCATTCCCAAAGAGACACCGGCACTATATGAACTATTGCCTTTGCACTCTATGAGCTATTGCCATGAAACAGGTCGCTCACTCCCAACGGCAGCCGACATTACGGAGCAGAAAGGGAAGTATAAAGAATCTACCTAACTTTACAAACTAAGCTTTCCCACCAAAAAGCAGGGCCACCGCTATCCCAAAGTTTGTAAGGGTTATGAGCAGGAACCGAGTGCAGCCAGATGCAACATCCGTTTCGGAAAGTCACTCAAGTTATCCCCTAGAAGCGACAGAGGTAGAAAATAAATTTGAAATGTTTCATGTTATTATTACTATTGTTATTATTATAAATTGTTTGGGCTTCTCTGTGGTGTTACAAAAGAGGAAAAGGAAGGGATATGTAGTATGTCGCTAGAAACATGCACCCATGCACGACCGTGTTCTAACACAGAATCAACGCGCAAGGGCACAGCAGTCAGGAAAGAAGAGGGAGAACAGAAAAATAGCACTATCTTCATGAGTAAGAAAACGGAAGTAAACTGGGCGCAAGTAAGACAGACGTCTCGAAAGTTTAACTAAAGCTAAGGTAACCCTACATGGGCCCGAGGGCGCGCTGCTCCCCATAACTAAGGAAGGGTGGACCCAACTAGCTTAACTTAATCCGATAGCCCATGGCCAATCTTACGCCCCCTAAGGGACATTTGAAATGGCACGGTATTCGTTGTTTGGTGCGTCATCCGGAAAGCATATACGCTTTACTTCTCTGATACATGACATCAAAGAATGTTTCATATGTAATTACATTGTTATTATTATATTTGTATTGTCCCGCTATTTCTGAAACTTAGACAATCAATAGCGTTCTAAGATGATTTACTCGGCTTACAGCCAGAATCACAACATTGTACTCAGGTGGCAAGAGATGAAGGACGAAAAGAGAAGAAGACAAGAAAGAAGCGCCCGTGCGGACGGTTTCTTCTGTGGCCCTCCGCACGGGTGAGGTAAGTGCCCCGCAGAAAAAGTCGGTCACCTCGATAGGCGGCCCACTTTGTGGGACAGAAAGGAAATACTGCATAGAGAACCTACCTAACTCTACAAAACTAACCTTCTCAGCAGGAACTGCGGCCAGATGCTACATTCCCAGCGGATAAGGCGCTCGGGACCCTTGGGTGCGTGATGCCCAAACATATTGTGGCAGGGTATGTAATTGCATCAATTAGCAGTCTGATGTTTTGCATAGGCGCTCGGCAACTACAAACCACCATTATCTCAGGATCGAAACACGAAGATATTATACCTACTTGACACGTTTCATGTCTTCTCAAAACGCGCGGAATGCTGGTACTCGAGGAAAAATCTATACATACATGGCGATGCAATGCTCCTATTGTGCTAACGGACGTATGTGTAGGCGTGCTACGGCCACATAAGAAAGCGTATCTGCAACAGAGGTTGAGCTATAAAAGTTGCGAGTTTGGGAAAACGGTACTTCTGTCTCGCCGGTTAGAAAAAATTAAACTTTGCTAATAGGACTAAAAACCTCCGCCAAGGAGGTAATATTTTCGTTAAGTTTGTCTCTCTGTCTGTCCGTAGGTCTGTCTCTCTATCTCTCAAGAAGATAATTCGACAAGCTATGGACGGACCTTTACGAAATTTACTGGGATTGCTAGGCGTGTTGAGAGAAACAGATGATTACCTTTTGGTGAAAATCCGTTCAACCGTCTGCTTGTCTGCCTCTTTTTTCTTAGTACCATAACTCAAAAAGTTAGGGACAGATTTTCATAATATCTACACGAGTTGTTAGGTATACTACAAAGAATAAATGACCAAATTTTTGTAATGATCTGTTCGTTCGTTTATCTCAGTGGGTAATTTTGTGGTTGTTAGCAATATAACTAAAAAAGTAATGAATGAATCGATGTGAAATTTACAGGAAGAGTTAGAAAGCTAAAACACATAAATGATCAAATTTTATTGATGATCGCTTGGCCTCTTTGTGTGTCTGACCAATGTTCATCAAAAAGTTTGTTTTTTACAAGACCTGTTATTACTGTGAAAAGGCACAAATGATTAGATTTTGGAGCTGATACGAAGAAAATTAATTTCACAAGAAATTTAAATTTTTCGTTACAGTTGTCTTGCTTGGCGGAGGTATGGGCTCCCAGAGTTCTCTAGTTATCACCCGCGAATGAAGAGAGAGAGGTGATGTTTTCGTTGAAGATTTAAGTATATATATGCATATATGTGTGTGTACATATACATATGTATTTGATCTTTCCACTCAAAAAGAGGTAGGAGTTGCAATGTCCTTAATTTTTTTTTTTTGCAGGGAGTCTGGTGGGTTGACCTCGATGTGACCCATGCCAAAAAACTAGGATTAGCTGGCCATCAAATATGACTGCGATGAGTTTTGCTTAGTATCCACCCAAAAAGAGGCAGGCGTTTAGTCATAATGTTTTTTTAGGCAGTCTAGAGATGCGAAAAATAGCAAAAATTTTGATTTAGCTGGCCACCAAAAATGACGGCGTTGAATTTCTAACTTCAAACGAAAAGAGGCAGGAGTTCAACAATGTTCATAATTTTTTGTTATAGGGAGTCAGTTGCGTTGACTTAGATGTGAACAATGCAAAAAAAAAAAAAAAACTAGAATTAGCTGGCCATCGAGAATGACAGCGTTGAATTTGCCCCTACGCGGCCGGGTGATGGTCTTACGCCACAAGGCGTTCTAGTTAAATTTGTTTTCTCTGTGGAATAGCACACTTCAAACGCTACTTCGACGATTTCGGCCACGGATATAATATTATTTATTAGAAACTGAAACAAACAATACATGGCGCACGAGGTAAAGCAGCACATTTCTCGGGTTAGAAACAAACAAAAAGCAGATATCGCAGTATAGTCTCACATTTTAATCCCTATTACGCCTATAGTTAAGCCTCCGTTTGGCAACAGTATGCCCTGCCATTAAAGATGCATATTAGAACCTATGTAGCCAGAGCCGGTCTATTTAAACCATACTCCCACTCAAACCAAAGAATTATGAGCTCTCTTTTCGAACTTATTTAGGCGCTGAACAAAACTTTACAGGTTACAACCGTCGGAAATGAGTAGTTTTTGAGAAGTAGATTTGGTGAACATAGCATTGTATTACAATAGTACTGAAGCGTAGTTCAACTCCGCGTATTATACAATATTACAGTGATTGTAAGTCATTACATTGTTTTGCATATTGTTATTAGTATTGCATGAATTTTGTATGGTGAGGTTAGGTACAATTAATAGATTAGGTCAGGTATCAACAGATTAGACTTAAGAGTAGATTTGGTTGGATGCGGTTAAGTTATAAAGGTTTTAAATTAGGTTGGAGTAGATAGGTTCCAGTAGGTTATAGGTGAGGTTAGATGGTAACAACTACGGTATAACTACGTAGAGGTATCCCCACGTGCATCTCTGACTCCGACCTCTCTGCTTGCCTACCCAGCTGTGAAGTCATCTGGAGACCAAAACGCACTCGCGCATTACAGTCTCTATTGGCGATTTTGGTTTTCTCAGTTGACAAGACACTCTTTAGTTATCATAACGTATAACCCGTTCAATCAAGGTGCAGCGATTTTTTGTAAAAACCAGTATAGCTCTGTACGGTTTGCTAGCACTATATGAGAATCCTTGGGCGTATACCAAATGCATTATTTTACCATAGGTATACTTTAACGCACCGTCTCAGAAAACAAAGTGACATTAGACATTTTATGGGAAGCATCAAACAAATATATAAATTTTCAGAGACTAGCAGTTTCTCAATCAATGTTTAAACTGCCAAAAATAATAGCCATCTCTAACTCTATACTACATCAACTGAAGACAAGTTATGATGGGACTGTTGAAACACGTTTTGGCAGAAACACGTAAATAAAATCAATCTGTAAATTTACATTGGATCATTTTTCGTTCATATTTCTGTCATAAACACACACACAAGAAGGCACTAGCCGCGCTTGAGGTATCCAGGCGACGCTTTACAGAGAGATGCGTAGTAAAATTGCAAATTATTCAATCGATGGGGTTACCTTTACGTAGTTATACCGTGGTAAAACTGACCGAAAATATAAGCTTTCAGTCACGATATAATGGAAAAATGGGGAGTTCCCTTGCGCTAGTGTACGGATATAGAGCGCAAACTGAATTATCTCAAAAACTAAGCATCTCCGACGGATGTAACCCAAAAATTCATGTTCAATATATCAATAATGAAATAATGCTCTAAAGTGTCTAGATTCGAGAGGAGGTTACGGTAATATTTTACCCCGGGGACATTACGGATGACCTTTAGTAGTGTGAGATATTTCAACCCTGATGTGCAGGCAGACCTGGCGCATTCCTGGTCATGACTTTGAAACACTCGGTACGACTGAACAAATATTAGACTCGTACTATAGTAGACTTTGGAACACTCGTACATCTTCAAAATATGTCGTTTAAGGCAAGGCGTAAGCGCTCAATGGATTTCTTTTTACAGTAACACCAAAACGAGTTACAGAACAAGGTGTAACAATAGGCCTAAAACTGGCATCTAACCTCTTCAGAATTAGTAGTGATCGGGTCGGTTAATGGTACTCAGAATATAGTCCGAATTTGTTACCAACTCTATGGAGTTGGCGCTACGACTACAAAATCCTTTTCCCAGGGCACCTACACAATACGCTGCTGCTGTGACGTTAGTTAGAAAAGGTAGACTTTGCTCCTACGACTCAAGCGTTTTCTCCGTGCAGTTGAAAAAAAAATGTTAACTCTAGGTAAAGCATCTTTAGAGAGCACGGAGGGCAGCCGCTGTCCCCCTCCCAACACGGGCAAGTTGCCCGTCCATTTTACGCAGCGAAGAAGTTGCGGCGAAGTTGGGACAATTGCTTATCGCTGGCGGTACACACGACCGTGCAGTGCAGCCACGGTGTGAGGTGCATGCAGTGCCACGACATTGTGTGGAGGCCACAGACAGCCGTGCAGTGCTGCTACGACGGACAGACACAGACAGCCGTGCAGTGCTGCTAAGGCAAACATGGCGTATAATTGGCATAAACGAGCTATTTCCGTAATCTATTTAAACTAACAAGCGGTAACAGTTGTGAGCACGAGATGTCTTCTTAACGCCATATTAATGAAACGTTTAAAGAGGAAGCGCCGTGGAGCGCATAGGTGCTCTGTGTGCATGCAAGGCGCTACACGCGGTGCTGAGCTTCGGCGAGCGAGAGCAGCAGAAGCAGTAAAATTCGCACGCTTGCATAAAGTGCTGCCGAAGTGAGAGGGGAACGAAGCATCAACGCGGACGAAAAGAAGGAGAGAGATTGAGCGACACAGAGTGGATGTGAGAGAGATGGAGAGACCAACTCGTTGGTACTGTCAACTGGACGGTAAAAGAAAAGTCGCGGTGCGTCAATCGATTTTTGGAACGCGCACCAGACTTTTATAAAGTCACTCAA
>LQNS02278070.1:37882310-37892634 GCA_001587735.2 Parhyale hawaiensis
ATTGAGCGACACAGAGTGGATGTGAGAGAGATGGAGAGACCAACTCGTTGGTACTGTCAACTGGACGGTAAAAGAAAAGTCGCGGTGCGTCAATCGATTTTTGGAACGCGCACCAGACTTTTATAAAGTCACTCAATACTTTTCATTCCTTTGTTCGAAGACGTTCCAGTAAAATTTAGGGAAAATGCAGCTTAACTTGAGAA
Organism: Parhyale hawaiensis; assembly: GCA_001587735.2. Classification (NCBI taxonomy): domain Eukaryota; kingdom Metazoa; phylum Arthropoda; class Malacostraca; order Amphipoda; family Hyalidae; genus Parhyale; species Parhyale hawaiensis. Next base: position 37,882,514 of record LQNS02278070.1, read on the forward strand.
AAAACAGGGGCGGAGGCGAGTACGAAACCGCAACCACCCGCGATATGACAAAGTCAAAGGAGGAAGTTAGGGGAAGAAATAGAAGAGACAAAGAAAAATAGCGAATGAAAGGGAGGGATCATCGATCAAGTGAAGGAATAAAGTCGAAAGACTACTCGGCTAATTAATGTGCAGCAGCAGTGCACATCACTGCAAGAGAGGTTACATGCAAGAATGATGATTTTGGCAGTATACACGGGAGTGTGCCTGTATTAGGAACAGCGTGTAAGTCTGAGTTACCGAATTCTGTCCAGGCGATTGCGCAAGTGAATGTGCATGGGGACGCACTCTAGTTATTATTGGTGCTGGCGTATTTTGATGTAAAACTGGAATATATATATATACCTATAATGACATCAGTTTCGACACTGAATGTCAGCAAATGCTTCACTTTGATGCCGGTTCTGACATGTTCAGCTACTAGTTGACGTTAGTTTTCGCAGTCAGTACAGTGCGGGCGTGTCCAAAATGACGCAATAATTGATTTTATCACAACGTCCCATTATTCATGCTCTTGCCTGCCAGCATACTGTTGCGAGCCTCAAAACTTTTAAGCTCAGGGCTCCTCTGCGCTGCCTAAGCTCCCGATTAGAAAATTATAGGCATTTAGCAACCAGCATCGGAATCGCATAATGTCAAGCAATCGCCAGAAAATTTTCGACTGCGAAGTAGAACTAGAAAGTTCATGTGCGGAAAAAAAGCGAACACACAAAAAAAAAAAAAAACTTATAAGTGAGGCAGTGATGGGACGAGCAAACATTGCATATATTAGCCCGTCAAAGTATTGCTTTAATTTATGTCAAAGGCGACAGCAGAGGAATTCCCGACAGAAAAGTTTCATATCCAGGGACAACAATTTAGCTAGATGTGTTTAAATAGAATGTACTGATTTTTTTTTCACAGTCTAAGTGAGCTTCTTGAAAATGCACACAACGACGTCGATAACAATAGCACAAGCAGGTAAATTCATTCCTTACCAATTAAATAGAGGGCAGAGCCTAAAACAAGACCAATTCAACAACAAGATTACACCTAGGCGTTGTGACGTTCGTCTAAGTAAATATAATAACTATAAGTCAACGCTATATGAAGGGAGAGAACTTTTTATTATTTTAAATATTGATGCAAAGAAAAATGACGCGACAACGCCTCTCATGTGGCATGCGGTTTCCCATGTTTCCCTACGACAAAAAGTTTAAACTCCCAAGTGCAAGGCTGTGCACATTCCAATAATACCGTAAAATGTTTATTCAAAAATAAACCACGGCAGTCTAAGATTAATTTTAAGAACACACAGGACAAACGCCTGTTATGTAACATCTTCAAAGGAAAACTATATCAACTTAAAAAAATGAATAAAAAAGGAAAAAAAAGAGAACATGACAACGCTTGTCACGTTTCACTGCAATATGCACATAAAAGAATACATTGTAGGAAGGCCTGTCATGTCGCAACCTAAAAGGAAAAATTTCAAAGTTCAAAACTTACTCTTAGAGATAAAAACAACGTGGTACCGCGGGGCACGTTTCACTCTCGTACATAGATTAATTAAAGAATACATTGTAGGAAGGCCTGTCATGTCGCAGCCTCTGAGGAAAAGTAATAGAAGACACAAGGAGCAATATGAAGGACATCCATCTTGGAGGACACGTCAGGATGGCACGAGAAAGTGCCTAATTTTGGACAAGGAGGAGGTGCGCTAGGCGACGGCGGCAGGCGTGCCAGGCATGCACGAGGTCGCGTAAGGCCATTGTACCTAAAACGCTCCCATCCATCTCACGTTACCTTAATTAATCCCAAGGTACGAGAGCAGACGATATTTCCTTGTGCTACCTAATATTGCTAATCCAACCATCGCAATAACTTCATGAGGAGGGAAGGCCGCTCCCTCGGGCAATACGGAGCAGTACAAGCATCGCTTCGAATTTAGTCATTCCTGTCTTACGCAAACACTGAAGCATAAAGTTCGTCTAGAGAAATTTGGCAATACCGTGAAATATGCGTGATATCTCATACACAGTGGCACATAAAAAAACTCTGGTTCCATTAACGCAAAAGTGGGAGTTAGACAATGACTTCCAGTGTTCAATAAGTGAAACATGACTACAGTCAATTAAGTTCCGCACATGTACGAGAGTGTGGGATATACCTACATGACATGCGGAACAGGCTACAGCTGCTACAAGAAGATAAAAATAAATAGACGAGTGCACGCAGAAGGTCACACAATGTAAACGGGGCTCGTAATGCACTCGCGCTGAAAGAAATTTTCCACGCTGCTTTCACCATCAAGCAGGGAAAAAATGTCGACAGTCGATTGCAGACGCAGGCGTTTACAACTCGAAGCCAGACGGAACAATACCCGCGGTAACGCTAGAGACCGCCTTAGGCTGCAGCCATCTCTAGATTGACTGTGGCAAGTCAAGAACGACGGGACTACCTAACAAGTCTTACCTTTTGATGAAAACTGAGTGTACTATACACTGAACTACAGATGAGCCAAGAAGGGCATTACCATGAGCTTCTACCTTCTTAGCTGCTTCCACTTGGAAGTTCTTACTATACGGGACACTACAACGGGAACCCAACATAATTTTACGTACAGTTATCAAACGCATTAGGAAGTAGCTATAACGTAGAAAGTAAAGGAAAAGCTTAATTTATTTCAACTAGATTAAGTGTCTTGCTGTAAAGGCATTTTACCCTGAAGAGAGATAATGGAACAAAGTGCCCCTGTAGCAAAACACCCATTTGATGGAAACAGGCCTGAGTAGATGAAGGACGGAAAAGCTCGAGGGCGTATAGGAGCAAATTCTGCAGCCAAGTTGAGGGACTCTATACCTCGGGACAGGTGAGCTCGAACAGAGTTGCTATTGAGCGACCGAGCTTTCATTAACAGACGTGACTTCAAAGAGGCGGATGTGTTTGGCGCAGCTGCTACAAATGTGCCAGGGACTCTCGCTAAAGGCTCCAGTAACACGGTAAAGTAATGAGGTACTGGCAGGAGGAACGGCCAAAGTAAGAGTGCTGGTCACATGCAGCAAGTTGAAGGTAAAGAGTCAACACGGCAGTGTCCGTAGATTTAGTGAGGTCACAATGAAACAAGATTTTTAATGAACAATCTACCCTGGATAGATTTATAGCTCAAACAACGCGACATTCCAACGTTGACCAACAGCAAGTTTAACAATTTCTAGGCTGTCATATAGTAAGGCTCATTGCAAAAGGAAGAGCGTATTGATTTTCAGTTTATAACAAGAGACGCTTACAACTGAAAGTCAATCCACTGGGGCTCCGTAAAATGTTTAGATCAGCGATTGCTTAACGTTTTCATGTTGTCGTCTCCCTCGGCTATCAGGCGGATTCCTGTAGCGCCTTCGGGTCCCCTCCATTCACGAGCCAACCCAGTTTTCACTTTAGTATTCCTTATCTGCTATAAGCGCCACCCTGCTGGTCCTACCATCGCCCCCGGGGCGGTTCAGCTCAAACTCGAACACACACAGCATGGGACGGCAGTCCAGTCCACGCCGCGCATTTCTTGTGACATGATCCAGTTTTCAAATTCAGGCGCTCGCCTTACCTAGGGTCAGTCCCTCCGTGTCTGTGTCAAGTAGAGCGAGGACGCCTAAGCATCACAAGCACCAGAAGATGTGTCCAAAAACATATGATAGGGTGGAGCAAAAATGTAGTTGGGCTACATTGTACAGAAACAATAAATACAATAAGATGATAATTCCAAGTAGCTATAACGTTTTAAGTCAATTCGAAACTTGACACGTGAACTTAAGAAAGTTAGTTATTGTCAGAAAGTTTAAGCCTCCGTTGCCGAGCAGAACGATATCACAGAGGAAAGAGCAAGGGACATACAGTATAGTATGTCGATAGAAACGGGAAACCCGTGCACGAAGGTGTTCGCACACAGGATCAACGTGCATGGGAACAGCAAGTCGGGAAAGAAGAGGAAGAACAGAATAAAGCTTGAGCAAGTAGTAGTATGAAATTGGGAAGGAAGCAAAGTGGGCACGAAAGACAAACGTCCCGAAGGCCTAACTAAAGGCTGAGGTAACCTACACGAGCCCCCTGGAGTTACCGAGCCCCATAACATAGGATGGGCGAACGTAACTAACCTAACCCTTTCCCAATCAGAAATTTACAGGCATTTATCCGATGTTATCGGATACATTCACTATTTACCCCTAGGCAGTCGATAAATGCCTATAACTTTCCGCTTGGGATGACCCATCCTGTGCCTCCTGAGGGGAGAACGTAAGAAAGAAGCGAGACCGACTAGACTTTAAGTGGTAAAAGTTGCGATATTAAAACCGGTCAAAATTTTACAGCAACCCTATACATCAAGGGAATGTGTAGTAAAAAAAGTCATGCATGGTGCGATACTGTCATGATAAAGGAAACCCGCCGCACTGATACTAAGATTAAAAAGGTCCTATCATGCTACAACAACAACAACAACAACGATAAAACAGCATATCGCACTGATGATAAGATAAAGAAGACCCGTCACACTATCGCAAAGATCAAGAAAACCCGTCACACTGTCGCTTAGATAAAGAAGACCCGTCACACTATCGCAAAGATAAAGAAGACCCGTCACACTATCGCAAAGATAAAGAAGACCCGTCACACTATCGTAAAGATAAAGAAGACCCGTCATACTATCTCAAAGATAAAGAAGACCCGTCACACTATCACAAACATAAAGAAGACCCGTCACACTATCACAAACATAAAGAAGACCCGTCACACTATCACAAAGATAAAGAGGACCCGTCACACTATCACAAAGATAAAGAGGACCCGTCACACTATCGCAAAGAAAAAGAAGACCATCTACGCTATCGCTGAGATAAATAAGACCCGTCGCATTATCGCTACGATAAAAAAAGACCCGTCACACCGCTGCAAGAGAAAGAGACTCGGGAAGCGCCGCCTCGCTGACGGGCTGCGTCATTTTGTAGCGGAAATGACAGGTGTCATCTTAAGGGAGGGAGCGCGTGAGCCGCCGTCGGCCCAACTGCACCAATCACGGAGAAAACTGGTCCGCCCGCCTGCTAGTTTCTTGCCTATACCTCATGCACCCCATGTGCGGCGACTGTCATGCTTCACCTCACTGTTGTTCTTCTCTAGGGTTCACCACCATTGTAATTAAGGCACGTGCCGAAGAGAAAATGCTGACGGTGTGTAACTGCATCAACAACACATTTAGCAGTATGGGAAAAAGTGTAAAAGTTGAGAGTTCCCTACATTATAATGACACCAACAGTCACAATACTGTAATACTCTATTCATCCGGTCACAGAAGGATATGTGACACGTAGTGTATTATACTCATGTTAGGCACTGTCTATACTGCACGACACATGCCTGTTTTGTATCTTCATACAGTGCGTTACGAAAGTATTGGTAATGCTATAGAGAAGCGTATTTTAAGGAATGTAGTATTTGAAACATGTATGGTAGACACCAAGGTCGTTTACGGGAAGAAGCTGTTGCGTAACAGTGGCGGAATTACATTTTACTTCAACGTCTGACTGCAGTCTGACATCCCTAATGTAATGCGTTCTTAAAATACTGTACTCGTTTTTTAGAGCGTTGCGAATATTTATCGACACACTGTGTACACTATAACAGAAATTCAGCACTTCAACGGGTAGAAACTAGAAAAGTGTTGGTAATTTTCTCCGTTTTGAGAAGCCGCCTAAAGTGTCCGTCGTTTCGCTGGAAGAGCCTGTACTGCACATTGTTCACAGAAGTAATATTACGTTCATGTTATTACGGAGATTAATGAATTGTTTCTGTAGCATCACTGGGGAGTGTCTGTTGATGGGCGTGTTACCGGAAAGTTTCCCTCGTCTCTCTCCGTCAGATCCCAGGTCCAGAAGTTCTATATAAGCGTGTTTATCCAATTTGCTTGACCTTCCCGTGCAATTAACTGTTAGTGAATATGTTTACAATACCAACTAGAGAGCACTCTGAGAGCGCATACATTCGCCAAGCAAGGCAACGGTAACGAAAACTTCAAATTGGTTCTGAAACCATGGTATTCTTTCTATCAATACCAAAATTCAATAATTCGTGCCTTGCAACAGTATTAACAGTTACTGCAATTTTCGTGAAGATCCGTTCATAACTTTTTCAGTTATGCTGCTAACAAACATTATGACAAACATAAATCAAACGCACAAACGGACCAACCGATCATCACCAAAATTTAATCACTTATTTCTTTTAGCTGACGGTGTGTAACTGTGCATCAACAACACATATATCAGTATCAGTACATTTCATAATATCCATCCATAACTTTCTTCCAGTTATTTTTGTTAAAAAGCGTAAAATCAAACGCAGCGACAAACGAAGAACAAAGAGATCAACACAAAAATTTTGTCATTTACTCTTCGAAATATACCGAACAACTCCTGTTAATTTCATGAAAATCCGTCCATAACTTTTTGAGTTATGGCACTAAGAAAAAATAGGCAGCCAAACAAATAGATGAAAGGATTTTCACCAAAAGTTAATCATCTGTTACTGTTACAATGCCTAACCATCCCCGTAAATTTCGTAACGATCCGTTCACAACTTTCTAAGTTATCTTGGTGATAAACAGTCGAACAAACAAACAAACCGACAAACACTACAAAAACATAACATCCTTGGTGGAGGTAATGATGTGTTATTATGTTGCATTACTTGGGCACTTCTCAGATATGTGCGTATCTCTATTACTAAGTATTATAGAATGTTTTTTTTATCAGCATATGTTGTAAAAGTCTACTTATAAAGATGTAAGCGGTCTGGGTAAGTAAACAAAAGCGTAGAAGCAAGATTTTCCGAAAATATTGACTCACAAAACTCGGATACTCATACAGTATAACAATCAGCACAAATCACACATACTTGCTCCTAAAAGATATATGAATGTTGTATCGACAGAGTTAGGTGTCAACGAATAAATCACAAACAATACAAATAAAACAAGGGTGCACTTTGCGAAAAACGGTGTGCTGGATACACATGACCCTCTTTTGACCACTGAATTGGCAGAGCTTTGATAGCTCGATTGGCTAGGGCGCTATCTCCGAACTTCAAGTCTCAAAGGCGTGGGTTCGAATCAAGCCTAGGCACCTTGCTTTTTCTAAAGAACCACATACAACTGAATCAAATTTCAAAATCTGTATTCTACCGGGAAGTTGTTACTGTTTTTGTTACAGAAAAGAATCCGCTTAATGACGGAACTCTAAATACTTCGTGGTACGATTACACAAAAAGTTGAAAAGTGTCTACCGAATGGACTGCCGAACACTTTGTCATTTCACGCACAAAATTTTTACAGTGTAGTGCACCCTTCCGAAAAGAATAACTACGAAACCATTTCGACACAACGGGAAAAGGGTGGTGTACAACAAGGCATAGACAAGTGACACAGGGTGATCCGACAGAGCGTAGACTAAACTTACTGAAATGAGTGCGCAATACAATGAAATTAATTAAATCTTTTAACGTACTACATAAAAACGATTATATCAATTACATTTTTACTTTCACTTTTCGACCTATTCACCCATAGTTTTCACGGAACGTCTTATAACTTGTCAATAATGTGATTACACGCAATACGGTTGGATTCGGGTAAGCTAGTTCTCCAACGACGCTTCGACTTCGTCTTCAGAGGAGGAACACTTTGCCAACTGTAAAAACAGAATTTACTCTCATGATACTTTCCTATCTTTGCCTCTACCATTATTTTTTACAGTGTTCGTGTGAACCCTTGCATGTACTGTTCTTACCTCCTTCCATTAAATCTAGAACATTTGCTGGTACCATTACATCTACTGTGTGTTGCTCTCTGCCACTAAATTTACCGCTTGCTTCTATCATTAAACAAAAGTGACCGTTATTACAAAGCCATGTCCACGGAAGGAAGTCGGGAAGTCGTACTAAGCCCTTTTCCGAAAGAAACTGGCGTTCTACAAGTTAAAATTTTAACACAAAACATTTTTCGCTGGTCGCAATAACTCATCATTAAGCTAAATTTAACAATATACACATAAAATAGTCAACTATGGACTTACTAGCGGGTATGGGATGGAAGAGGAGGAGGAGGAAGGGACAGCAGAGTGCCACAAAAACATACAGGCGCTATAGGTCCGGCAATTAAAAATTAAATGCAAACATGTGTCAGTAGCGCTAGACTTCAAATAACGTTAGTGCTTTGAAGGAAAACGCATTGCGCCACAGATGAACTGAAGTCAACGGGATGACTGGGATATTTTTGAAGATTAAGAGACTGTCCGTTGGTCCAATACGATGATAATTTAATCCGATTAGTTCGAATTTGACCGGCACTTCAATTGTAAGCTTTGTTTTCGCTATTTTGGAACGACTACCAGGTGTTCATCACAGAACGATGACGCTTGAGATGGCCGTAAATTCATTTCTGTTTTTGGGTGTGTAATGCGTAACCAGTTTACGAGCAACGCCTGAAGTTCGATCTAAGCTAGTGGGAAATCTCACGCTCAGAATTGAAGTTCCAGATAAGCTGAAACCATTCTGATTAGTTTAACTCGATAGAACTTGGTGAAGCGAATAAGCCTCAACTGCATACAGCGAAGCCACGTGCTAAAGAGCCTGCAGTAAATCTAAAAAATCGTAAATACCTACATCGCTGTAGAAGCCGCAAGTGCACACACGCACCACTTTAACGCGCATGTCAACACAGCACTGTGATGAGCTGATGTCCAAACGGTGCGCAGCTCACAAGCTTTTAAGAGTCAGCTGGAGGCAGCACTCAACACCGCTTGAATCTAATGCATTAATGTAAGTAAGTCATCGAAATGAATGTTAGTCCGGATCGACGTTCATCGACAAAATTAAGAACGCAGTTGAGAAGAAGGCTAGCTGGAGTTGACAGCTGCTTGAAGCTGACTCTTACGGAGTGTCGTAATCATAAGAATTCCTGCCGCAAATCCTAACAATTACAACCCTCCTAATAATAATGTTTTTTGGAACAGTCGTCAGAAAAGCTGCAATCAGTATCGGTATATTGTTAGGAAAACATTGAAAGTTAATATCGTGATACATATTTACGTAGTGATAGGTCATTTAATAATTTACACGGCATAAACAAAATAATTGTCACGGTTTTTACTAAAACATATCTATCTCAAATAAGTGCGCACAAGGGATACGACCAGGGGGTAACAGTGACAATAATTAATGACTTGACCGAAGCAGAGAACCTCTACGAGGGTATCAGGTTCAAAAAGGGTCGCTCAGGTGGTGTGGTTGGAAATTAATGGGTTTCTGAAGGAAAACTAAAATGTGAACCAAGCTTGAGTTTCGCTGTTGGCGAGTCAAATGATGCGTGAAAAGCAGCTGGTAACTGATATTTTTGTAAGGAGGCTACAGTTTTAATTTTTTTCTTGGTTAGGATCAAGGGACAGCTAAAGGAGGGGCCTCCTCAAACAAGGGAAGCCACCAATGAGGGTTCTCTACTCCCTCGTAGGGAGTTCTGTGAGGAAAATTTCGATGACGTAATCAAAGCAGTGACGAATAAGCATATGTAGGAGGGGACATTTTTACGATAGAAATATTTGCATTGGACGATGCGGGTAGAGGGGGTTGAACCCGACTTGTCGAGGGTTTAGCCCGTCCGAATTGAGAGTTTTCAGTTTCGAGGTTGGAGGGCCGACAGGCAGTCGCCCTCTAGCTTGTTCCGCTAGCCTCTATTTTTATACACCTAGTAGAGTGCGTTAGCGACGTCATGGCCTCATTTGCCATAACCATTCATCACCCTGTAATGAATTGTAACTGAGTCATCTTGTGTGTCTACAACTATCACTGTGATCCAAAAATACAAAAGATGATCAACTAACAATGAGTCGTCAATCAAGCCTTTTTACTTAAATTTAAGAAGCTATATCCCGGAAGCGCTATCGTCATTCGCGACGATTTGTGTGCGTGTTTGTGTGCGCAGATCGTGTGCGTGTGAGCGGCGTTCAAGTTGGTGCGCCGCGCTGCTCGCTGTATCGCTGATTAAGTTGGGTTAGGTTAGGTAACGT
>LQNS02278070.1:37919267-37955377 GCA_001587735.2 Parhyale hawaiensis
GGCCTGGTTACCTACAACATATGAAAAAGATAACTTTTTAACGAAAAAACGCAGTATAATTGAAAGAATGTTGAATTTCCAGTCAATGTCAGTGGCGCTGTAGTTTTTAGGAGTACGAATCATGTGCTTCTATGCACGAAACATTCCTACTGCGGGTGCAAATATCGATTGATTTCTATTGTAGGATTTAAATAGTTTCCAACGGAACTTATGGACTAACTCTGGACCCAAGTTTTAATCGCAGAACAATGCCTTCAGTACTCCACCACTCATCAAACAACGAGCACCAACAGCTGCTGCAATACAAAACATGCAGCACCTGTCACACAACGAGCAGCAACAACTGCAGCAGCACAAAACATGCAACACCTGTCACACAACGAGCACCAACAGCTGCTGCAGCACAAAACATGCAGCACCTGTCTCACAACGAGCAGCAACAACTGCTGCAGCACAAAACATGCAGCACCTGTCACACAACGAGCAGCAACAACTGCTGCAGCACAAAACATGCAGCACCTGTCTCACAACGAGCAGCAACAACTGCTGCAGCACAAAACATGCAGCACCTGTCACACAACGAGCACCAACAACTGCAGCAGCACAAAACATGCAACACCTGTCACACAACGAGCACCAACAACTGCTGCAGCACAAAACATGCAGCACCTGTCTCACAACGAGCAGGAACAACTGCAGCAGCACAAAACATGCAGCACCTGTCTCACAACGAGCACCAACAACTGCTGCAGCACCTGTCACACAACGAGCACCAACAACTGCTCCAGCACAAAACATGCAGCACCTGTCACACAACGAGCACCAACAGCTGCAGCAAGAACAGCAGCACAAAATATGCACCGCCTACTATGCACCGCGGAAGCACACCAGCGCGATATATGAAGGTTCAGATCTCCTCCAAGGGTCTGAGCGGCACGCAACAATGCACTACAGATATGGAGTGAAAAAACAACAGAAATCTGGGGTTCCCCTCACTCTCCCTCGTTCCTTATTGCAATGACAACGAAAACCGGGCAAGAGATTGCAGTGGTAAAATGCCGGCGATATTGGCTTTCACGCGCACCAGGAGAAGGGAAGCTCGCCAAAAGAAAAGCCGAGGTTGGGGGACTACGTCTTTGATTCGTCAGAAATACGGGAATAATAATATTGTTGAGCGCTAAAAGAATGTGAGTTGGAGCGCCCACAGCAGAGCACATTCCGACGTCTTTTGTAATGAGATATGTTGAGAAGTGTAGCGACCGAAGAAATACGACCTAGACGCAAAGGGGCGATGTCGCGATACTGAGGAAATATATATATATNTTAAGCGCTAAAAGAATGTGAGTTGGAGCGCCCACAGCAGAGCACATTCCGACGTCTTTTGTAATGAGATATGTTGAGAAGTGTAGCGACCGAAGAAATACGACCTAGACGCAAAGGGGCGATGTCGCGATACTGAAGAATATATATGATGTGAAAAAAAAACAGCTAAATGAATTCCCGGACACACCAACGCCATGTACTTGAAGGGTTTTATACATATATTATGTAACTAAAGCACTCCGAGAGCCCATACCTCCGCCATGGCAAGCGCAATAAATAATTCAAGTTGGTTCTGAAACTATGATGTCCTTTATATCAACACCAAAATCTAATCATTTGTGCCTTTTGGCAGTAATAACAATTTCTGTAATTTTCTTGAAGATCCGTTCATAACTTTTCGACTAGTAGCATATACTGACAATCATTCTGGCAAACATTAGTCAAACACACAAACAGACCAATCGATCATCGCCAAAATTTAATCATTCTGTCTTCCAACATTACCAAGAATTTCTGCAAATTTCATAAAGATCCGTTCATTACTTTTAGAGTTCTTTTGCTAACAAGCATAAACTCAAACTCAGAGATAAAGAAACAAACCAATACACAGATCGTTACAAAACTTGGTTATTTACTCTTCGTGATATACCGGTAGCTACCTAACAACTCGTGCAAACTTTCTAAAAATGCGACCATAACTTTTTGAGCTATGGCATTAAGAAAAAAGCGACCAACAAACAGATGAACGTATCTTCACCAAAAGTTAATCATCTGTTCTTCGTAACATACCAAACAATCCTTGTAAATTTCGTAAAGAACCGCTTATAACATTTGGAGTTGTCTTTGTGACAGAGCCCGCCAGTAAGGTATCACGGGATACTATACGTCTGGAAGCAGAGACGATATTTGGCAAGTAAAACGATTTTGAACGAGTTTCTTGCCCATGACTCGAAAAGACATTCTGTAAAGAGCTGACCATGTACCTACCGAAAAATGAGCTAAGTCAACCCACTAGATACTAGCTAATACACAGCCTGCTGGTTGGTTTGTAACTGGCTTGCTTGGTTGCTCCCTCCCCATCTGAAGCATAATAGCTAGGGCAAAATCAGCCGTCGAATGTCAAGGGGCCAGCGCGTTACAAAATAAAAGAGCTTGAGACGACTGAAGTACATTCAAGTGGTAGCAGAGATACTAAATTGTACTTTCTTCCCATTTCAAATATTCGCTTCTCGCTGAGTTCACGATGCGCAAACTGAGCAAAAAACCAGCTAAGGGAAGATATTCCTGAGCAGCGAACCCCCAAAGTGAAGGAAACACCGGCTCTCTTGAACTAATTAAATTCTGCCGTCATTTCACGACGGCGCGAGCAATTAGTTCTCAATAACTATTGTAACTCGTAAAAAAAAAGAGCGGCGAAGAAAGGGCGCTTCCAATTTTTCATTGTACATGCCTGCTGTGATGACAACAGCTTGGGTGCCATACAATCTATAGAAGCCCAAGAACGTTCCGAGCATGTATAGCTTTTCTCGGAACGTTCTTAATTGGGCACGCGAACGAAATTAACGCCAAATTTCAATTTGCTAAATAATTGTTGCAGTTGAATTCATCCGGCGCAAAAAAAAAGTGAAAATCTGCACCGTATCATCTTTGGCCACAAAATCTTCCCTAAGACATCATCACAAGCAGAAATGCACGACTCATTTGCACCGTTTGCTGGATTGTCCATTTGACCCATACAATTATCATGACAGAAGAGCGTCGCGTCGCCTCTGGGGACTTGCTAGAGCAGTTTAACTTTATTTTTTCGTGCGAACGGAACGTACTATACCGTGTGTTTAAAAGGGATGTGATACACAGATGATAAAAATGGAAATGTGTTAGCCTACGAATGGTCAACTGTCGACGAACTATAAAAAACACAGTTTACGAAGGGCGTGTAACTATGGATGTAGAACAATGCGACAGCAGTACCTACCTCCAAGGGTGACAATGACCTAATTCTATTTTTTTTCCGTATCTCTCTAGGACTTCACCAATACACATGTACGAGACTTTAGCGGGTGGAATATTTTCGAGATCCACAGTTGAAATTAGAATACGAAATGCACAATAAATAGCCAAAAACGATTCTCTACCGGAGACATTAAACATATTTTTAAACTACTGTCGAGCTGTGAGGATGAAAATGAACCTATGCCCATTGTGCCAGCCTCTTCCTATCTCCTCGGTATTTTCGAAGTGGGTCCAGTTAGATCAGGTTAACCCATTAGCTGTAGCATAAGTAGCGTGGGTTGGGACTGACTGCGTTCATTAGGTTAGATGAGATGTGCTATAGAAAAGAAAAGTATTGAATAGGACAGAGTTCGTCAGCGTTAAGTAACGGGTGTGAGTGAAGACGGGGCGGGTTAGGTCAACTAGGGTAGGATACAAAAGGGCAGCTTAAGTTTCCGACATTTTAGAAAATAAAAGCATTACTTAACAGTAGAATATCCACGTATCGCCTTCGTATACTCCGTTGCACTAATCTCTAGCGTTACGCAATAGCAAAAGGCAAACCTTTAACGTAAGTACGAAACCACTGCAAACCATAATAAAATGACACCTACACTGCAAGGTGCATCAAAGTAGGAGCTTCTGACACTCCGAGTGACGTATCAGTTCACGTTTGGCTACTGAAGCAATTACAACTGCACCACAGAAATTACACGCAGTATTCAACTTCATCTGTAGCATTGTAGTTCCTTAAGTCATTTATGAGCTGCAAATTTACAACATACTTTTGCCTGAGCGACCAGAAAATACTTACTAATTAAGCTCCTCGAGTCACACTCTAAATTCTGTCCTGTCCCAAACTTGCTCAATATCAAATGCGTGCTGCCAGTACAACGAAGAACAACTTAAAAGTTCTGTAACTGTTACAACGATCATCACACAAGCACGCTGCACGAACGACCGACATATAGCGTACCTATTACCACGATACAAACAGAAGCGTGTTGCAAGTATATTGTTAGTAACAGCTTACACGTTCATGCATGTATCACATAGACGTAGCCAAAAGCACGCCGCAAGGACTACAAAGATAAGCAGAACCATCGTGTATCGCACGTTCCTATAGAACAAGCGTGCATCGCCGGACTCATAGCAGAAGTTATCAGAAAGCGAAGCAAGAGCTGGAGAGAGCCGAGGGTATAGGATCACCGAGGGCGATAATAGACGGACTCTTGAGTCACTGGCGGGAAGAGCATCAGGCCCAGATGAAGTGGAGTCTTTCATGAGCGAGGCTGGTCGTAATAGCCGGGCTGCTTGCTGCAATGTGGCACAACATCAACGAGCTTACACCAAATAAGCCGCTACTGGAACATCAGGCCGCCACTTCGTGTTATGAAGGAATAACTGAGCGGAGGAAATCGGCCGTGACAGCCTAAGTGTACAAGGCAACTGGAACAGCATTCGGGGTCGCTTGAAGTTCTAAAGAGAGCACAGCAGAGAAGCCATGGATACGTACATTAGCTGATGAAAGCAGATTATATTGGAGGCCTGCTTAGTAGTAGGGGCGAAAGAAACAAAATTGGAGAGAAGCCATGGACATATGCAATGGGCATATGAAAGCAGTTTGTATTTGACGTTTGCATCGCAAAAGCGACGTTGAAAGAGTTAAGGCATGCATATATGTGTACAGCGACAATGACAGCACTTTGTATTTGAGTCTTGGTAAGCAACAGTGCTAATATAGAGTTAGAGATGAAGGTTGTTTACGGCTGAGTTCTACAAGCAACAATCCGTGAATCTCAGTAATAATACAGGATAATAAAAGCGTAAATATTTTATATTACCTTCTCCCAAGTAGTTTTTGCCCAGCTTTGCCGGTCTCTCTGTTAGCAACACAACTCAAAAAAATTATAGACGGATTTTCATGGAATTTGCAGGAACTGTTGAGAATAATAAGAGGAACAGAGGACTAATTTTTGGCGATAACCCGTCAGTCAGTTTGGCTGGCTACCTGTCTACCGCTGTCTTAGCATTGCTTCGTCTGATGGAGCTGACGAATGTCGCTTGCATTTCTATAGCTGATGGCAACGCCCAGCACAAACTGCACACTGACATTACACGCACGTACATCACTTCCAGTCTGTTCTAAATTGCAAACTTTCACAAACACGTTTCTCAACGATGCAGAGAAGCACACGAGACGTACAGCAGTAAATTAACTAACATTACTTGAAATTTCGCGGCTCTTGCAGCCATAATATCTTCCAAGGCAATCGAACGCTGCTGACCAAGCACGTCCTCAACAGCTGGACGAATCCAATATCCGACTCGCCCACAGTAATGTGATGGGCGAACAAAAATCAAGCTGAAGAAACCACGTTTGTTATTGCCACCCGAAAACAACTGATCGTTTGGGGTCGCCCGGCCTGGAACGGCAATAATATTAGCGAAAGAAAGCTCGCTCTTTTATCTGCGTGACTTTACAACGAATCTGCCAATGCTAGTATCAGTACGGCAGCTGATAAAGAGGAATGAGGGTTGGAGGCTCTTTGGCCACCACAATGTATTGAAAGAAAAAAGTAAATAATTTCCAGATCAAGTTTACATTTCCAGTGGGACTCAACATTCTTTGATTCGTGCACTCGTGCACCACATAACAATTGCACCCTGCATTTCCATGAATACCTACGTGAAAAAATGCGTTCCAAATAATAGGTAAATGAAGAGCTAAGAAGCTAACAGCATGGCTTGGTCCACCAATCCGTATTCCCAAGTATTTTCACTTGCGACACTTGAATGTTCCCCGTGGTGGAGAAACATAACACCAACCCTATGAAAGCCGCCTGCTGTTCTCCGTCACGTTTCTTCATACAATTAAAATAACTTACTCAGCCTACGAATTTACCGACCAACAACCGCAGTTGGACAGAGTGGGTCTTCATTGCAGCAACACTTGAGTAACAGCAAAGGAGCCTCGAGGGTTCAGCCCAGCGGTAGCAGGGCCCGAGGCAACGAATGCGAGAAAATATATTTAGTTTGGGAACAGCTCAGAATCAAATAGCCGTCAGTGACCCAAGCAAACAGACGACGCAGCAGAGCAAACTCCGCACGACAATTTAGTTGAGCAGAGCCGCTCAAGCACACCGTCTACAAAGAGCTTCGCTGATTCCAGCCATCCTATCAAACTTCAGTTCAATATGGCGCGCAGTTAGTGGTGGTGGTGAGGTATTCCTATAGGGAGATACTGTAGCCTCGAGCAGATCTCAGAGACAGACACGTGTGTGTTCATAGAGCGAAAGTCTCTTGTAAATGATTAAAGGTCGAGAGAGAAAGACTGCTGTCTGCATAGAAAGAGAAATTCGTCTCAGCCGAGAAAGATATTCATATCGTCTTGTAAGCAACTTAGATAAAAGCGTCGGCAACACGTTTCTCGTTAACAATATGCGGCTTTTTGAGTTCACACATAATTATGTGGTCTTTATCTCCTCCGCAATCTTGAGAAGTAAATGACGTGATTCTATTCTGCAAAGTGCAGTTGTTCGTGTTTACACAGAATTCACATGGTATTTTTTTTCTCGCGTAAGCTCAATGAGAATTAATACATGCGTATAAATTTTTGTATTTAAATTTCGAATCGAAATCTACTCTTTTAGTGATATTAGAGGTTTTTTTTTACACTTTTCTCTTCTTTATCTTGCGGTTTATAGTTTCTAGAAAATACGGATGGGATTCAGTGCACTCCGTTTTCTTAAAAAAAAAAAAAATAGCAAATTTACGTCGCGTTGGTGCCAAAAAACAGATCACGGCGATACAACTGAAAGGAAACGCTAGCAACCTCAGAAATCCTTTGCAAACCATTTAAAACCGCCACTAAAGTACCACATCTCTTTTCAACACCGCGCGTAGTATAATGTAGTGAATAATTTCAAGTTCTATAAACTGCAAAAGTTTCATGCACCAAGTTTGAATGCTCAGTTGCAGGGTTAAAAATAAGAAGGCTCAAAAAAAAAGAGAAAGGCACTGAAGAGCGCACAAAGAAGTGAAGTAAGGAGCAGGCCCAGTATAGGAGACAGTTAATGGCAGTAAATAGCCAGGGGCGCATAGATAAGAAATGACAACAATTGGAGACATGCAGAAGGCTTGGGAGTGGCGGGCTCACTGCTACGCGCCGAATAAAAGAAAGTTGACATGACGAGGGAGGGACGATAAGAGGAGCAGAAGGGTGTGGCGGTCCTATAGCATAATAACGCTGTACATGTGCAACTTCTGAACTGCTCTCAGTGATGAGAAAATAAGTGTATGGCAGTCCGCCACTGACCTCTGTGCATTGAGGAACCAAAAGTGCAAGGAAATTAGCTGAAGACTTTTGAGTGCATGAGAAACAAAAGAAGTGTGTGGAAGGTAGGGGCTGGTTGCTGTGATAACAGGCTGGCACAGGGAAATGACGGATGACGCATAAACTAAATGTTAATTCAATCTAATACTAAGAATGACCGTCGTGTGTTTATATATATATTTTCTTTAAATGGCATAGATATATCGAAGAAATCGATGAGAAGCGGATGAAATTTTGTTACCCACGACGCGTTTCGCTGTAGCCTCAGCGAGGCTTGAAGTTGACTGAATTTAATTCATTAAGATCTTGTGAAATTTGGGCAGGTTAACATATGAAGGTGTAACTACGATACCGAGTTTTCGAAAAGTACAAATATAATTTCTAAACTAGCAAATGTTGCTTCAATTCTGAAAAGCTGTCCGCAGAGTCGACGCCAATTACTGCACGGAAATTCGTCAAGTAAACCTCTTAGGTGACCGTTAGGCGGGACCAATACGAGGGTAAAATTTTTGAAAATCATAGGCAAACGTTAGATAATCTCAAAGAAAAGGATACAAAATAAACAGAGTTACTTTATATCTACAAGAAGAGGTTAAAAGAGATCATAAATTCGGTCGGAAAAATTTGTACTGGAAATCGGACATTGCTCTTGCACCAACCTCATATGAACGGATCTTTATGAAATTTACAGGAATTGTTAATAATATTAAGAGACATAAATGATTAAATTTTGGTGATGATCGGTTGTTCGGTTCGAGTGTTTGGCTATTGTTTGCCAAAATGTTTGTTAGAAACATAACTTGAAAACTTATAAACGGATATTCAGGAAAATTACAGAAGCTGTTATTACTGTCAAAAAAGATTATCTTTTTGTGCAGATACAAAAAACTAGAGAGCACTCTGAGAGCGCATACCTTCGCCAAGCAAGGCAACAGTAACGAAAAATTCAAATTTGTTCTGAAACCATGATTTTTTTGTATCAACACCAGAATTCAATCATTTATGCCTTGCGATAGTATTAACATTTTCTGTAATTTTCGTGAAGATCCGTTCATAACTTATTGAGTGATGCTGCTAACAAATATTATGACAAACAAAAGTCAAACACACCAACGGACCAACCGATCATCACCAAATTTAATCATTTGTCTTTTAGGCTTTCGCACTACTAAGAAGTCCTGTAAATTTCACAAAGATCCATCCAAAACTTTTTGAATTATTGTAGTAACAAGCATAAAATCAATAAAATCAAACACAGCGACAAACACACGAACGAAAAAAACAAATCATCAAAAATTTGGTTATTTACTCTTCGTAATATACCTAACTCATGTAAATTTCATAAAAATCCGTCCATAACTTTTTGAGTTATGGTATTAAGAAAAATGAGATAGACAAACAAACCGATGGACGGATCTTCACTAAAAGTAAATCATCTGTTACTGTTAACATGCCAAACAATCCTGTAAATTTCGTAAAGATCCGTTCATAACTTTTCTAGTAATCTTGGTGGCAGACAAACAGGCGGACAAGCACGACAAAAACATAACCTCCTTGGCGGAGTTAAGCACTTTCTGAGTGCTCTAGTTTACATAGAACAACGACCCTTAAATTGAGTACATCATCGGTCGGTCGCAGAGGAATAACCACAAAGTAATTGAAGTAGACGGCGATCTCGTTGAAGTAATGATTTTCGGCCGTCATTTCATGACGGGGGAATCACTATAGTTACATCATAAGACAGAACAAGGGGTCGCTGCGTGTTGCGGCAGTAAGATTCCAACAGCTGCGCGTCGTTACATAAGTGAGGAGGGCACGGAAGATAACGATAAGGAGGCCAGGTAGGGCGTGGCTTTCCTCTCTTCAAAATAATACGCAACAAACAGCGAGTTAATCTTTTAGCTGCGTTAAAAAAATATATATATAAAGGAAATGCATCAGTTCCTGGAACCGAGACGCGCCAACTGAACGCACGGAGAAGTTCAGCAGTAAGAGAGCCAGTTTTATAGCTTCTTACTATAACAAAGCGCGCACTACTACACCGCACCATCTTAACACCGTAATAGCTGAAGTTCATTGTGAAAGCATTGAGCACAAACTTAAATATCTGAACCTTAGCGCAAAATTAACGCAAATTTTTCTACTTTAAATTATCTGAAATTCAACTTCAAATGTAGTACTTAAAAATTGAGTTTTTGGAACTTTAATACAAATTATCTACTGTTTCAAACCAAACGCCACACATTTTAATTTCAGCTTCAAGAGGTGTAGTTGCTTTGTGCCTTAAAAATTGCATGTAGCTGCAACACTTTTTACTTTCGCTTATTTTTATCAACTGAAGTGCTCTCAGCGAGATAAATTTCTCTAAAAATTAATTTTTTCGCGAAATTCTGCACAGGCATTTGGAATACTCTAGCTGAAAATACGAGCACATCCTAAATGCACAAGAGCAGCTACGGAAAACATTGTATTTCGTAATTCTGAATATACATACTGTCAAGAAAGACAAATATGTGATAAGGAAATAGTGTAGTTATAGGATATTTAAACTTCAGCGCTATCGCAAAAACAACAGCAGCGATCGTTGAAATTTATACCTACTCGTTCTGAAATTTGCATCTGAACAGTTGCATTAATAGATAAAAATATAAACTGGAAAACAGAAGCATTAAGAAACCATTACCAGAAACGAGTAAAGGCCAAGCTTTCGATTCGCTCTAAACTATTGCCACCAATTTAGGCATTGGAAAATAAAAAAAAAAACATGATGGGATGTGTGTGCATACATGTTCAACTGCAGCGAACTGGGTGTCATACTGACACTTGAGTTAGAATTGTTGTCGGATCTGATGGAACAAAGCAGTCTCTGAAGACATAGAACGGATTAATTTACCCAATAAAGACCAGCTATTAATATCAATGCCTTGCAGGAATAGCATTATCTGAAACGTCCTTCAAGAAGGACACTGGTCCTTACACTGCTAAAATTAGACTTTGGGCGGCGGATGTCAAGGCGATTCTTGCACGTGTTGACTGTGCTCAGATAACATTAGAAGGAAGTACATTCCACATGTTTCACTACGAAGTACCATAAGTGCCGAATTCCTTGGAAATCTGAATTTCAGTTGTTAAAGAGCATATACCAGCACAATCGCTCTTCGACTGCGGTTTTCCCTTGCACATCTGATTTATTCATTTTTTATCGTGTTAGCCGCAGTAGCTCGGAAAGGCCAGAGCTTGGACCTTGGCTCCTTCGTGGGACTGAGCACTTGGTCCGTCTATTGCCACCTCAGTAATTCAATCTAAACACCAGAAATAAAGATAAAGAACATTTTCGCGCGTTTTTAAATGGTTTTCAACGGTTTTCATTGCTCCTCGTGCTGTTGCTTTTGGGGGCGCACAACATAAGCATGATTGGTCATTCTCTCTCCCACAAACAAAGCCAAATTATATTACATAATATGTTAAGAAAAAAAGCGTCCCTAGATATAATACGGTATTTCAAACGACGAGAAAAGAATAAGACACGTAAAAGCAAGTAAAAAACCAAGAACCCAAGGAACAAACACAAGCACTGTTAGCGCACACGTTGCACCAATATAGCGGAAGGCGAGACTGGAGAGACTCACCGGCCGCTCAAGAAATGCGCGTATTATCGGAAACCTTTAAATGTCCAATTGACGCATGCAAAGGGGCATCAGTGGAGATAAAGGCGGCAGCGTGATAGCATCAATGATGAGAGGCACCACCAACCAGCCAACGATATATGAAGAGCTTCACGTGACAGGATAAACCAATGATGCTACTTTTCTCACCTAAACGTGGTCACATCATCGCCATACTGAACCGAAAGGCGGCGCCGGAGAACCAAGGCAAAAATTGAAATGGTTTTTCTATAAAACTGGCCGAAAAATACGCGACTGTGCATCACGTGCACCGGCAGTCTACGGAGAGAAGGATATCTGAGTCTGAGCGGAGTCTTCGTATAGCTAAAGGGGTGGTCTCATTTCTAAGGAGCAGATAACCCGCTAAGTCACCAACAGGAGAGCAGCATCTCCGTTACGCTCATGACGTCACTCGGGTACATAAGAGGCGGCGGCTTTGACTGCAGGCAGACTCTACCCACGTAATACGATATGATCACGTGGGCAATGGAATCGCTGTTATTGGTTCATGATGACATCGTTGATTACGAGTTCTGACATCACACTGGCAACACCAGGTAAATGATTACTTTGAAAATTCCTCTGCTGACTCTAACGTGGAATTGACCCAACAGGAATTAAACTAGGAACAGGCGGTTTTTCTAGTTTTAATTTTCTATAGGTTGTCCTGCTACCAAATTTTAAATGAATTTTCCTGAAGATAACCGCAGTACACAGCCGAAAGATCGCATAAATTTAAACTTTGTTTCTTTCGTGACAAAACAATAACTTAGCATCGTTCTAAGTTCAATAATGAATCGGAGAATTCATGAAAATGTAACGAATACGTCACGGGTGTTCAAACATAGGCGTACAGCAAAATTTTAAACTGAACGAAAAATACACAGTGTTTTCCATAAGTTAAGGGACTACAATAATAAAAAATCACTTATTAACACAATTAGTACAATACAGTACACTTCTGGAGGCCAGTTTCCAGGCCAGGAGGGCAATCTGAAAAGCCATCTCCTAGATGTTCTTCAGAGGCCACGTAAGATAAACACTACGTTTTCAACCGTTTCCCAATGTTCCCTTTCAAACAGGGTTGCGAAGTCGGATGTTTTAAGTCCGACTTCGACCCCGAGCTCTCCATATTTTCCGACTCCGACTCCCGGTCTTCAAGATTTTCCAACTCCGACAATGTGATACAAATAGTAGTTAATGTAACTATTAATTTTGTCCAACTACTTTTTACCACTATATGGATACGCACATATTAACTAAAGAGTTTCGTAACATTTGCACTCATACTTCGCATCATGCGCACCAGTTGAGACGTTTTCATATGATAATAATTCGCATTAATAATTCCCATCTAGAAAACCTGTTTACACAGGCTAAGTGGCGAAAACCAAAAATATACACCAGCTTAAGCTTCAGAAAATATTTTAGTATTTGAAATGGAATCTTTTATTAACTGGATCATTTGGGACAGAAATTATAGTTAATTTATCAAATATAAACAGGACAAGTTAGCCTTAGGCAAGACTTTGCTTAGTACTCCACTAACGGCAAACACATAGATCAAGCCAAAGCAGTAGTTTTCCACATTCGCGTTTGCAAAATGTTTTACTTTTTTATAATGTAAGACCAAAAATTCTGAATAAATTTGAAAAAAAAATTTAAGATATATTATAAAATGGTATTCCGGAGTCGGAATCTAGACTCCGACTCCTGTAGTATGTGATTTTCCAACTCAGACTCTTCCTCAATCCTCCGACTCCGAAACACTGCTTTCAAGTCAGGAAACAAAAACAAAATATCGAGGGAACCAGGTCAGGACTTTACGTTGAAAGGCTGGGACAGCAATGGAGTGCGGATCCTGGCCAGGAAACTGTTGATAACGAAGACGCTGTGGACGTTCACTGTGGGGTTCGTCGTCGACCTTATCTCGACCCTCCCTTGAACGACTTGTGTCATCGGAGACCACGTGATTTCGACAAGCATCAGCTCTAAAGGCCAGCTGAATTAATGGAAACGATTGCCTGGCGGACTTCCCAAGGATACCGAAAAACTTGACAGCGTAACGTTGACTCAGAGAACGATCACTCGTAACCTGTCACGTAATCTAATGTATTTCATTCTTTGCATGGCAAACTCAGTTCTGCTGATACACTTCAATTTTCACACAACGATGAAGTTTCAGGCAGCACATCGCTCGTAATAACAATCTACTGACGGTATATACACGTCTTCAACTTGGGAAAAAGAACTTTCAGTATTTAGAGTAGAGTCTACTTGTGAAGCGATATACCGAAAAAGCTAAAAGCCTCCCTTCAAGTCTCGCCCAAAATCACCTCTTCAAAGTAGGTTGCATACAACACTTTCAGAAAGTACCAACTTACTACAGTAACTAAATGATATGCAGTAAGCATCTTTGCTCATGCGCGTATCACTTTTTAATGTTGTATGGGAGTCAGTAAAAACTTAGTGCAGTTCACAATCTTGTGTCTGTGAGTTCGTCGACCAACAGAATATTTATACGTGACATTAATGATATTATGGTATACTCTGTTAGCTAGTGTCTCCAATGTTGATAGATGAGTATGGACATCTGATTAATCTCAATAAGCTATATTTGCTAATATGCTCTAGAAGTATGCAGCACATTACGTTTTAGCTATAAGGAGTTTACGCTAGGACTACGAGAAAGTCAATGAATGGTTTCTCATTTGTAACATTTTTTTACATCATACCTCCATAAATGACGCTTTTCATCGTATATGAACAACACAATTAAGGTTTCTTTTAGGTAAGAATAGTCTGCAGATTACGTAACAGTATTAGCTGAAGAATACCTTGGCTAGGAGAGATACATTTATCTATCTTGCACATACAAAGGAGCTCCCACGTCACCTACAAAGCATCTACTAGTAACACTGAAATTACGTGCACCTGGTTGCTTACCAACAAAATTACATTTTCCCTCAACTTTCAAAGTTTTTCACGAATAGGTGCACACGGAGCACCCATGCTGCCCACAGAATATCTCCTAGTTTTTCAATTGAATTCGCGCAGCTGGCTGGAGCGACACGCGCACCTGGCTGGAGCGACACGCGCACCTGGCTGGAGTGACAACGCCAACAACAGCAGGTCTCTATAAGCTCCACCACGTCGCAGGAACGCTGGTGGAGGAGCAGCAGGAGCAGCAGCTGCACAGGGCCACAGGCCGTCATAAAGGACTGGTCAAGAAGCAACGAGTTGCATAGCAAGCACTGATCAGCTAAAGTAATCCGCTCTAAAGCACCGCAGCTATGAATGTCTTTCATTGCGTATTCGAAGCAGCAAGTCGCGCACGTTGAAACGCACGCAGGCCCTTCATATTCCGAGAGAGTATGGAAGGAAGGGAGGGAGAGAGAGGCAGGCTCAGTGCGGATTATGTATGTATGGATGCTAAGGATGCACGCAGTCGGAATTAATAACACATTAAGTTATTCCTTAGCGTAGCATGCAGCGGTGACCCGGTTACGCGACTGACAAATTACTCGCGGAAAAAAATATACCGAATACTGTACAATGGCCAAAAAATGTAGGTACATGGAATGGAACAATTTTTTATACTATTTGTCATTTGAAATGTTTTACATGGACGTTCATAAATTTTTACAAATTATACGGGGAACATACATATATGTATGAATTACATATATAATTTCACATTTATCTTCAACTGTAAATAAATCCACAAATAACTAGAATGCCTCTTGGCGTAAGACCATCAGCCGCGGTGGGGGGCAAATTCAACGTAGTCATTTTTGATGGCCAGCTAATCCTAGTTTCTCATATGGATGCTGTGTCTAACCAGAACGCCTCGTGGCGTCAGACCATCACCCGCAGTGGGAGCAAATTTCATCGCAGTTATTTTTTATAGCCAGCAAATCCTAGTTTTTTGGCATGGGCCACATCGAGGCCAGCCCACCAGACTTCCTGCAAAAAATCATGAAGATTGCTCAATTCCTTTGAACACTTTTTGGGTGGACAGACATACAAATACTTTTAAATCTTCAATGAAAACGTTATCACATATCTCACTTCGTTCGCGGGTGATAATCATACACAGTTGTTGGTCGCTCCGAGCTGGCTTGCTCTTTAGTTGGTCCTTCCGTCACGCTGTTAAGGATTTAGATAGGAGAAAATTCATCGACTAAAAACAAGTGGCGATACCATAAAATTTCAGCCCTTGGTGTTACGGTGACAAATATAGCTTCTGAAATATACATAGTCAAAAGTGGAAATACTGCATTTTCTGAATCTCGCTTCGCTTTGAAGACTAACTAGCTCGGTACTTCTTGATATGACGATGATGATGATTTTTCTCGTGAGGTGGTGGATGAAAGGCGGTATCGTTGATAGAGTTTTTGATCCCTTAGGGCATCAGGTATATTCCATATTCTTTAGCTAAATGTCTTAGTTAATTAGTTATAGTCAGAAAGTTTAAGCTTCCGTTTCCGAATGGAACGATACCACAGAGGAAAGAACAAGGGATATAAAGTATGTCGATTGAAATGCGGAACCCATGCACGAAGGTTTTCCCACACAGGATCAACGCGCATGGGAACAGCAAGTCGGGAAAGAAGAGGAAGACCAGAATAAAGCATGAGCAAGTAGGAGTATGAAATCGGAAGGAAGCAAAGTGGGCACGATAGACAGACCTTAGCTAATGGCCAAGGTAACCTACACGAGCATCTGGGGCTGCCGGGACCCATAACACAGGATGGGCGGCCGTAACTAATACCTAAATGTCTTCGTAGCAGTTACAGAGGCTTAGTCCTGTTTGGAATTATCACTCCTTACGTGCATAATCCATTGCGCTTATACTTTCTTTAACCGAATCTCTTCGTAGCAGCAGAAACTTAACGCTAAACAGACGACACATCAGAAATAGTAGGTATGCCAAGCAACACGAAGAAGTAAGAACCCATAAACAATGGATGTGACATACGAATCCAGTAATATTCTCCACTTATTTATAAATTTTCTGTA
The DNA here is from genome assembly GCA_001587735.2 of Parhyale hawaiensis. NCBI lineage: Eukaryota > Metazoa > Arthropoda > Malacostraca > Amphipoda > Hyalidae > Parhyale > Parhyale hawaiensis. Next base: position 37,935,606 of record LQNS02278070.1, read on the forward strand.
GCGGATAAAGCCATACTGTATACTGATAAGACATTTCAGAAACAGCACCAGTCATAGGAAAAGACAATGAATTGGTCAGGGCGCAGAAGTGAACATAAAGCAATAGCACAAATTGCAGCAGGCAGCTGAAGCACCACCGAAGCTTATAGGACCAGCGCACATGAGAGGCGTCAGCGGGCCGTGCGCTCCAGCAGGGGTTTCGCTCCACAGTTGATTGGTGAGCTCGTGAAGGAGAAAGTTGGACGTTAAGTTAGCGCAGAAGCAGCGACAGCGGCAACGCAACTTGGCCCATGCAACCTCACAATTCCATGATCAAGAAGCGAAACTTGGTCACAAGTTGCGTGATCGGTGCAAGTTGTGCGTGGACTTCCGAGAGACCGCCTGGCGGGACGCCATGCCTGGCTTCTGAGTAGTGGGGTGCAGTGATCTCCTAAAGCTTTACATCAAGCGCAAGGTAGATTATTTTGCAACGCTACTCAAGAGGCAGTCTTAAGAACTGTCCATGGGGCATTCCTTCATGCTTTGTTCTCAAAACACCTTTAGCATTTCGACGGCCTTCGGACGACGTCCGGGTGATGTTCTGTATATCATCTCACGAGCGTGGAGTCACGATGATAGTAATCTTCTATTGGGTCGTAGCTTGCGCCCACACGGAGAGCCAGCAGCGAATTATCTCCACAGTGCACGTGACGGCTGACCGCGGTTTATTTAGTATTTTTTAAAATAAGAATTCAGCAAAATATTTAATGCTCTAATTTTTACATCAGAAGCATTTCGAATATCTTACGTCGCACGAACGTTCGCTGACAAATAACAAAAACACATTTCAGGAAAACTTTGAGTCGAGGAATTACAGTTTCTTGATATCATGGGCCTTGTGCTAGAGAATGCAGCACAGAGTGAGTAGGCTAGTTATTTCTCTAGTAAATTTCATCAACTAGAACCTAGTAAATCCGATAGAGAGAGAGAGAGAGAGAGAGAGAGAGAGAGAGATTCTAAAGACATTTGGGGGATGGCAAATTGTATGAGTCATATGGTACAGTGAATAGCTAAAGTTGAAAGGAACAATTGTGTTATTTCCCAGATTGGAGACGGTCCTGAAGTCTTGGACACAACAATAGATATAATGTAAAAGCGTGGACGTGCGTAACAAGAAGTAAGACTGTGCAGCACATCGCAGGGAAATGGGATGACATAAGAAGAACTGTGTCGCACGAGCAAGCAACCGCAACACGTGGAATATGTGCACAACTTCGGCAGTAAAATGGACTATTATTATTAAAACTACACGTTGGGCCCCCACGGACATGTTATGAAACCCCAATGAAGTTTTATACAACACCAGGAAGCCCATGACCATCCAAAGAAAAATCCATCGAAAAACCATTGCTAGCTGGTTTCAACACCTGCAGATACGGATAAATACAAATCCAAGGAAGAAATTTCAAAGTCAAATCAGATCAGGATTGAAAGCACCGACTGAACTGGCAGGTTCACCACCAAATAGTCTCCAATGTAAATGGGTAGGCAAAAAACGCACGTTGTATGTTTCTCCCAAAGACCTTGAGTACAGGGATAGCAGAAAACAACCCTTGTCTTTCGTTGTCATAAACCTTATAAAACATACATAGGGAGGTTACATTCTGCCTATGGAACAGCTTCAGCAGATCACCCATCAGCACACAGCCTACTGGCCAAGCTCACGGATCAGTCCAGCAGACGCAATCGACAAGCCAGACCGAAGAGCAATAGTCCAACAAAGGCAACAAGAATGCATACCAGCATCAACGGAGGACATCCCTATGACCGAACACAACACTCATCTCAAGCAGAAAACCAATCTTGCTCGCAGCACGTGACACGAACGTCTAATATATGCTTCACATCTAAGCTTTTCATCAAAACGGAATATCCACAGAGTTTGACCTCTGAAGCACAGAGTCATCTGTACTCAGAAGTGGATGTTGGAGGAAAAGCGTCCGAGACTGACTAACAATCATAGACTTCATCTTGCCCGCATTCAGCTTCACGTTCCAGGCAGAGCACTATGCACCAATGTGCGACAAGTCCTTACCTAATTTAGAGACTGTGCGACAACAACACGCATGCTGGAGGTTGTTATAACAGTGGAATCGTCAGCATAGGTGATCATAGTGTTCTCCAGGGAAGAGAGCATGCCGCTCGTGTACAGAATAAAGGGCAAAAGGGGCAGCACGCTACTCTTAGAAACGCCGGAAACCACGGCGACTGAAACACTCATATAACCATCTACTGACATACTCTGCGTTCGTTCAGAATTAACATCACAAATGACTGACAAAGCCCTACCACTTACACAGGACGACTCGAACTTGTACCTGCACTAGACCCATGTGGTTGACCTTATCGAACGCCGTACTCAAGTCCTACTGAACAAGGCGTGCTTCAAAACGACAATCCAGGGCTACCTGTAAATGGTGCGACATAGGCGACACAGACAAAAACACGTCACAACAACCCAATCCCTCATGTACTCAAACTGACCAGTAGGTAGCAGTCCAGCAACCTCAGCAACGCGACCCAGCTTACAAGATGCAAAGTTCTCAAGCATCTTTAATAAAATGGGCCATAGACCACACCATACATTGACTGGACATTGGCCCCTAAGGCAGATTTCGGTACCGCAATTGGGCCTGACTGCACGGTGCAGCGGACCGCTGACGTATATTTAAATGTTCTCCCATTGCTTTTTCATACTTTGTTCAGGCTATTTGACTTACTTCTTTTACATTCAGTAATGACTGGCAACCTGTAGCTACATAGCCTACTTCTAAAACTTTTACGCTCAACAAATTCACAAAAATATTTAGGCTTAAAATGTAATGCAATTGCGTAAAGTAACTGTATATACAGGACATCCTTTGATATTTGCAGTACAGTAAAGTAAAATTATTTCCCAATAGTTAGTAAAATAAACAGTCTCATATTGTAGAACAAAAGCTTTTCAAACTCGTGGTATGCTCGATTTGTTATGAAATGTCAAGTAAATATCAGATGTAAATGTTGATGAAATGTATTAGGCATACGCGCTAAACGAGAAAAATCAGAACAGACTGCAGAGCTGAAGGGTGAGTTGGAGCAGCTGGAAGTCATGAAGTGATGGAGCCCGGATAGCTGTGAAGTGATGAGGCACTGGCCTCAAGGAAGTGATCTAGCATTGGAAGGAGTAAAGTGATCTAGCATTGGAAGCAGTGAAGTGCTATAGCATTGGCAGCAGTGGAGTGATATAGCATTGGCGGCCGCGAGGTGATCTGAATGATGAAGCACTGGGCGCCATGAAGTGATGTAGTATGGGCGCCATGAAGTGATATCGCATTGGCAACCGTGAAGTGATGTGGCTTCGACAGCTGTTAAGTGATATATCATTGGCAGCCCTGCAGTGATGGAATGTAGGCGACTGTGAAGTGATTTAACTCCCGCAACCATGACGTGTTTCAAATTAGGCAATCAAAAAGTCATGCAGCATAGGAAACCATGAAGTGACATAACGTAAGCAGCCACAAAGTCACGTAATATACCTAGGCAGTAGTGTGAAATGAAATTGACAATCACGATGTGCAGTTTTAGATGGTTCCAGTAATGAAGGATTGTATCAGTCATAAATTGTTATGTTTTAATATAATTTACAGGCTGTCTTGGTATCTTTATCTTATAGTCAAACTTGCATTTTTAGTTATTTGGTAGGTACAAATGTAGTATTACTGCGGTTTTAATTCTTTTTTTTTCAACAATACCGGTACTGGATTTTCTTAACCCTCATTTTTGTTGCGGCTATTGGGATGAGGTCTATTGAAAGCTCTACAGACATCAATTTCTCAGGTTATTGCTTCAAATCCGTCATTGGCAATTGGCAAATACTCATTTGAATGTGATGTTAAAATACATTAAGTGTAGTATCTATGAGCCTATTTTTTCAATAAAATTTTAATATTCCTAGAAATTATGATGAATTTTAAATTTTACTTGGTGTCCAAAGGTATGATGTAGCTATATCACCTTCTGAAAATATATGGTTGTGAATTTAGATTCCCTGCTCAGCAACGCATTCCTCATGGTACAACAAAGAAATTTATCTTTGTTTGAGCTCTCTGTGATCATTAGAACTCATTTCATTAACACTTACGTGAATCGGCTTCCAGGCCCAGTTGCGGGAGGCCCGATTTCGGTCTCCAGTCAGTCAGTGTATGGTTCGGTCTATGACTGAGCGATAAGGTAATGGGGTGATAATTGACAACACTGCACCTTTGGGAACGGCAGTGATATTCCCATAACAGCAACAAAGGGAAAAATTTCCCAACTGAATCAAGCGTCGAAAATCACTGCGAGCTAAGGGGTGAGAATGCCAGCAAGGGCCTAATAAAATCGAGGATATATGCCAACAGGGTTCAGGCCGCTACATGGATCAAGGTGTTCAAGAAGCGCCCGTATGGTGCTAGAACTAAATGCCAATGAGGTTAAATGTGAGGCATGGCTCTCATGAGTTAGCGCAAACGTTAAGTAATTCTTCGGCAAACCGAAAGGCAATGAGTTGCATCGATAAATGGCGTGCTTGTCACAAAGACGCAATGGTTCTGTTTAAAGAAGTAGTATAAACATATTTTCTTCACAGAAATATCACGCTAATGAACGTGTTTAGCTTCATAAATTCAACTCCAAACATTTATTGGATATTCCGTGCTCATGGCGGCGGCATATAAACGCGCGTGTTTGGCTTCCAATTACGAAAATATCTTTTGGTTGGCAATGCACGCCGGACGCACAAGACAGGAGCCTAAATTAATAGTAAATGAATAGCCTTGCCAAGTGCCATCAACACGATCGCTGCACAAGCAGAGCACACACACCAAACGCGAAGCCCTTCCTATCTCTTGCAACAAACAAGTCCATTACGAACAACGTTGGCAAGTTACTGCGATAGGCAAAGTTTAAAGTGACGTTTTGAGAAAGGCAGCACCGCTCCGTAACGATCAACGGTTTGCCGAGGCCGGTGGCGCAACTCTTATGATGCTCCCTCAGATCAAACCTTATAACTTTGACGGAAGCAGTGGCAAAGTTGACAATGAGTTGCGCTAAATTGGAGCGTACGAGCCAGGCAGACAGGCCTGCACCACGCAAACAACTTCAACTCAATTTGCATCGCGCAGCACACTCGTAAATTTAATTCGAGTGTCACTTGAGCGCAAATTTAGTCATCAAGGGAAGTCAAACAGCAGGAAACAATTAAGAAACTTCGGTGAATGCAATACGGAAGTTTCCAAACGCAAGCGCATTGTATACGTCGTTAACGCAAAGGGATGAGCCTGTCGTGTCCCAAGTTTTTTTTCAAGGAGGATGGAATTCAGAAGACAACCTATGAGGGAACTGGGGTGTTGAGCGGAAGCGAGCAACCTTAAGACTTCATCCATAATGCCCATCCATGTCAAAATCGTTACGCAGCATAGACGTCATCAATACATTTTTTGTGGATTATAAGCATGAAATAACGTCAGTACTGATAACGTATACCTATTGTTTGGGAAACTCTGTGTAACCTATACCTACTAGTGGTTCTTTGCAGCGCATTATATGTCTGCCATATAGCCTATACCTATATTCCAATTCACAATTGCTTAGAGTTTCCTAAAGTCAAGGAAACATTCTTTCGTAAAAGCCAAGACATCTTGCTTTCAAAGCCCAGGAAAAGACTTGAGAAAGCTGAGCACATTACAGTCTGGCGACCTGATCAATCCATCAGCTACGCTCAGCGGCTGAGATTTCCACCTGTTTTCAAAGTCCAGAAAGGAGACATTTGCCGTCCCAAAAGTTCTTTGCGCACATCGAACGATCGACTCATAAGCTGCGAGACCTTCAAAGTTAAGGGAGAGGGCGAGGAGCGCTGTAACCCATGAGGGAATTTTATAGGAACATCAGCTCAGAACGCGTACGAACTCTTGCGTCTGTAGCTGCTCTCGCCCCTATCCAGTTCGGACAATTTCATGTTTATGATGCGGCTTATTGGTTCCCTTCACTTCCACCGCCATCCTTCAGTCTGGTGAACGACTCTGACTTTGGCTCAACAGCACTGCAGGGAATTGTCAATGCGCACGCCATAGAATAGCAACGCACCGTGGCTCACAGTGAAGGCTGCCCACACAATTTCTCAGCCTTCACTTTCCCAGTGATATTACGGGGAGCTGAGCCAGAGTCTGGACTCTGGTTAGAACCGAGCTTCTTCCCAGCGGAGATGGTAAGGGATATATCATGTCGAACGAAGATGGTAATATTTCTCTAGCTTATGTATTACGACCAAAGTGACTATTTAACCACGTTTCAAGTAGGTAGCATATCTCCCTCAAAACTGAGCTTCATTTAGCGAGTCAAGAGGTCAAGTGATGAGAGTTAGGACGAGAGCAACGATGAAGTACCTGCATTGTATTATAGCGAAAGCTTTCGATTTGTTTCGAAATCATCTTCAGGTCACGAAATTTGAACGTAGTAAACAAAGTGTAAGCAAAAATACGGAATTTTAAGTATTGGCACGAGTGAAACAAGGAGAAACAACATATCTCTTGAGGTTGTCTCCACAGAGAACTTTAAAGCACCGTAGTGCATTAATGAAGATAAATAAAAGTTTTAACTTGACTACTTCAAATATTGCCTTTAATTATCTCCGGTTTAAATTTCCGTACCTGCCCTGTAAGTGAAAAACTAAGAGCAAAAAGTACCATTCAACAACAGCCGACAGTATGCGTTAAACAGCAAAGGGCTCAGAAGATCGCTGATAAAATGTCTACAAAAGATCCGACGGGTGAGGGGCGCAGCAGCTGCAGAACGATCGGACAATGTCGAAAGTGGCTTGAGAATAGGTCGATATTAGAGGTGGATCGAATGCCCGTTTTTTAACATTCGAGCACGCGAATATTTTCTTTTGATATTCGCGAATGCGACTATTTCAGTCAAAGTTTGATTTTTCAAAATAATATTGCATGTTATTTGGATTCTAGAGTCTATAGAGACTGGATTCTGGAGTGGACTATTCGAATTCATTGTAAAAGTTTAGTCATAGAAAACTGAATAGCTAATTGAAATCCATTGAATTTTCTTCGTTTTCAGAATGCGGGACAATAACCTATTCTTACATGCATCCCACCAACCTCTTTTCCCGACCACCGCCCTTTGAAAGATGATTATTTACCACTAGATTGACTAGATTTACTAGATTGCATGTAAGTCATTATTGCTGTGGTTAGTACAAGTATAAAGTCCAAGTATCTAATAATTAAATTCTATTATTCGCAGGTTGAACTTCAAAAGTAACAATTCTTCTGCTTTTTCACCAGTCAGGTTACTTCGTTTTTCATTGTACAGTAGGCCGGCACCACTAAAATGATGCTCACTAGCAACACGAGTTGGCGGACACGCAAGATAAGACCTTGCTAACTGAGAAAGATTAAAATAAATATTCGCGTGCATCTTCCACCATTTCAGAGGATCATCTTAGGGCGTCTTTTTGTGGCCACACTCGTGATCATAATCATCGTGATCACTGAAAAACACAAGAACGGTAAATGATTACGTAAACAAACCAGAGACGCCATGTCTATTTTCGAAAAATAGATTTCTATCGTAATTTTAGGAAAAATTGTGCGGAATTGATTCCTTAGGAACTTTACTTGATTTTGAAGTCAATGCATGAGTGAACTAGCAGCACTTACAGCATTTTGAACACACACAGGCATAAAACTAACGAAACTACACTTCTGGAAGTCAATATTACAAAAAATCATAATGTTATTCAATATATCCGCTAAATATAAGAAAACATCACAAACTTGCATTTCAATTTTTAAATTTTTACTTGTCCAACGGCTGGAATCACTCTTTGATCACGCATGATCAGCCCGCGGAGGAAATCACGGTACGATCAGTTATCACAACTGATCACGGTTCATTGCAATCAGAATCACGTAAAAACTGGTTACATATACGCGCGGATCATGCGAAATCAGGCGGAACCATCCGCAAGGTGGTCACAAAAAGACACCTTTAAATATTCGCATGTTTACATGCGAACGCGAATATTGGAAACCATGCGAATATTCGCGAATGCGAATATTCGGTCCACCTCTAGCTTATTTTATCGTGACACGTTGAGAAAACTAAGGTAATTCATCCTGAAACAGAGAGGCGGCTAAAAAAAATACCTAATATGAAGGTTTGTCCTTAATAAGAAAACGAGTCATTCCCACCAGAGAGGGCTCGAATTCTGGAGCAAAAATTAACCAAGTAATATCAAATCGTTTCAGAAGACCATACTATAATTATTCAAGCAGATCGGGTGCAGGAACGTCTGGTGAATGACCAAGACATGAGAAACTAGAGCACTCTGAGAGCGCGCGCATACCTCAGCCAAGCAATGCAATGGTAACGAAAAATTAAAATTAGCTCTGAGACCATGATTTTATTTGTATGAACACCAAACAGTATTAACAGCTTCAGTAATTTTCTTGATGATCCATTCATAATTTTATGAGTTATGCTGCAAACAAATATTAGTCAAACTCACAAACAAACCGATCATCACCAAAATTTAATAATTTATGTCTTATAGCATTACCAACAACTCCTGTAAATTTCATAAAGATCCATTCGTAACTTTTCGAGTTAAAATCAAGTACCGCGACAAACATACGAACAAACAAATAGATCATCATAAAAAATTCGTCATTTACTCTTCGTGATATACCTAACAACTCATGTAAATTTCATGAAAATCCGTTAGAACTTTTCAAGTCATGGCATAAAAAAATGAGGAAAAAAAAAGGATGAACGGATCTTCACCAAAAGTTGATCATCTGTTTCTCCTAACATACCGAAAAATCACAGCAAATTACGTCAAAATCCGCTAATAACTTTTTGAGTTACCTTGGTGACAGACTGACAAACCCGACAAAGACATAACCTCCTAAGCGGAGGTAACTACTGAAGGATTAAATATAAACTTCCTTGACACATTGGAAATGATAGGTTGGCAAAACGACAAGGAGAAAAAGAAATGGAAAGAAAGCGAGAGGAGGCGTCGGAAGAGATCTAGGTTGAGGCGGCAGGACTGCGCTCGTTCTGTGTACAGGCCATTAAACTGAGCCGCACGCGCTATAAAACACTATTAATGGCTTATAAAGCTAATTAGGATAACAAGAACGGATACAGCAATTGCCACGCGACACTCTCGACCAACAAACAACTCTACAAAGCGCCGCAATAAACGCAGTCAGCTTCCTCTCCTCGCAACATTGAGTTAAAAAGCGAAATTTTCTGGTGAGGGCGAACGAAAGCTGTCGGGAGGAAGGAAGGAAGAGCGGGAGGGTGCTGGGCTGCTGGTGCCTGGCGACAGCACAACCCGGTGCGAATACATCAAGTCCTTATACGCGATTTCTTCATCGTATTAGTTATTTCCAGAAATGGAGTGACAGCTGCTTTTTTAGCCTAGACTTATGATGGAAGATGAGAATAGTCCCATTTTTGTCCATAGACGTTCTAACGATCTATTTTCTGTAGTGTTTTTGCGAGTCAGCGATTCACTATTACTATTTTTTTTAGATGGAACATATGGCTGTAATGCCGCAGTCTCACGATGACTGACACTCCAAAAACGTCCATTTCTACTTCCTCAACGTCCTGACCCAAAGAACCGTGTATAAAAACTCCACGTTACTTACTTTTATACTTTGCTTTTCATAATACCATTGAGAACAACAATCTCTGCTATTGGCCAAAACATTAACAGGTATTTTAATAGATACTTGACAATGCATACTTTCAGTCGCACCTACACACACACACAGAACGGCAGCAGCTAGAAGGAAGCGAAGATTAAGCAAGAGTTAAGAGAAGACAAGGAGCGCGTGAGCTGGTGTGAGCGCAACAGTGTTGCATTATCGTACTAATAATTACGTGGGTACTCATTAGGCGACAGCTCATAATGAAGCCCCGCTCGATATACACACACAATCGTCGGGTCGCGTCCAGACTATGGAGGAAGAGAGAAGGTATAGGTACGGCGGGCCGGCAGCGGTATGTAGCCATCGCGCTGTAATGGAGCGGATAATCGATGAGTTTATAATTAGAGTGTTAGGACGATGAGAGCAACGGAGAGTATAGCAGAATCAGTCTTGAGAGGAAGGGGGAGATGAGGTCATCTTCCTCTCAGCAATGATGCTTGTGAAAAGTACAGCCTTAGGCTAATCACATACTGCTAGTTGATCCCTAAGGGAAGGTATTTCTAAGAATAGGAAAGCTGTAATTGGGGAATAAAATGTTATTGTTCATCTAGTTGTGTTGCATTTTCAACAACTGCTTGCGAAATGGGCTCATCGGGGTATTCATATGCTGCTATTTAACGCTCGAGGAGCATTTCTCATACATATCGATGCGGCCGCGGTTATGAAAGAAAATATAAAATAGTTCTTGGAATAAAGAACCTCGTTGCGTATTTAGGTACATTTATCGAGCTTGTTCTTTCCTCATGAGCTTGCATATTAAAAAGACGAAAAAGGAGTTTAGACGTTAATATGAAGAGCGACAAATGTTAGAGTGCAGAGTAGATACGAATTAATAATGGCATGCGGAGATACTGTCAGTAGCAAAAATGTTACAAGGTCTCGGCCGGTTTATAAACTTAGACAAGGAACTCATACATCATAACTATGACAAGGCATCAGATAATACTAGAAAATAAATTAGTTCCTACTAGAAAATAAATTAGTTCCCTACCTTCTGCATGGGTGTGCCCCAGAAATCGTGCAGGAAGAGGTTAGAAAGGGGAGTGTGGGGTCTGAGATCCCTGTTTTCTTTGATGGCGGAGATGTCATCGAAAACGAAGCCGCAGCCCAGCGCGTTCCAGTATACAATGATGGCCACCAGCACCACGAGTGTGCAGTACACCCAGCTGCACAAGTTGTTGCCTGCAACGAGAAGTAGAGCCATTAGTACGGGTAATGAACGGGAAAAAGTCGTGGTAACAATAGCATTAGTGCACCACTGTGCGGTGCACCTAGAGCGGCAGAAGTTGTCGGCTACAACGAAAAGTAAACACTTGAGCTATTTTCACAAACGAACGCCAGCCACACTATAAAAATTTCCGCAAGCTTGCAAGGAAAGTGAAAGCAGCAAAAACAACAACAAAGTCCCGTCAAAATTACGGATTTTCCGTCGATTACCTCAGAGGTCGAGATAGAAAGCAGAGCAGAGCAGGCCAGGATTGGAACGCCTGCATGTCTTACTCAGCTTGAGCTTCGTACCGCAGCTATGCGTTTTCACCGAGTGCGCTAATATTTGTAAAGACGAAAGGAGTTTCAACATGTGTCATATTCTACACAGTATCCTTTTTAGTTCTAATATATTGGTATAACAGTATATACAATGATCCTGCATCTGCTCAATACTGTAATCGAAAATTCAAGCAGAGAATGTTCGATTTGTATTTTGCTAAAGTTTAATCAGTGCTTGTATGCGTTCTGAACACGGTGCTCTTCAGAAAAAAGATTTTGTACTAATGTTTAAGTAAAACAATGCTTTTGGTGTTGCGCTGGCTAATTGATTTTTGCATAATTTAAAACTTCTGGTAATATTCACTGCTATGAGTAGTGGGGTAACTCATAAATCAGTAGTTTATAAAACACCATTTATTTTCAGAAGTAGCAAAATTTACCCACGAGAAGCCACTTAACACATTGAGAGAAAGTGACAGTGTACACGGTGCTGCCATGTGGTACTACATGAAGTTGGAGAAAATCAGTAGTCGGCGGCCTTGGAGAACTTGTGGGACTTTTCCAGTTAACTGAAATAAGGCGCTTTGCAGTAAAATTTACGGAGTTACCTCCGTTCAATTTACGAAGTTATTTACCGTGCAAAGTATTGCAGTAACATGAGCATACGTACACTGCCAAAGCTCCATGCACTCGTCAGCACAACTTGCTTTTATTGGCAATGGCAACTAGTTGGAACCTGGGGAGATTCCACCGAATAAAAGCATTGTTCCACGATGGTAGCTCCGACCCGTATCATGCAGGCAAAGTATGCAAATACCGGTATGTTCCAAATCAAAAAGCAAATCTTTTACCTGTGACCTGCAAGTAGGAACAGCCTAAAAAAATGAAAACTTGACTCCAGTTCTTCCGTGCCGATTTGGTAAATAAGATAACCTAATTTTCCCCTATCTAATACTGGAGCGTCGTGGTTGTACCATCTACTAAGTGGCTAATAATCGATGAACGATCAAGAGACTAATGACACAATACAGGAGGTAACAGCTGCAAGTGGTACAAAAAAAAAAAAAAACGCTATAGGTAAACAACGAACGGTACACTAAGCTGTCCTGTACAAGTTGTTCCCTGCAACACAGAGCAAAACCATTAATGGTGATATAATAAACATTTAACAGTACAAGTCACTTTTTACTATGTCAATGGCCGTATTCTGTCGCCAATGACTGCACTCAATTAAATACTTAAATTCATAGACGTTTTTCCCGTAACAAAATAGTTTGTTGCAGCATTGCTTCCACGCTGCAAGTGCATAAACTTATCAGGAAATTGAAGAAATGCGGTGGCATTCTTTACAAACTACAGTACAGTATGACTTTCGTTAAACTATTAAGCTGCTAAGTTCGTCAGAAATGTTGTTGTCTGTCCACCCAAAAAGAGGCAAAAGAAATTGAGTCATAATAATAATAATTTTTTCTGGTAGTCAGGTGGGCGTCTGAGATGCGAAAAACGGCACCAATAATGAGTTAGCTGGCCATCAAAAATGATCATGGCAACAGTAATCTCTAACCACAAATAAGAATGTTAAAATTATTTAAAACAAATAACGCTATAAAAACATCGTTGAATTCAACTCGCAGAAAATCGGAAACGCGAAAGACCATACCTACCTAAACATGCTATTGTACGAGAACATAGGGTGTACCAACGTATAGGTTTGAAGGTAAATATTACGCAATATCGAAGTGTATTCTTGAAACAATGAAACCTGTGTCTGCACTCCCCGCGTGGCTACCATGCAAATTCCAGTGCCTACCACGAGCAATACCGTCTGTGCAATAGCAGAAGAGCGGTCGCTATAGCGGGGTCAGAACATCGGGCAGCAGTGTATATAAAGGTCAGTAAGGGGGCTCTATAAGACCCGCACAACAAAGGACTAAGGCGCATTTTCCAGTTGACCTGCCATAAGCTTTGCGTGGAATTAAGGCTGCGCGTGTATGCAAAGTCTTGGCAATAGCTCCTTTCAGCTGGGAATTTGGTAGTGGTGGTGATGATGATGGTGGTGGTGGTGATGGTGTGTGGAGGCCATAGCAGCAGCAGGAGCAAAGTTGGCAAACAAGTCCAAGGAAGAACACAGGATTATGGCAGCGAGTCAAGCAAGCTAAGTACATTGGCCAGGGCGCAACATAAAGGCTCCTCTGCACAATCACAAGCACTGTACGCGATGTTCCTTGGAACTTCCTAGCAAGTTCTTTGCTGCGAGTGGACACAAGGGATGCATTTGCTCGACGATAACTTCAGGGGCTATAGAGAGGGATGGGCAATCATCCAACAGAAGGAAGGAAAACGAGTGGGAAAGAAAATGTACGCGTCTGGCTGACGGGTAACGAACTCGCTGCAATCCGAGCAGCAGTCGCCCATACATGAGAAGAAATATATTTTAAATGCATCAAGGAAATAACACGTCATCTATGAAGAAAAGCAATTGAAAAATTAATACCATAAACATTTATTTAAATAGGTGTTATGTGAAAATGAAAAGACAACCGAGGAAATAAATAGTGCAATAATTTACGGAACGACACGTTGTGAAGAAGGGAAAATATCTAATAATAAATCCTAAAATCAAACTATATAATAAACACCGTAGTGCGTTTATTTGTTTATATATTTATATATTAGTATGTATCGTGTCACGCCCTTAACGCAATAGGCGAAAAATAAGCCAGGTTGAATATTTTGTAATTAAGTTACGTTTTCATGGAGATCGATGTTGAGGTTGCGGAAGATGGAGAAGGTAGGATCCATATCCACTTATATGAATGCATTTCTTGTTTGAAAGACGCCGTAAAATCGAAAAAATGAAGATATTTGAAGCTTCTTTTAGCGCGAACATAGAGTCTGATTTTATAACTTTTCCCTATCAAAACATATGGTTGCAATCAGTTCACGGCGTATAAATTCTGTACATGATCAACGAAGCACAGACGATGCGATGATTTTTCAAGGAGCAGTAGACATAATTAATTCTTCTAGCTTGCTGTTATTCTTCGACGGAGCAGTTTTCGCTTCCACATAAAAACTTAAATGCATTGAAGGCTTATCCTACGGTATCTAGGATGCCAGGCGAGAATTCAACTTAAATCAGTAATGCTTTGCTGCTTGTTAATGTAAGAATTTTCTTCCTTGCATATCACCTAAAGTGGGGGACGATTGTGCACCTTAACTGAATTGAGATAGGCAGCACTCATCTCTTCATGACAATTATAGCTGGCCGTTGTAATACTTGTTATAGTTGGCCGTTGTAATATAGAGAAGAGCGACTTGCGCGAGAGAGATAAGTGCAACTCCTACTGCGGTGCGCGTAGTTAACTAGCTCTAAAGCGCTGCTAAGAAAAGCACGAAGATTGCAGCCAGCGCAAGCGGACGTAGACAGCAAGCATTAGGCCGATAAGAGGGACCTGCAGCAATAGAGCAGGCGCGTTATAGGAGGGATGTAGAAACTCGAGAGCATTAGCCCTATAGGAGGCAGTGAGCTGAGGGCTCGCGGCTTAGGTAATAGGCTTTAAAACTCAACTAAATACTACCACTACCGAGCGCACAACACTGGGCTGTGCTCGGCCAACACCCGCTTACTGGAGCACCGACAGCCCTGCTACACAATATCCTTCGTTAAGCTCCACCAACTTGTACGGCTTTGCTAACTCTTCGCTGCCAAACGCAACTCTTAATCCACAGCACGATAAGAAGATCACGCGAACATAGTTATTTTTTTCCTTCTTAATGTACATGCAAGGAAACCTGCTGTTGCACTGCATTATTGCAGGAAAGAATGCATGATACCAACTTAAATAAAAGAAGCAGTTTAATATGAAGTGTTGATAAAGCTAGCTTTTGTGAAAAGAATGAAAATGTTACATGCTTCTGCCAAAAAGATAAGTTAGTTATTAAAGAAAGGAATTTTGCTTCTTCTAAGCAGGCTCAGGTAGCCAAAAGGACGACACCCACCTCTTGTGAGTTCTGTTAGTTATAGTCAGAAAGTTTAAGCCTCCGTTTCCGAGCAGAACGATATCACAGAGGAAACAGCAAGGGACATATAGTATGCCAAGAGAAACGAGGAACCCATGCACGAAGGAGTTCCCACACAGGATCAACGCACATGGGAACAGCAAGTAGGGAAAGAAGAGGAAGAACAGAAAAATAAAGCATGAGCAAGTAGGAGTATGAAATCGGGAGGAAGCAAAGTGCGCATGAAAGACAGACTTCCCAAAGGCCTAGCTAATGGCCGAGGTAACCTACAGGAGCCCCCTGGGGTTACTGGGCCCCATAACATAGGATGGGCGAACCCAAACTAACCCTATGGCCTATCCTATGCCTTCTGAGGGGTTGTGAGTTCTGCTTTTGGGCGAAGTCTTTGTTATTAACGAATATATTTAGAGAGCATATAACAGGCTGAATTCTTATATGCACTTTTACATTTTATTAAGAATGTTGCATAACAGAACCTCATCACTAAATACTGCCATGGAAAAGTTCATCGCTAAATATTGCCCGGAGAACCTCATCACTGAATACTGCCTTGGAAAACGTCATTGCTAAATACTGTCCCGGATAAGTTTATCGCAACAATTTTTCAACAAACGTCACCGTTAGCTTTCTCATTCAACGTAAGATTGTTGCATCGCTAATATCTGGTTGGTGCTCCAGCTCTGGCTCATCGTTGCATTTTTGGTGAGCGCCAGACTTGTGGTTCATCGCTGGATTTATGATGCACAGTGACATATTAGCTTCACCATTACATCACCTGTTTACTATAACATTCGGGGAGCATCTTTACACTGAAAGCAGCATATTTCGTTTCTTGTCTGAAGGCATTAGTTGGAATATTGTCGCAGCTTAGGTTCTAACGCTGAGGCGAAGCCAAAGGGCTGGCATATGAGAACAGGCGGTCGGGCGGGCGTCTCAGCAGAAGGAGGAGACGGAGGAGGCCAATTGACAGCTATCTGGTCCCAGGTTGATTCATTAGCCACGCGCTCATCCTTCTCTTTCGGGTCCAGCCTAAAATGAGTCAACTGCCGCAGGCAAAAATGATATATTCCCAGGCGGGCCCGAGACGCTCAAACCCAACGTCACTGATTCCCAAAGCTTGGTGTGGGTCGCACGCAGGCCGCGCTGAGGCTGGTAGACGTACAATGCACGGCCATTGCAGCTTCAGAACAGACTAACCCGAAACAGAAGCCGATTTTATGTTAGGCAATAGGTTCAGTTAAAGTAGCCATATACACGCGGCTCTGTGAATTAAAGTTATTAGAGCCAAAATATACGCTACCATGTCATATGCTGATATCAGGAAAAATTTTACCTTTTCAGTGAAGACTAAATAAAGTCCCGTACATCACACGTTCAAACACAAAACTTTGATTCCAACCCAAAATTTTGCAGGCCGCCGCCCCCTCAAGAAAAAAAAAAAAGAAACTGTGAAGAGGAAGGCGGAGCGCATCAGTGATGAGTAGCGCGGTACGACAGACACGCCGCCGGTCGTCAGGGAAAGTAAATTTTCATGCGATCAGGGAGACGTGAGGAGCTTCGGGTCATCGTCGCAAGTGGAGGGAGCGGTAGAGCTCGGTGGGCTGATGGAGGCAAGTCGAGAAATAGAGTCGCAGTGCCGCACCACTTCAACTCTGGAAAAATTTCCATCTCCGTAGGCTTAGCGTTGTTTACAACCTTCACGCTAAAGTCGAATTAGTTGTAGTTTGCTCCCTACCCGTTGCTTGAGTTTTTTGACAGTGTCACCGAAGCACAAAAATGGATGTTTATAATTTTTGTCAATCTTACACAAAGGAGAAGCACAATCTAAAACGTTCAGGGGAATTTCAATTGAACGCTGGCCAATTGGCATAGTGTTTGCACCAGGTTACACGTACAGTCACATGGACAAGTATTCGAGGCAAGTTATAATTTTATTTACCCGGCATGGACACGTGTTAATATGCCAAAATAATTATGAGTAAATGCTTTAATATTATGTGTCTTAAGATTTGCAAGAGCAAGAAACAGTCCTCAATGAAAAAGATATAGCTAGTAACATTCACAAATAGTACAATACTAATTGTATCCCACATATTTTATTCGCAACTTCTTCAAAATGCTTCTGAATATCCTGATTTGCAATGCAAGGATTCTTCTTCGCTCTTCCGAGTAGTTTACGCAAACGACTTTTAACTTATCTTCCCGGGCCTTCCACTTCTTTGCAGGTTCAAAAATGTACTATATTTTTCACTCACTTATGTTTCCAACCATAGTTATTGATGGAGATATTTGGATATTTTTCTTATCAATCTCGACTTTTATGAAGATCGATGAAGTGTTTGGCCAAAACCTGGGATGACGCTTTCAATTTAGGTACCCATTCTAAGGAACAGATATTGCACAGTATTGAAGGTAAGAGCCACAACATAGAGCTAATCCATGGTTCGTTAAGTGTCGTCGGCGCTTCTGGTTGGCATGTTACTAGAGCACTAACACTTGTGAATATTTCAAAGAAAATCAATGTATCACACAGAAGATATAGAAAAAGTTAGGTATTCAATAGCTTTACATAATTTAAGTTTGCGTTTCCCATATAATGTTTCGATAAAATTCTTATCATCTCCGTTAAGATTACGCTTTGGTCGGCGTCTGCTTGCCACAAAGATTGCTCAAAAAGTTATGGACGGATTTTCCTAAATTTTCAGGAATTGTCAGGTATGCTAGTAGGAACACGTGATTAACTTTGGGTACAGATCCGGTCAACAGTTTGGTTGTCTACCTGATTTTTCTTGGCAATATAACTCAAAAAGTTATAAACGATCTGGAAGAAATTTGCAGTATGTGTTAGAAATATTACGAATTGAGAAGAACTCGCCGAATTTTTGCGACGATTTGTTGTCCGTTTGTCTCTATGTTTGTTTCTATTGTAGTCAGTATCATAACACAAAAAGTTGCGAAGGATGGATCTTCATGAAATTGGCAGGAACTGTTAGGAATGTTAAAAGGTAAAAGCGAGGAAATTTTTGTGACGATCCGTTAGCCTGTACGCGTGTATTATTTTATGTTTTCTTAATGTTTGTCAGAATATAACTGCAAAAGTCTTGGACGGATCTTTAAGAAAATTACAAGACTATTAGGAACGTTAAGAGGCATAAAGGATCACATTTTTGTGATGACCAAATAGATTTAGCTACTGCATTCAGAACCAATTTCAATATTTTATTAACAATGCGATGCTTGGAGGAGACATGCGCTCGTAGAGTGCTTTTCTAGTTTAACATAAATCTAAGTAGTTTAGGCCTTCCTATTATAGCAAAAATCAGCAGTTGTAAAAAGGAAAAAAGAGACTTAGAGTATGTAAAGATAAATATAGAATGCATCAATGAGGTTGTTAAACAGAAGAAAAAATATTTTATTGTAAGGTTGACAAAAATGATAAGCATCCAAAAATTTTGCAATTCGCAGTGTATTCAAATTCTCGTGGAAAAAAAAATTAATCGTATCTGGCGCGGGCAAACCCTAAGGACAATGCTGTTTTGAAGGACAGTAGTTACGTTTCTGATAAGAAAAACTCATCACCGTTTAACTGAAAATAAAAATCAGAAAAAAATAGCAAAAGGCGTAAAAACCTTTAAAACTGCACAGACTTATTGAGACACTCGACGGGCAATGTTTTTCATAACACTGCGCCATCTACAAAAATAAAAACAAGGATTACACAGGCACACAAAAAAGCTAAGATGGTAACGAGTTGTCTTAGCGTGAGCATAAGACTCTACTAGCCCAGCAGCGGCACTCATCCAGTGACAGCAAAAGCAGCCAACGACAAGCTGTAATTTCCTAGGGAGTCTCAGTGACCGTAACGCGGGCCGCTTCCTCAAATTAAATTTAGTCCATGGCCTCAAATTAAACAAGAGCGTTGGCCCTACACCAAGCGAGAGCTCAGAGACGAGGAGCAGTCGTGTGTTTGGTCCGCGGTTTCGAATTAAACAGCGCGGGTTTATTTAGCTCATGCGCACATATATCTGAATAGTGCTTGATAGATTAAATAAGATGAGTAAAGAAGGCGGCCACCAGCGCCTAAGTGCGTCATCAGAGGCCAAAGCTCAGGCTCGCGTCGCAGCCCAGATGCGTACATCGCAAAGAGACGAAGCCAGCCAACAAAACACTCTCCTGTCCAAACGAGCTTGTTTGACTGGGCCTAATTTTCCTAATTAAGTTGTGAGGGAAATGTACACCCAAGGCTCAACACACACGCCACAACATTTGCTAATTAAAGTCCACGTAAACACAATATTGGCACGAGCGGCCAACCATAACAAACTTTCCAAAATACGGCGCAGATGAACGGGCTCTGTACCGTTTACCCGGAGGGTCGGGCGACAGCGCCGAACACTTTGCTTAAGCCTCATCTGTTGCCATTGTCACCAAGAAATATACAAGCACTGGTGACATACAGTG
>LQNS02278070.1:38018201-38032639 GCA_001587735.2 Parhyale hawaiensis
TTTCAACTTCGGCAATGCAAGAAGTGCATTTAGACTTGAGGCCGCCCGATACTTTGCCATAGATTCGATGTATGGAGAAGGTAATACTCGCACGAATTAGACTAAGCCTGCGATATCTTCATTTTTGAAGTTCAACTGTCCCAAATTAAGATGTGTTGCCATCTTCTGCAACCCGGCCTATATTCTACCTATCAGTTTTCAATGGAGCTTGAGAGTACGACCAGAGCCTCCAACCTGGGCTAATTTCTGTCTATCTGTTTTGTTAAAGCGTGACAGAAAATGTATAAACAAACAGATAAATACACATCGGTCTTTACTATATTGTAGATACGCTAGTATGTACCTACCTACCTATATACCTTCCTTTTGTGTCACGCTCTTCATCACTAATAGATACAAGAAAATTCGAGCTTTATTGAGTTCGGGAAGCTGGCGGAGTATCTGTGATACGGCTGGTGACTAATTTCTCGAACACAGGCCAGGTCTTTTAAATTGTTTATACGGCCGAAATTTTTAAGACTAAATCTTTGGGAGCCTTTATCGTGGTCTACTGCCAAAGGAATTTCACGGGTCCACTTAGACAAGGGCAGCTTTAGTAATTATTATCATATTTACTGGAATATCAGCAAAAAGGCTGGTAATATAAGATATCATACATCGAATCTCTGTGTTGTTTGCGATGTTGATGGGGAAATGCCATGGTGAAATGCAAAGGTGTCACTGATCTATCTGAAGCGCCTTAAGCCAGGCCGTTAACGTTTCACGAGTGCTGCTAGCTTATAGGCCGATAAATATACCACGGGTCCAATGATACGCGGAGGTCAGCATCCTTGTGCAGCTGAGCAAGGTCTTTTAAATAATTTTTTTTGCCCCTGGGCTCTTCTGAATGAACGGGTTGGGACCTGGAAAATTTCCATGTGAGGGTGGGCACTAAGAGTGCTAGCAAAATTTAAGGGGGGGGGGCAGTGAGACGCAAAAGCTAGGCCCTAAGCAGTTCATCTTTTTTTCAAGGCATCATTTCCAGTAAAGGGTGCGTGTAACTTTTTGGGGAGACAGTGTGGTGTTACCACGCTAAAATATGAACGTTGCACGGGTCTGTCTGAAAGGCCTTGCAAAGCCGTGAAAGTTTCACGGGTCCAGCTAGTCTATGTAATAATACGCTTGTAAGTACGTAGTTACCTATCTACCTTTTGTGTCACGCTCTTCAACAATAGATAGATTGAAAATTAGAGATTTGCATTCAAATGTGAATCATTTCATCCGTACCATATCTACCTACGGCGTTTCATTTTTTCACAACAAATGGTCAGTTGGATACGCTGACAAAAAATAAAACGCGTTAACTTTATGGACTGCTCAATTAGCGGTAAACTGTGGGAAACAGAGTTTAGAAAAGGTTTGCAAATGTATAAGAGAACATTGCAAAAAAAAAAAAAAATTCACCTATATCTATGTCTTCATCAAGACACAAGTGAGAATTTTTACTAACAGAAAAAATGTGTGAATCAGTAGTGACATCAAAACACTAGGAAAGGTTAGACGAGATGTAAGGTAGACGGACTGCTTAACGATACACTGGCTTAAGCGGCGGACGTGAGCTCAGACGGGGTGCGTTAGGATAGGAGCGCTACCTCAAGTTAAACAAGGTAGGTTAAAACATTCGCTAACCGTGAAATTTCCACGGTTGTAGCTAGTCTAAGCATTAATGCGTTAGTGCGTAAGTACCAGGCACGGAAAGAAGCAAGAAGTTACATTTCATGAGACAACATAATTATGACGGTTACTAGTACATTTATAACGCAGAAAACGCATATTATTGCATTTTTGTACGTCAGGTAGGCATCATTTACCTTTGCCTAAGCATCGCCGTGAGAAAGCTAAGGGTATTATTGTGCGGTACACGGGCCGTCGCAACATTGAGAACCAAGGGGAGGCAGAATTCATTAACCAAGGGGAGGCAGAATTCAGTGTGCTTTCGGGCCAGGAGGTTAAATAGACTAGTGACCCTCCTTGTATTTTGTGCATTTGCCAGTGTGTGCCAGCGCTCATGGGTCTCACTTACAAGTTTTATAAACCGTTTTTGACTAGTTACATCTCATGATCTCATTTTTTTCTAATTTATCCTATATTACAATAGAAAATACAGTTGTCAGAAGATATCTTCAGTGCTAGCTGAAGACATACCAGAACTTAAGGATCTAAAACGAAAGAAGGGAGCGAAAGTTGTTAGGACAAGTGAAAGAGTATGGTAAAAAAAAAGGGAGTTCTTGCGCTGCTATCTACACGGCCCCTTAGTTAAAAAAGAAAGAAAATAGAATATTCTGTGCAGTTGTGCGAACAATAAAAAAAAAAAAACAGTAAAATTATCCATTGTTAAAAGGTTACAGCTCATCTCATATTGTTTTATTAGCTGATACGAATACATTTGAATGTTAGTAAAGAGCTATGGAAATTTTTTCGTCTTTATAAGTTAAGAAGCAAATTTGAGCAAAATTTACAATGCACTGCGACTGGGTGAGGGTGGGCGGATGCACACTAATAGATAGAAGTGCTATAGAGAAAGTGCGACATTACTTAGCTAAAACATGAAAGTTTTACGGGTCCGTCAACTTTGTTAAGTTAGATTTTCAACGCGGTTTCGAACAAATGTTTCTCAGTGCAGTGAAGTTTCTGGAACTAATACAACTTGCTAGAGAGGTCGACGTCTGCAGTGAAAACAATGAAAAGTTACACTAGGAGCAGAATGACTAATAAAAGGCTTACATCACTTATAGTAACATCTCTTGAAAAAGGAAGACGAAAGAAATTGGGCCAAGCTCCATCTTCCGACTTCTATGAGGCAATAACAGATTCTTTGCTACTATATATAAAGAGTGTACCTATAGATTTCCTTTGCAAATAACCAAATATAATTTTTAAGTGAACACAATACATTGAAATTTGTAACATTCCTCCAAATATTTTGATTATGCCTACCCAGAGCACATTCTCACGGCACGCGCCTGGTACGTACCTACTTAACTACCTACCTTTTGTGTCACGCCCTTCATCACTAATAGATAGAAGAAAATTCGAGATTTACTGACTATGGGAAGCTGTCGTATCTATGATACGGCGGGTGTCAGTGATCTCTCGGCCACAGGCCAGGTCTTTTTAATTATCTTTATACGTCGGAAACTTTTAAACATAAATCTTGGGGAAACGTGTATCGTGGTTTCCTGCCTAAGGAATTCCACGGGTTCAGTTAGACAAAGCAACTTATAAAAATATTCTACGGGTTCATGCGCTAAGACAGGGACAGCTTCAGTATTTAATAGCAGCAAAAAAGCTGGTCGTATAAGCTATCATACATCGATTCTCGTTGTTTGCGAAGTGCCATGGTACAATGTGGAGGTTTCAATGATTTATCTGAAGCGCCTAGCAAGAGCGTGAAAGTTTCACGGGAGCTGCTAGCTACTGGGGTGGAGGGGGGGTGTCAGCAGTTCGGTGCAGCTGGGCAAGGTCTTTTTAATAGATATTTTTAGACGCCAGAGCTCTTCTGTATAAACGGGTATCGTTGTTTGCTGCTAACATGGGAATTCTAAGGTTTTGGTTAGACGGGACAGCTTCTGGGAATTAGTAACGAAGCCAGGAAAATTTCCACGGGGGGAGGAGGGGGAGGAAGAGACGGCTTGACAAAACAAGCTAGGCCCTACGTAATGCGAGTTTTTAAGTCATTTTCACCGTGGGGGGTGAAACTTCTCTGGGAGGGAGTGCGTCCTCCCACGCTCGCCACCCCCTGGCTACGCCACTACTGGGAATTATCAGTAAAAATAAAAAAGAGGATGGACTTAACATATCGGACGTCAGTAGTGGGTTATGATGCGAAATACCCGCTTTTGAGGGTAACCTACCCTCGCGCGTGAGCTTCCGGTTTATAACGGCGAATGTACTAAAGTGTTGCGGGGGTCTGAGGGGGGCGTAAACCGGAAGTGGGCGGGGCCTGGGAATTCGGAAGTAGGTGGAGCCGGAACCTACCCTCAAAAGTGTCCATTTCGCATCATTACCCACAACTAACATTGAGTCCCAGTGCTATAGAGAAAGTGCGACATTACTTAGCTAAAACATGAAAGTTTTACGGGTCCGTCTGAAAGGCCTTGCAAAGCCGTGAAAGTTTCATAGGTACAGCTAGTGAATATGATACCTGATGCGCTATACGTCCTAATAGAATGTTTTCTCCGACACTGTGTGATGAACTGAATATAACCAATACATCGATGAATGTCTGAAAGCACCGTACCAAACAATGACAGGAACTTGTACTGTCAGGCGTAGGATAACTGGAAAAAATATCTGAAGGGAAGGTTCGACATTTTCAGAATATGAACAGTAAGATCGTTCGGGCTTTCATAACATGGACTGAGGTATTTGTTGAAAGAACGGCTCGCGCAAATACACTGCAAATGAAAATGGAAAGTAGAGTAACACTGATCACAACAATAAACACAGCTGATGAAAAGCTTGGCGAACTCAACGACGCAGAGCCGCAAAAGAATCTTCGCAAAACAGACGCTAGCAAGCGCTGGCAGGGAAAAGTGTGTCTTGGTAAACGCAACGTACAGAGAACAATCACTTAACTGGTGTAAATGTAAGGTGAAAAAAAAGTATAACAGTGTAGGAACAAACATATGGTCTGCTAAACAAGATTGATGGTACAAGAAAAATAGTTACCTATGGTGACGATAAAGATTAACGACGTGCTGAAGCAAAAGACTAATAGTATGGCAAAAAACTAGCAAAGAATAAGAGTATAATTTTTGCATGCAACAATTAGGGTGATTGCGCACGCATGACTGCACAAGCCATAAACAGTATGACCTGTGCTATTATTATTATATTGCTGGTTTTACCATCCCATCCACGTCATACGACGTGATCTTAGCAGCGAGAGTCAGTATATTATGTAGCATCCACATATGAATGTTTTATCTCGGTATTACTGCCGAAAAGTCTCAGTTGGCCGAGTGCGCTACTAATGGCGAGAAAAAGGCGCAAAGAATTAAAAAAAAAGGACGCTCGACTGAACGGCCCCTTTCGTGACCTTCCACATGAGATAGTAGAGGAGTCCCGCGCAATAGGTCGGCTATCTCGATCGATAGCCAACCTCGGGGAACAGAAAGAGAAATATGGGGTACCTCCCTAACCTTGCAAAACTAACCTCGTCAGCAGGAACTGCGGCCAGCTGCAATATCTCCTGCGGAAAAGGTACTCAAGTTTGCCCCTGAGTTCGTAAGGCCCATACATATTCTGACAGGGAAAGGGCCCGTCAGAATATACCCGTGAGGGCACGTACGCTGCTATATACTTACACAAGCGACGATATGTTTCGACGTGCACGATCAAATTCACTCAGGTCATGAACAGCGTAAAAAGCGGGGCAAAATTAGATGGAATCCACAAATTTTATCACCACATGGCTAGATATTTCGTCCGCACAATATACTAAAAACTTAACGGCAGCTAGCCCACACTGGCTAACCAGCCACAAGCAAGAGAAAATACGACTAAGAAGATTAGTATGACGTAGACATTATAGACACTCGCTGCACGTAGCTCACATAGGCAGGCGCACAACATCGTGCTCTCTTACTGCTCTGAGAGTCGCACCAACGTCCCGTCCGTCGCTCCAGGGGGACTCCTCTTCATTAGCATTCCGTTTGTCTGCGGTCGTCTCAGTTGTTTTATTTTAAGGAACTGTTGAGGGACCACACTCCTTCGGAGAACACGGACCCTGAACACAACGACCATGACACGCACGCAATGTCTTCATGGCAGAAGAATATTCCCGAGAAATTATAGCGAGCAGTGGCAGCGAATGACAGAACGATCGAGGAAGAGAATCTTCAAAGGACGAGCATGCGATTTGCGGGATCAGACTGGAGGGGATTAGACCTCGGCAAAATTCTAGGCCAAGCACGTTAAGCAAACACGGTGAGCGCAAAAGGGAGGGGAACGTGGCAAAAATTACGACAAACTGCAAAGAGGAAAAGTGCAAAATTGTAATCGGATAGAAACCGGAGGAAAAAAGGGAAGGCCATAATACAACAGTGAGAAATAGCTACAAAAACACTGAAAGCTGAAACGGGACAAAATCAAAGAAGCAACTGCGAAGTGAATTAAGAGAAAAGTATAAATTGGATGTGAATATAGAGATATTAATATAATGGGGAAATTATATTATTATAACATTGTTATTAACCTACGTAGTCGAATGAGGAAATTGAAGAAAAGACGAAAAACCGAAAAAGGACACAAATAAATGAAAGCCACAAAGAGAACTGCGAGTAAAAGATAAACATCTATTAATAACAACTCGTATAGTAAAAATGGACGTAGCTACTTTTAGCGGGCAATCATTCCAAAGCGAGAGCCAGTAAAATAAAATCCTTGATTCGTAAATAATACTCTACCAAAATTTTATTGAAATGATACTAGACATCGAAAAGCTGCAGTTGCAACAAATGTCTCCTCTTATCACCTACACTCACAATTTGCGCAAACCATGCAAACGAGTCGCCGAAGACATTTAAATCTCCTCCCAAAACTTAAAGCCATAGAAAATTATTATAAGTGGAACAATATATTTGGTGTTGTCCGCGTGAACGGGAATGAGATGGGTAGAATTTCAACACTCAAATAAACAAAAATAGACACTGATAAATGGAGCATCGAGTTCTCCGCGGTTCAGACGATGCGTAGTTGATATCAACTACAAAATGCATAGGTAAGTATTTAAGTGTGAAGTGATAACGGTTAATGAAATATTATTCAGTCTTGGTTTGATGAGATGAAGGTGATCTTCATCCGAAGCTCTCTCTTTTCAATACACCTTTTTCATTAGTTTTCTTTTCCTTTCAATATTCTTTAAAATGAGGTTAGCAACGTCAGCAGTACAGACCTTTATAATCTACTATGAGGGAAATACGGCCACCAGAAGTGAATTTTGGGGAGTATATCTGTCTGACGTAAATATACTGGAGTGCGTAAGTCCACTAATTCCTCTTCAACCCAGCGAGTACATTCTCCATATATTCTGGCTGCTGGCGGTAGCGGGTGGGGGCGACATCAAGCTCATGCTGTTATCCAACTATCTTAGCAGCAAGTATTTCCACGCCTGCTAAATTTAGATTTCCAAATCTTTAGCCGCTCGACGAATAAGCACTCGGTATCCATTACTATCCAACTCACCAAGCACCTGAAGTTTCCGTTCCGCTATTTTTATAGTTTGTTAGCGGGTCCGGGAGCCAATTTGTGGTTCAAAAAGTAGCTGATGTGGTAATAATAAGTTTATTAATCAACTCTAACACACACATACACAGTAGAATTAGGGTGTCACAAGACAGAATATATTAAGCCTATAGGTAGCCGAAGCTAATGGTACAGGTCATTTAACGGTACATAAGAACTGGCTATCAGCCAATCACTCCGCCAGGCGGCTGCCGAAGTTGGTGTATTGGGAGTTGGACTACAGCCATTTCCCAAGGCAATAGCTTGCACCATAGGGGGCTGAGATTCGCTCCAGTTATACTTCCTGGGAGTATATCTGCAGCGCGAGCCAGTGCACGCGGATTTCCCAGTCGGGATGTACAGTCAAGTCGATTTTACATTTTTATCTAAGATTGGCGGGTGCATTTAAAGTCTGCAGGTGAATCTGACGTGATCACTTGAGCAGAGATTTCAATGAATTAAATTTAGACGTGGGGATAGTACAGAGTCTCGCGCATTTTCACTTGACACCAAAGAGACTATAATCACAGTTACAATTCTCTATCTTGATTAAATTCATTATAATTCAGTTGGATGACTGAAGTACGTGCCAAACGGATCCATGCCAACGGTTGCCACTCTGTAGTAGAATTCGGCTCTGGGCTTGATCAATGAAGTGCTCACTGAGCTTTCAAGCAGCGTCTTCATCGCCAGATTATTAAAGGAGTGGTGCACTAGCAAGTATATAATACATTAAATAAAAATCAGATATAAATTGCAAGATTAACAGTCAATGACTCAAGACTTCGTCGAAGGCACAGAGAATACCGAAAGCTGTCATCAAAATAACACTTCACTTCCGATCACTGGTAGTGCCTGTCTCGCGGTTGTATTTAACCCGAAAACTTAGTTCATTTGCAAATAAACGTCCAATCTCAGGAGCATTTTACAGAGGTTATTCCTATTTATTTACCTAAGTGGGCTACTGAGGCCGGGTCAATACAGTAACATTCACTCAAACATAAAGACATTAAACAGCCGACATTTCATATATTGAAGTACGTCACATCACTCGACAACGTTCACCAAGCGGGTTGCTGAGACTTGAGTAATATTCATTTACTTCACTGACATGTTTTTAAGCAAACATTTTAAATGATGAAACAACAGAGCTTCAGTACGAGAATAGAAATGAGATCACAGTGAACTGAAAATGTGGTGAGGCGTTCTATGTCCCCCCCCCGCCCCCGATCATTTAATATTATTAAAACTTCACGCTTGAGCTCCCACGGACAGGTAATACAACCCAAATGAAGCATCTTGCAACACCGGGAAGCCCAAAACGCTGCTGAAGGAAATCCAACAAAATACAATTCACAGCTGACTTAAACGCCTGCAGGCCAATACGATCAAAAGCCGATGCCGGCAGCAAATTCCAAATCGTAGCCGACCAGGGCACGGTTTTAAAGTGTCCGGTCAATCTTGGGCTTTGAATTTGCCATTTGGATTGAATTTCAGGCGCTGGTGGCAAAAGAATTGCGCTCGACAGCCAGGTCTGGGTTTCCAGCAATCTCAAGCGAGATCGGAATTAATCAAACGTTGGGGATTGAAATTTTGAACAAAACGAAAACTCCCAGTAGTAGATTACCACGATCCATTAGATCGAATTGAAGTAGCAGGCATTCTGATTACAGAATGTCCTTAATAACAAGGTGTAAATATTACAGAGCGTAGAGACAGAGCAGCGACGGCAGAACGAACGCTCCTAAAGCAAATATTAATCGTGGACCTCCGGGCTCCAAATGCCCAGCCTCTAAAATCTGTATTGACACAAAAGCTCCATTTCAATGAGGCAAATACTGCAGAGCTCATAGCTGGCAAATATCATAGTTTGTATGAAGTAACGATGATGAAACTTGTGACCCTTTGAGAACTGGCGCTCATATTCGTTAATAAAAGGAAATAAAACATTAATTAGTAGGAAATCGCGGTTGATCCACCGCAGGTGGTGACGGAAAGAGATTACTTTTAAAAGGTTTATAGTGAAAATTTTGCTTAAACAGCCACATAAATGACAACTTTTAATTTATCTCGCTTATTAATTAAGATACAGGAAAATTATATTATAGCTAATATTTTATTGAAACCTCTTTCTCTCGATTTTTTCATGGAAAATACTTTTGACTTGCTACCGAAACTCATACCTCATTTTCCACACGAATAAATAGTACGTTGCAAGGGCTAGCAATAGAAACAAATATATATCAACTTGAAAAATAGCAGAGATGTAAGCAGACTAATTTGAGATACAGAAAACAACACTACTGAATGTCATAGAAATACTAATAGTAGTATCATGAAAAAGAAGCGGCCGTTGGTAAACGCACAAAACAGCTCTCAAATTTACGAGAAAGACATGCACCAATTAAGCGCGTCGCTGATCTGCGACTGTCCTTCACTATTAGCTCATCATGCTAAGAATCAGGCACTAAAAATTAGCAGCCGTTGGTATGGACGCGAATCAGATATTGCATACAGGAGGGAGACAATAACGAATAGCATCTTTAGGTGTGAACGTCATACTGCCAGCAGCTCGTCACGGTAAACTAAAAATAAAACCTGTTCAACACAAATAAGCAACCGCTGGCACGAACGCAATACAGAGTAGTACAAGGAAGGCAATAATGGATCTTTCCCGAACTGTGACTGCCTCGATCAGAGCGAGTAGCTCGTCATGCTAAAATACATAAAGCTATATTAAGCGACAGCAAATTTATATTTAGCGTGCGAGGGAGGAGCAGCACATCAATGGATGGACGCTTGAGAGAACAGAAGCTGCGGCAACAACGTACTCCTCTTCAGCACATCAATAGCCGCTAAACACTCTGCAAATAAAGAATGTTTGCCCTCCACCAACAGCCCACCGTCCGCGGATCATCGTGAATTCGGTCGGTCCAAATAGAAGCTGCGCTCACACCAGAAATGAAAGAGCACGGACAGTGGGGTGCTCTGCGGTGTCTGCGGGAGCATCTGCAGTGAACATTTATGCACAGGAAAAGAGAGGTGAAGCGTTTAGTTCATCGTATCAGTGTTGCAAGTGAAACCAGTATCAAAACTAGAGAATGTTGGGGAGAGCGTATATCTCCGCCATGAAAAGCAATGTTATTAAGAAATCAAATGAGCTCAGAAACTAATACGTCTATTTGATTACCACTACAAGTTGTTTATCCGTGCCTAACACCTCCTGTAAGAGTCTTGAAGATCCATCCTATCATAACTTTTTGAGTTATATTCTGACAAATATTATGACGAACATAGTCAAACGTAGAAACCGATCATCACCAAACTTAGGCCGTCTGTGTCTTGTATGTGTCTTTTGACATTTATAATTCCTAAAAAGTTCACGAATTATCAGATACATAACGTTTTAGGTAATGTAACTGAAAAAAATAGAAATAACTAGAGAACTCTGAGAGCCCATACCGCCGTCAAGAACGGCAACGGTAACGATAAATTAAAATTGGTTATGAAACTACGATTTCCTTCGTAGTGGCACCAAAATCTCATCGTTTTTGCCTATTGACAGAAATAACAGCATCTGTAATTTTCTTGAAGATCCATTTATAACTTTTCGAGTTATGTGGCTAATAAACACTTTGACAAACAAACACACAAACCGATCATCACCAAAATTGGATGAATCACATCTTTAAACATTTTAACAATTTCTGTAAATTTCGCAGAAAATCCGTCCATAACTTTTAGAGCCATCTCGGTGACAGACAACAGAATAACCGACAGGCAAACTCCTACAAAACCAAACCTCGGGGGAGGTAATGCCAGATATGGATATAAGAAATACATAGGACAACAT
This sequence comes from Parhyale hawaiensis, assembly GCA_001587735.2. Lineage (NCBI taxonomy): Eukaryota > Metazoa > Arthropoda > Malacostraca > Amphipoda > Hyalidae > Parhyale > Parhyale hawaiensis. The sequence continues at coordinate 38,029,321 of LQNS02278070.1, forward strand.
CTCCAGGGAACACTAAGTATGACAGGAGCAGTAAAGGAAGGGGCAACGGCAACACACACATACACAGTAGAATTAGGGCGTCACAAGACAGAATATTAAGTCTATAGGTAGCCGAAGCTAATTAGGTACAGGTCATTTAACGGTACATAAGAACATGGCTGTCGACCAATCACTCCGCCAGGCGGCTGCCGAAGTTTGTGTATTGGGAGTTGTACTACAACCATTTCCCAAGGCAATAGCTTGCACCATAGGGGGCTGAGATTCGCTCCAGTTATATTTCCTCCGAGTGTATCTGCAGCGCGAGCCAGTGCACGCAGATTTCCTAGTCGTGATATACAGTTAAGTCGATTTTACATTTTTATTTAAGCGAGCCAGAAACAGCAACAGGAGCGCTGTAAGTGAGCCAGAAATACCAACAGAAGGATTGTAAGCGAGGCAGAAAAAGCAACAGGAGCACTACACTATATAAGCGAGCCAGATAGAGCAAGAGGAGGAGCACTAGACTATAAGCGAGGCGGCGGGGCGCAGAGCTGCGAATGAGCCACACTCTAATGCCCGCTGGAACGACACTCCAAAGGCAGATCAAAGGATAGCTGCCACTTAAGTCGCATCAGTCGCTATCGTTAAAAATTTTACGGCCTACAGGGAAAGGAGCGAAGTAACACACTCAAGACCAAAGTCCATCGAGTAAGTTGGGCGAAATACTTTAAAGTTTTACCAATCGAGACTCTGCCCTTGCCAGAGTTTAGTCCAGATATTTGCTCACAGGAACTACCGACAGCCGATGGCGGGGCTGTCTCGGTGACAGTGATTTGTGTGAGCCTCGGGCGCAATGTTCGTTCGCGGCTGGGGGCTCACTGCCTGTCAGAGCGTTCCATCTGACTTGTGTGTTAGGTTGCGGGCTATGGGCTTCAACGAGGACTCGAGGGTTTCAAAAGTTGCCATAGCTCATCTTATATTAGCTAAAAAAATAAATAAATAAATCTATGTAAAAAGTTCTGAAGCGACTGTAATTACCTAAGCTTACAAAGCCTACAGTACCCATCAAAGGACGTTATAAATAGCGATGTTACAACGAATATTCATACTTACTAATCAAAGCGTTAACCCTCTTTACAAGGGTATGTTACTGTGGCACATGGATCTTTTGTCCTGCATCAAGCCTACGTAAAAAAAACCTTTGTAGCAAGGGAACATAGCCTTGTTATTATGAGGGTTAACCCTTTACAGAACTAGTCATTATATGTGGTTCCTTCCATACGAAGGCATTAATTTTGCAGCCACAGTGGAAAAGGTTTAACCAGGCTCAGGTACCTCGCTAAGTTTTTTTTTTTTTTTGCTCGTAAGGATACGATAGGACACCGAACACCAGTAGGAAATTGACAGACCTCGGTTCTAAAAGGGTTGAAGTTGCCGTCAAAATTTCTAGACAGGGAAACAAGGGACTGCTATATACGAAGGATACGAAGAACTGATGCCGCTATTTATGTGGCAGTGGAGATATCGCCAGTAGTGAAAGGTTAATGCCTTTCATTAGTGACTAATAGGCTGTAAAAGCATACCTATACTTTTTATTGGTCGTAATATCAAAGCTTCAAGGTGTCTTGAATTTGTCTACTTCCATCGACATAATCCCATTTAGTTAGTACTGACTTGTTTGAAAATTCAATGCAAGCGTTGGATTCGCCGCTTTGATATGAGTTTCAACTATTAGTAAGATACGATTGGGATCGAGATGGCTGAAAACTCATCCTTTTTCGCACAATTGAGCTTACGGTCCTCTTTCTCGTGCCTCAGAGACTATACTTTAGCCGAAGCTACCTACCATCCCTAACAGACTTCTTGGCCGCCCCAGAAGATATAAGAGCAGCATATGAGACGACCAAAAATTCTGAGAGAGATGTCTACAAAAGCAGATCATACCGCACAAGTTCATACGGACAGCTCGGGGGCGTACTCCAGGTGCAGTTTTGCCCTCTCAGCCTGTCGGTGGTCGGAGCGTCTATATCCAGTGCAGCAGCCATGGGTTCGATTCTCAACGCTGGCAATGGATGTTCATTACGGGGTTCACTCCGGCATTGAGAAGTCCGTGAACGTGCGATGGGTCCTCATATGATCTCTCGGTACAGACTGCGGCACTTCTCTTGTTCAAACTACCCCATCTTTTAAAATTCTAAAATAAAGGAAAAGAGAAATCCCCGGTTGATATAGCTACCGGGTGTTCCTAAACTCTTTCCACAAAATGAAACTATAGTTTCCTTAGGATAAAACAACCATACTACTACTCTATCGATGCATATCCGAAAATGTCTACTTTTAAAGGTACGTCGACTTAAAGTTCAGTAGTGCGATTCACTTAATCGGCGGACTACTGCACTTTACAGCGAAGATAAAGATGCACACCGGTCATTTGTTGACATTGATCTCTCTAATCTGCACCGTACCTGATTTCAGACCACCACGAACCAACTACCGTTCGAAGAAGAACTGATCAGCAGGATCATTGACGGCTGTGAGAGGATTCGTGAAACTCCAGGCATCTTTGAACAAGTTCGGCAATCACTACGTCGGCGCCTTCGCGCATGCATTACGCTTATGGGAAGTATTTTGAACAATTTCAGTAACTATGTAACATTTGAACTCCTGTTTTCCTTAAAATAAACATAGTCTGACAGTGATTGTTCATTTACCCTACAACATCCGCCGATTATGGGCTAGGTTTAACTTTAACTTAACGTACCTATAAAGGTAGACATTTTTGGACATGCATCGATAGAGTAAAATATGGCTATTTTATCGTAAGGAACTTATAGTTTCATTTTGTGGAAAGAATTTAGGAACACCCGGTATAGGTAGACTGTATGTAGAATAACAAATAATATTGGTTTCGACGACCAACTTGTGAAATTACAATACGATAAAAATTAATACGCCCACCGCAGTTAAGCTGTCCCATGACACATCAAGTTTCAAGGTACTATCGACGAGATTAACATTTCACCAACGAAATTCCTGAAAACAAAACTAGATTCAATTTCCCCCTTGTTTCCATTCTTCGAAATAAGATAACGGGTAATAGAAACACACGATAAACCCCATTCAACGAGCGTTTTCATTACCAAATGTTAAAAACGTTGCAAAGAGCCCAGACGAAGCCAAAACGAAGCACTAAAAGGCAACTCGTTCCCAATTTACCAGCGGTAGCGCATTTTTTAGGGAGCTCCTGGGAAGAGGAAGCGAGCGGGTGCTACGGCCAACAGTAAGCCGTTTCAGGGACGATTATGGTCGGCTAATAGCAGCAATAATACAAGTCTTCACC
>LQNS02278070.1:38034701-38047838 GCA_001587735.2 Parhyale hawaiensis
TTTACAGGCTACAAGATTGCACAAAACATTCAGTCGCTGATTACTCAGTGCAGGCAATGAAAACCGGCGCGTAAACAAGCAATAAAATACATTAAATTAATATTATGCATTTTCATTCTACGCAACTTATACTTTACCCTAAGACATTGCAGCTGCGTTGGTCCTAACATGTCGCAGCAAGCTTAATCTTCGGGCATTTTTTTTCTGCTCATATGCGCACGCCTTTACTAAGAATTCAGCGACGGAAGCATACGATGAAATTATTACAGCAGGGAAAAACATGCAGCAGCGTCTATAAAGATAGGCCTTCGATACGTCTTTCCTTCATGCCTACTTTACTTCCTTCCACTTTCATACTATTGCTGAGGCTTTATTACCTGCGCCAAGGAGGTTATGCTTTTGTCGTGTTTGCCTGTCTGCTTAATTATCGTCCGTTTGTCTGTCACCAAGATTACTCAAAAAGTTATTAACAGATCTGTACGAAATTTACAGAGATTGTCAGGCATGTTAACAGTAACAGATGATTAACTTTTGGTGAAAATCCGTCCATCTGTTTATCTGCCTATTATTTCTTAGTACTATCAGGCATGTTAACAGTAACAGATGATTAACTTTTGGTGAAAATCCGTCCATCTGTTTATCTGCCTATTATTTCTTAGTACTATAACTCACACACTTGGTACTACTGCTAAAAGACATAAATGATTAAATTTTGGTGATGATCAGTTGGCCCGTTTGTGTGTTTGACTCATGTACGTCATAATGTTTGTTTGCTGCATAACTCAAAAAGTAATGAACGGCTCATAAAAAAATTACAGAATCTCTTAATACTATCGAAAGGCATAAATGATTAATTTTGGTGTTCATACAACGAATATTATGGTTCCAGAACCAATTTGAATTTTTCGCTACCGTTGCCTTGCTTGGCGGAGGTATGCGTTCTCATAGCGCTCTCTAGTTCAGTTCGGTTGCTCGTGAGTGGGAAAACCCTCGTGCATGGGTTCCACGCTTGTATCGCCAATATCTATATGTCCCATATCCCTTCCGCCATCAAATCGCTTTCGTTTTATAGATGGAGACTAAAACTAGTCAATTTGACAATAAGCAAAAGGTCGGTTTGGACAGCAAGTGCACTGTAATAATCTAGCTATAATGAAATTATCGTATTGTCGAGGGACGACTTTATGTATTTGTATTTATACAGGAGAGGGAGCGCTGCCTCTAGCACTAGAAAATATATGCCGTATCTAAGTTATAAAACAAAACAAGACTTAGAAGACCCAGAAGTTATAAAACAAAACAACACCCGTGTAGTCAATGCAGTCTTAAACAATTCTAGCACTAGAAAATTCTATGTTGCAGTAAATTAGTTACCTACACCGACATGAACGACAACCTATTTATTGGACAAACGTTTACTGACAAAACACAAAATAAAGTTTAGGACTGTTCTTATAGATACATGTTACTGTATTACCTACACTCCTTGCCATTTCAACGGGGTTTCAATGGGGAAGAGGAACCAAGATGCGATGCGTCGAGTACAGGAGGAACCCATGCATGAGGGTGGTACCACATTGGATCAACGCACACGGAAGCAGCAAGTGTTGAAAGAAAAGGAAGAACAGAGCAAAGACAACAGTTAGTAGGCGTCAGAATATAGAAGCAAGTACAGAGAGCACTAAAGACATGATAACTCGTACGCATCAAATTTAGAAGGTTGGCGCTGCTGGAGGAGGAGTCTGAACCATCACGGTTTGTTGTAACATCTGGAGTGCTATTGATTTAAGTGACCACACCCGTAGCACGCAACAAAGGCCACTAGAAAGAAGGCGCAACAGCTACTCTGACGATAGATCACAAGCCGCAGGCGGTAGTTCACGTAATGCACCGCCATTCTGAGCATATCGCACCATCTGTTAGGGGGGCAGCGCCGCAGGCATAACAGCACCCAGCGTAGCACGCTCGCGCACCCTTCAGTTTCAATCTGCACCAGCGGTCCACAAATTCATTGCTGAGAGCGAAGGAAGTCTTTGGTAATCTTGGCTAGTAGTTGTAAACATGGGTTGTGCAGCGGATATCAAATCAGGGGTGGTATCTAAAATGAAAGTAGAACATTTGGCTTCATGAATAAAATCCTTTACAGAATGCGGGTCGATACCTACCGAATCATCAGCGTTGATATAAGCACACGTTACAATTATACTGTGTTTTTCACAGAGATTTGGTTGTCTGTATAATTCGTGCATATTTTTCATGTAGTTTTTTAGTAGTTCTTCTTTTGACATTTTAAAACACGATTGAGTCCGGAAAATAGGGTTTGAGTACACCTCCCTTTAGAGTACAGTCCAAGCTATACTTACCTGGAAGAAGGTTTGAGATCCTACAAACTTGTGTAAATTCTGAAACTTATTAAAATGGAAGCTAAAAAATTCATTCTCGGCAGTTGATGCTTTCCTCTTCCCACAAAGGAAAAAATGCCTCACAAGCAACCAATTTACAGTGACGATTCTTTCCCCAAAAATTGGTTCGCGCGGTCCCGACCAGGCGACTGTAGCCTTATTAATAAAGAGCGATCAGGCAGACCATCCTCTACCGACGATGACCAAATCAAGTCATTAATTGAGAATACCCACATTGCTCAACGCTAGAATTGGTCAAAAGCCTCAACCTATCACAATCCACTGTTCATGAGCACCTGGTAAAGCTTGGGTTCACAAATCGCTCCGAAGTTTGGGCCGCATTTCCATGTTATTTACTGTATAAATGGGACGAAAATGCGCCTTTTTTAAAGGAAATTGTGACTGGAGATGAGAAGTGGATTGTTTACCGAAATGCTGAGAGAAAGGATTCTGGAGTGAGTGACTGAGCCTCCCATAGCCACTCCAAGAGCGGGTCTTCACCCTAACAAAGTTTTGCTTTGCGTGTAGTGAGAGTGGAGACGAACTATGTACTATGAGCTTCTCCCAAGTAACTAGACAATTAATGCAGAGAAATACTGCTCACAATTGAATGAGTTCAATGAAGCAATTCCAAGAAAAATGTCCAAAATTGGCCAACAGGAAAGGCGTTGTTTTCCATCAGGATAATGTAGGACGACAAGTTTCTTTGGAAACTAGACAAAAGTTGCTGCAGTTTGGCTGGGAGGTGTTAACACACCCCCCCCCCCAATATTCACCAGGTATTGCTCTTTCGGAATTTCAGTCGTGCAAGTCTCCTCAGAACGGTATTAATGGTAAAAAATTCAATTCCTTAGATGACATAAAAAGATATCTTGATCAATTCTTAGCCATGAAACGACCGAAATTTTGGGAAGATGGTAGTTTGAAGTTAAAGGAAAGATGGAGACGCATTTTGCAACAAAATGGTTCATAGTTGGTTGATTGAAAATGTAATGGCTTATATTGACTGACCTTCTTCGTCCTTTAAAAAAAAAAAAAATCGGCATGAACTTTCCAGGCGACCCAATATAGTTACATACCTACATGAAGAAAGCTTAAAGAAACGCGAGTTTCTGGAAGACATTTTTTTTTGTCTATTAAGGTGCAGCAACTGGTGGATGACTTGACAGAGGTGAAAATATAGAAGACTGTTTATCCAATGATACCTAAAGTAGGTGGCAGACTGGTAGATGTTATTAGGTTTAAGATGTTAATAACAGACAGACAGACGGAACCAAAGGCCCATCTGCAAAGTGGAGCTGAAACTTAGGTTGAGGTGCTCTGAGCTTTTACCGTTGTGCCAATGGGTACAGAAGTTTACAGAGTCCAATGAACAACTGCAGCCAATGAGATTACGACTTAAATATGATCATGACCAATTACAGCAGAATGATCGGGGTACCTATTCACAACTTAAGTTAGATTTGTTATGGAGGATCATTGGATAAAGCTGCTTCTGAAGGACCGAGTGGCTAGAAGTACTGTAAATATTAAGCTAAAGAGGAAAGATTCCGAGCTGCGGAAGGTGCAGGCTGCTCCCAACTATTCGAACAATTTTCGACCGCGTTGACTGTGTGCCAACTTTCGAAGGAAGTCTATACCAAAATGTTCACTATGAAGTAAAAAGAAAACACTGCCGACCCTTCGTAGTAGGTACTCGACATTGATGCTGAAAACTTTCACGTCATGTTGCCACGCCATCGCTGGCTTTGTCGAAGTGCCCCACTGACGGGGCGTCGTAGAAGATATTTGGGTATTTGAACGTTTCTTTTAAGTTGCTCCCTGAGTTTTATTTGCTCGTGAGCGACGAGTCCTATAGCGGGGAGTCGGAAGGTAGAAGGTCCAACCCCGACTTTTTAACGAACTTACACTATCAACAACGTCAATCCATTCATTTTCTTCCAACTTCGACTACTGGGACCAATGCGTGCTTCACTGGATGAGCTCAAAAATCTCCAACTTTTTTGGAAGTCAAATTAGGACTCCACAATCTTAGTCAACACACTCGTAGCTGGTGTATTAGAGTAAGCATCTCGTAGCTGGTGTATTAGAGTAAGCATGCACGAATTGCTAGTATTGTTTTTTTTCCCGTTTGCGTTTTATCAATGCTCTAATTGCTTTAAACAATCACCACAAATTCAAACATTTTGCACTCGATTAAGCCACACCTGCATAACAGTTAACTATTTTGCAGAACTACTTAAACAGCTATGCAAAACGTATAAACTGTTAACTTCATGAAACACTTGTGGTATCGAATTAGAACTTTAATAATGAGATTAAATAATATTCTTAAAGTTTACGGTCCAAATGAGCAGAGTACACCCTCCAGTTGTTGAACCGTTAACAGTTTATACGTTTTGCATCACTGTTTAAGTAGTTCTGCAAAATGGTTAACTGTTATACAGGTGTGATTTAAGCGGGTGCAAATGATTAAATTTGTGGTGGTTGTTTCAAGCAACTAGAGCATTGGTAAAACGCAAACGGGAAAAACAGTACCTACGACATTCACGCTTCAGAACTAAATGCATAGCTTCTATACTGGCTCGGGAGCGTTAAATCGGCCGACAGCTAATAGCTGCTTGATAATTATGCGTCATGGTGTCCATAACCAAGAGACCGGAAGCAGCGCACGAAAATAAAATAACGAAAATGACAGCGATGTTCCCGCACTCATAGTTGTGTGTTGTAGAACAGCGTGGTGCGTGTATACAAAACATCGGCAGCTTGAGGAGGCGAGTACAAGAAACGCCAGTAGCAGCAAGAAGAGGCGCAGGGCGCCCGCACCAGCAGCATCGAGCACGCCTAGTGCTCATTAGATTAAGTGGGAGCTGCGATAGCTGCGGCCAGCCGCTCCAGAGTCCAACCTGCCTTCCTTCCACTTAAGGGGTTCATGGCGGCTGTGCAATGGAAGTGTACCGTGGTGCAGCGCTGTGAAATGGAAGTGTACCGTGGTGCAGCGCTGTGAAATGGAAGTGTACCGTGGTGCAGCGCTGTGAAATGGAAGTGTACCGTGGTGCAGCGCTGTGAAATGGAAGTGTACGCTGGTGCAGCGCTATGAAATGGAAGTGTATGCTGGTGCAGCGCTATGAAATGGAAGTGTACGCTGGTGCCGCCACGGTAGCTGCATGCTTCCGTTCTCAGCTCTAACACCTTGTATCGCTCGCACGTTCGAAGCCCAGCCATGGCACGCGAGCTTTTTGCATATCTTGGTGTGCTGACTCGGCAGTTGTGTGTGCATGCAAGGCGCCGCGGCGGAACTACCTACCTGCCTCAGAGATGAGAGGGGTGGGGGGTTTAGGGTCATTTGTTCCTTCCGTTAAATTGGCGCCATAGTTCTTAGTGACCCGAGGTCGACTGCAACTACACTTACTCATCTGGGGCCAGTGGGCCTATACCCGCAGCACAAACCAGTGTATGAATGTTTCCCCGGTGAGGGTGTGGTCTAAGTGGACTTTACTTTACCTTTACTTTGTGAAATGGAAGTGTACGCTGGTGCAGCGCTGTGAAATGGAAGTGTGCGCTGGTGCAGCGCTGTGAAATGGAAGTGTGCGCTGGTGCAGCGCTGTGAAATGGAAGTGTGCGCTGGTGCAGCGCTGTGAAATGGAAGTGTGCGCTGGTGCAGCGCTGTGAAATGGAGATGCACGCTTCGGTGCAGTGAAACGGAGCTGCTTTGGTACTGTTGGAAGGAAAAGCACGTCGCTCCCCTGCAGTGAAGCGAACACAAGTAGGAGACAAAAGTTAAAGTGTGGCAAAAAGAAAAACAAACAAAGCTTGGCCAAAACGTGATGGAATACACACTTAGATTTCGAAGATGATGAACTAGAGGCAACAGGAAAAGTTTGCGTCTCACAAGAAGCACACCAGAAATTACGGTATGTGACTCCAAACAGCGTTACAGTTGCTAACGCTCAGGTCCGCCGATGCATAAATTCGAGTACAGGTCATGTCATCAAAAGCTAGCTGAAGAACATCACCAAAAAGCACAATAAAAATCTTAGCGATACTCCACTAAGCAAAGTTTAGTCTGCGACGTACAAGGGACTTTACAGCACGTAAGACAAGCCGGAGAGAAAGCGCTGCTAAAGAAGTTCAATGCGCTGGAGGTGGAAACTGCTGCAAAAATATTTCGCTGGCGGGTCCGAGGTCAGGCGGCATTTCCGAAAGTATACTTCGTTTCCACGTAATACACACTAAAAAACAGCACTGTCAAGGAGAGTTCAAAGCGCTGGATGTAGAAAGTCCGGCCAATATTTCACGCGACTCCCGTTTGCAAGAATATGCAGCCACTAGGCTGCATGACACGACATGATTAAAACTTTGGCGAGGATAAAGCTGGCATACGGCTGACCTTCGCCGCTCGCTGGAGTCTAAATTTGTCCTGCCGACTGCAGCTCCGACACTAACTCTTAAGTTATTGATGGTTGCATGCAAAAGTTACGGGACTGGGCCAAATCGCGGCTGCTCATCATCTATACACGGGAGCATTAGGGCGAAAGTTAAGTGCAAAATTAGAGGACCGTCATTATACTGTTGCGTTTTAGCAAAGCTTGACAGATGGACACCGACGAAATTTGGGAGGCATAATACCAGAAAAGTACAGAGCCGTGAGGGCAGTACACCGATAGAGGGCATAAATCTCAGGGAATCGCCGTACATCTCTATTGATTTACTTTGAGCGTCGCAAGAACGTAATGAGTTTCGTCACGAAAACAAGTCCATAGAACATCGTGCGAACACCCCATCTAGTTCTTTTTCTCGCAAAGAAGTAATATTACAGAAGAGGATTTGGGATACAAGGAGTAACGCGTGTTTTGAGCTACATACGTACGTATTCTGAAAGCCAGTTAGAGAGAGAAAGAAAGAGGTCCATGAAGTAAACAAGTTCGGTCAACATCTGGGGAACGGACAGAAAAAATTAATTATTGCAATCAAAAGCTTCAACAAAACATACGATTGTGAAGACCGGAGAAATTAGCGCTTCGTACTAAATATAGCAAGCACAGAGCACATTCCATTGGTGTAATCAAATATAGACGAGCAACACTTTGATATTCATGGCTAAGAGAACAAGTTATGTATTATATATTTGGTTGGAAGAATTATCGTCCTTGCTCTTCACTAGCAAATGTGTTGGCTGAAGCCTTTGTTTACATAAATAACTAGAGCACTCTTAAAGCGCATACCTCCGTCAGGTAAGGCACCGATAACGAAAAATTCAAATAGGTCTTGAAAACAGGATTTCTTTTTTATCATCATCATCATCATCATCGAAGTTTGGTCATTTGTGGCTCTTGAGTATAATAACAATTTCTGTAATTTTCTCGAAGATCCGCCCGCACTTTTTCAAATAAGTTCTGACAAACATTAGCTAAGCACACAAACGGACGAACCAATCGTCACCAAAATTTAGTCGCTTGTGCATTTTAACATTTCTAACAATTCCTACATATTTTTTAAAGACCCGTTCACAACTTTTTGAGTTATGTTACTGACAAACATAAAAACTATAATATATAAAATAAACACACAAATGAACAGATCATAAAAATTTTAGTAGGTATAGGCTCCAAATAACATCCCCAACAATTCATACTAATTTCATAGAGATACGTTTATAACTTTTTGAGTTACGCTACCAAGGAATAAGAGGCAGACAAACAAAGAAACAAACGCTTGAACGGATCTCCATCAAAAGTTAATGATCTGCATCTCGTAACATACCTAAAAATCCACGTAAATTTTGTAAGGATCCGTCCATAACTTTTTGAGCTATCTTGGTGACAGCCAAACAAACAGACATACTCGACAAAAACACAACCTCCTAGGCGAAGGTAATAAATTTCGCCGTCTGAGTACACCGTCAAGTACGCTTTCTAGGAGAAGCAGTAACATACGAGCGATGAGGTTCTAATAGCCACGCAATGACATTTTTTAAAAGCAACAACTTTATGCTGAATGAAGCAGAAGAAGAAAATATCCCTCAAGATGCAGATGATTATCCGTAATCATTGAGAAGTTGGCGACATGAGACGCCAAATAATAAGCTTAAAGAACTAAAATACAAATTTTAAAATGTATCGAATTACTCTGGCTCAAGATTTTTATTTACAATTTATTTAGCGATGTACAAAAGGGTGTAGCGGGTAACAAAAAGACAGTTGCATTTTTGCAAAAGCTTAATATGACCAAGTTAGTTATAGTTAGAAAATTTAAGCCTCCGTTTCCGAGCGGAATATCATAGAGGAAAGAACAAGGGACATATCTTCATATGAACTACTGCAGGAGCACGAAACATGTCGATATCATAACCTCTCACATAAGTCCAGTGGGAAGATGATGTACAGAGTGCACAAAATCTCATTCAATCGCAGGTTATAATGATATGGAATGGTGTACTCGGATACCTAGCTCAGTCCGGCACCGAAGTTACAGGCTGAGGTGAAGAGACATCGCAATGAAAAAGAAACGCGCTCACTGCCCTTACTCTTAGTATAGGGATGCACAAGCCAAATTAAGTTAGTAACACAAATGTCTGGGCTAGTTTACACTTAACCATAGTTCGGAGTCTAGACACGATCCACGCACATGGGGAATTTTTAAGGCGTGCCTAAATTGTGGGCCGAGAATTACAGCTGAGTTAGACGTGCGAGAGCCAAGACATAACGAAGAAACCCGGGGCCGGGCGGGCTTGGCAAGGGCTGAGTCTGTGAGAATGGGCCCCAAAGTTCGGGGAGCTTCCTGTAGGGGCGGAACCGCTGTTTTTGACTGACTTGATTAGAAGAGCGTACAAGGGAATGCAAATTTTGCGCCATTACGCAACGGAAGAACATTACGGAGCAGTGAAGAACTTGAGCAATCTCAGAGTGCAAACAGCGTTCTAAATCACGCCATGAATTCTAACTAAAATGCAAATTGCGAAGTACTTGCGAGAGGAGAGGACGCTGGCAGACGGAGACGTAAAGGTAGAAATGAAGGGCGACACCAACAGAGAATTTTGAGGGATGTTCCTGTTCTCAACATCGTATTCACATCGAGACTCGTCTGTGATGAAGGCACGGAGCTGACAGCAAATGTACACGAGCTGGTGTAGATACTGTCACGGCACTAATAAAGTTTCTCCATACAGTCAATGCAAAGCATGACTCTGTTGCGAAGACGTGAGGGAGTGACGGGAAAAGTGCCTGAGTCGGCGTAAACAGATTCACGATATTAATAACAAAATAAAAACAAGACAATCCAGCAGGCGGCAATATAAAAGAACAAACTATGCATCAGATTCATAGGACTAAACTATTTTCCCGGTACGGCAGAAATACTTCTAACCTCTACACAAGAAGAGTTGACTGGGATGCACAGGATTGGGCAATGCAATTAATGGACTGATCAAAATAAAAATATCTTTAAAGTGTGAACAAAATACTCGCACATCCTATGGAGCACTTTCCGAAAGCTACGAGACAGTTAATAAAGCACATCTGTAGGGGTTTCACAACTGCTTCAACCCTAAATGCCGAATGTGTTTTTGAACTAAAAGAGAACAGGTATTTCCTTAACATACCCTTCAGAAGAAAGACACTCTATAGTCAGTGTGAGAGAGATGTATATCAGTGTAATAAAAATAACTCTGTCTCCAGGACTTTTTTTTATCTGAAGATACTGCAAGTATGTACCATTCCAGGTTAAAAAAACAGCAATAAGAATATCAGTCGTTGCAATTCCACTTTAGACATTACAGGGATTCCTCGACTCGCATGAGCTAAATATTGACACCAAGTGCCCAAGTCGCGCGAACTGTCTTCTCGACTTGCGTGGTTATGGAAGAAAACTATAGTATCTAGACAATACCCTTTGCTGCATGAATTAAATTATAACTTCTTAATTAATATACTCAATATTAAGTTTGGAAGCTTACTTAATGCCTTGTTCAACAAATCCGAAAAAAACTGCGTAAACTCTCATTACTTTAAGAGAGGCTATTTATATGAGTTGGAGCCTCAGCCTAGAATTTTATCGCACCCCTTAACCAATGAGTTTGAGATTTCAAACTTTAAACACATTATTAGATTACATGCTTAGCATATCACAACGATTCAAATTCACACAATTCAACAAATAAACGAAACACTGAATGGTATTCATACATTTGTATTTATACAAAACAATCACTAATAAAAGTTATTTGGCTGTAAATAGAAGCAAGGTTTTATCAATGCCTCTTCCCAGTGTGTCTTTAATATAGCAATATTGAAGTTATCCCGGAAACTATAGAAAACAATGTCTGGTACTCGAATTTCGAATTGTGTGTCCCCCTATTACTCGCGCAAGCCGAGGAATGCCTGTACTAGACACGTTTGAAAAGAAGAAGAAAAGGAACGATATATATCTCAAGAAACGGAGGATCACCGCGTATGGTAGAAAACGAGAACATTAGCAAGTCAAAGTACGCCGCGACAAACCGTATCTGCAAGCGTCTCCGATGAAGGCGGCACCGCCTCTGGGCTTGAGCCGGTTGGGTGGAAGTTCATAGGAGACGAGGCCGCTGTCACTATAGCGCTTGGTTCATCATCTTTTCATGTATACTTTCAACAAATCCAATTGCCTAACTTGGCCGTACCTATCGCACCAGTATCACTTACGTCCTTATCTGTCACAAAGGAACCGAAGTCTCCCTCTCCATCACCCAAAATACCTAACTCAACTAGCCTCTAATAGTCAAACCTCTAACTTTACTGATCATTAGCTAATTACCCCAGCCTGAGCAATTTTTACAACGCGCAAGGTGTGCTTAAATTAAGGCTCGAGAATTGCAGTTGAGTTAGACGCGCGAGAGCAAAGACATAACGGAGCCATTGTTAGGACAATTAAGTTTTACCACGCAAGTACTTCGATTGATTCTAAATTTTGTAAAACTTTTCGGGTTCGAAAGCTGCCAAACGGCCGCGCCCGATAGTCCATGCACTGCGCCCAATCGTCCCATTACGCTATTGCATTACGGAATACACACTGAAAACAAACGAGCTACATGTCAAACCATATGATATGAAAATGCATGTAAAATGCTACATTAAATAATAAACAAACAACATGCCAGAAAATGCATACTAGGTATATACACGGCGCATGATGAATTACTACAGTAAACAACGCAAAATTTGCAAGCAACTCAAGCAATGCAAAGAAGACGAGGCGCAGCAACACCGTGGCGCGGGCCAAGCAAAAACGCGCAACATTTCTGACGTAACAATTCGAATTTGATGGCAGTTGGTGGCGCGAGAATGACATACGCTTTAGAAGAATCGCTCAAGTTGCTATCCCGGCACCGAGAACTGTAGCAAGAAAAGCTAATTTAAGAGCAATGGTAGGGGCCATCAATGTAGACTGACGGCCGAGATAAGCGAAGCGACTTTTTGACACTGCAACTTGTAGAAAAAGAACGGCAGAATTTATGGGGCGTGCGAGTCGCTCTATACACAGCCGGGCAAGTCACTGGAGAAACAAACAAAAGACTTACAAGTAAAATCCATCAGAAACTTGGGCGAAGTTCGCGTGATCAATGTATCAGAAGTTCTGTGATGGTCGGCCCGATCTGCAGGACTGTAGATTGAGGGGTCAAAATACGGAGTTGTTCAGGCCAGCAATCCAATAGTTCACTTTGAGAGAGATTGGTGGAGCTTTGAGATCTTCTGAGAGATGCAGCGGCACAAAGAATTGAGCTGAAGAGTTCATCAATGTGAGGGACAGAACGAACATCGGTAGATCTGGCACGGAGGTCTGGGATACAACATAGGAGGTTATTTTATGATGTAAAAGTGAAGACAGGTACCTAGCTCGAACACGGAGGTTTGGGATACAACATAGGAGGTTATTTTATGATGTAAAAGTGAAGACAGGTACCTAGCTGGAACACGGAGGTCTGGGATACAACATAGGAGGTTACTTTATGATGTAAAAGTGAAGACAGGTACCTAGCTCGAACACGGAGGTCTGGGATACAACATAGGAGGTTATTTTATGATGTAAAAGTGAAGACAGGTACCTAGCTGGAACACGGAGGTCTGGGATACAACATAGGAGGTTATTTTATGATGTAAAAGTGAAGACAGGTACCTAGCTCGAACACGGAGGTCTGGGATACATAATGCAAGGTTATATAACAAAGTAAAAAACGAGCGCAGGTAGATCTGGTATGGTCTAGGATATATCAAGCGAGTTTACATTATGATGATAAAAACGAATACCAGTTATAGTAGCTGAGGCGAGAAGTTCTGTGAAACATAACGAAGTAATACAGCTGAGCTGATCTGGGATGCATCATACTAGGTTATTTTAAATATACAGAAAAATAATATCTAATAGCTCTGGCAGGGAGTTCTGTGATACATCATACATACGAAACTATTTTATAGAGCAGAAAACGAACACCGGTCTCTCTCGCCCGAAGTGCTTGATATGTGTTAAGATGTTGGATTTTGTAACGCATTTCATGATAAAAAAAACTAAAGTAGCAGTTTCTTAGCCCGTGGCGCTCACAAGCAGCGACAGAGAATTGGGTGTGACAAAACTGACGCGGCTACCAATTTCCCCTGGCAAAGGATAGGCAGTCATTCTTATCCAGAGTAGTTACATCTCCCATCAAAGTAGATCATTTTTGTTTAGAAAAAAGAAAATGAATTGCAAAGAGATGAAAATTGCC
>LQNS02278070.1:38051322-38072114 GCA_001587735.2 Parhyale hawaiensis
TTCTTTTCCATGGACGAACCGGTGGAAGAAGCGGAAACTTACAGAATGAGATAGCGCCAGGCCAAAGAAAATCGGGCACTTCGTAATATCTGAGCGACGGCAAAAGGCAGAGTTTCTCCTCATATGAAGGAGTTCCGTCAAGGACTCTCACCAACACACACAAAGTTCCGCACGGCAAACAGTTTTTGGACGCAACCGAAGACTTTCTGCGCTTCGAGAAACCTTATCGAAGAGATCCAGCGCCGTCCAAAAAACGGAGACTAACACTCGTATATTTCATGAAAAACGACGGTAGCGAACTTTTTCACGGCGGAGCAAGCGGTCCAGCTTCGGACATAATAACCGTCCAATTTAGTCATAAGAGTGACCAAAGATTACTATCTCCGAGTTCGATTGGTAAATACTGAGCAGAATAAAATCTATTGCGTTATTCATCGATCAGGCTCTTGATGACGAGCACTGCTAACAGCGCATTATTATTTTGCAAATCGGTATAGTTTTTTTCCAATTACAGAAGGACGGATGGATGAGGTTCAGCAGTAACATCATATTATCGTATTGTTCAACTAATAGATTTTCCAGAGGCTACAAAAAAAAAACATCAAATTAAGAGGTTTATCTGAATGCGCGTTGTAAAGGCAGAAAACCCTACCCGCGCTCACGATACCAATGAAGTCAGGAACTTCTCAGCGGCCTCATGTAGGCCGCACCAAATCAATGCGATCGGAGAGAGAGAGAAGCTACATTTGAATTGCAGAGGCGGGATGTGAGCAGAGAAGCTTAAGGAAACAGAATATCTTAGCATGGCTATGACGCACCAGAGATACGCCAGGCGCAGCCAATGGCAATCAATGAAATCTAAGCACGAACGGCAGTTGATGAACTGGTCGATTCGTTAGTAAAATGAGAATATGGAACTTGGGAAAAATATTATGCCCAAATAAATTACTACGCTCCAAATTTACAAAAGAAGTGGGGTGTCATTAATTATGAATATTACTAAATTAAGTCTTAGTTTATAGTGGAAGAAAAATTCTAAGTATGGGCCAGCTTTGGAGAGGAATTAAGTTGTGTTTCAGCACAATTCCTTTTGCACTACTCGTAATTCTTGGTACGATGCAATAGTGCTTGCAAACACATGCAGCGCAGACGTTCCGTCTTTATTAATAACAATAACAAAGGAATCAGCCTACAATTTTCTCAAGACCAATACCATTACTATCTAGCATAGACCGTCTACACTCACTCCCAATTCAAGTAGGTAAAGTTCTATTTAACAGGTGTTGGAACGGCGCTTTTGGTTGAGAGAGTGAACTGTTTTCGGAGAGAGAAACAACGTCGGAGCAAATGCTGCAGGAGCACTTAATACGCACGATGCTCATAAATGAAGCAGCCAAGACAAATTTTTATGCCCATATGAACTCTCTCTCTCGCCTGTCGTTCTCAAGAAAAGCTATTAATAAGAGGATGAACCAACAGCAACAATGTGAAGTTTTGGTAGAAAACAAGAAAGTTGAAGTAAATATCGAATCACACGATGTGGAGGCAAACTGCGAAGACGACCCCGCGGGTCAACAATTAGATACGTAAAATTGTTCTCAGCCTGCGGACGTCCCCCTCAGTCGTCAAATCAAGACTGGTCTCATAAACCCCTGCGACGCGATCGAAGCCTGGCGACGATATAAGCGCACTGAAGCAAATTGTGGAGCACCCAACACTACGCAGCCAGAATAGAGCGTACTCCGTAATGCCAAGAAGATAAATAGAGTTTGCTGCCGATACGACCGTCTCAGTAAAAAAAAAAGTCATAACCGTGAATGACAGCATGAACCATGGGCATAAAATATGGAAATTTCTGCAGAGAGTAACCACGCAGGAGCAAATTTTGGAGTAGCCAACAAGGCGCACGTAAACTTAAGCAGACCCTGCGGTCCAGAAGTTAAACATTCAATTTGGAGGCAGTTTGTGGGTTTGCAAAAGCCCAGCAGCGTCCCACAGAGAGCAGAGTTGCAGGAGGCAGCAGCGGCGGTGGAGGAGGCACCATCAGGATGCTTCAATGGAGATAATTAAGCAGGCATTGAAGTCCTAAACTGAACTGATGAAACAGGCAGACGAGAGAGAGAGAAGCAGCGAGCCATAGTCGCTACAGACTCGACGCTCATCTCTCAACATGCATAAGTTGAGAGCTGGGGAGCTTTCCCTTCCTTCTCTCGCTGTAATCGCTAACCTTAGAGTGTAAAGGGGCGTATAAACATGAACATGCTACTTTTTCGGTTCAGAACGCTTTCATACATAATTTATGTTCCTATTCACATAAGAATAGCACTGTAACTTTCTCTCCCTCGCAGTAATGCTCTCAAGTCCAGAGCGAATATGATAATAAACACGATCATTTCCGTCCGTTTCTTAGTACCTACTTTCATGCCTGAATTAAAAGTTCTCGCAGAACTAGTACTATCTTATATATTGGTACAGTAGTTATGAAAAGCTGGCTGGAACAAACACACGAAGCACAGGAAATTTTTATTTCTTTAAGCAACTTGGGAACAAACGAACAGAGCTTACAACTATAAGGCATTAATTAACTCTCACTGGGAAAGATATACAAGTTTCTTATTAGACTGGTGAACATCTATGAAAAATAACTCAATGTTTCAACAAGAGGACTCTTTTCGTGGCTGTTCTCAGGGAAGTCATCATTATCCTTGTTTTGTCTTCCATTCAATGTGAATATCATGAGCTGAGAAAAAATATTCGCAATGGAAAAGAAGAACAATCCAGTATCTATACTATCACTTGAAGGTACATCAGTCATCTTCAGTTCTTCTGCTCAAAAACATTTCGGAAAGCAACGAGTCCCTGCCGTTCACTGGAGGAATTCTTTCTTATCTAATGCAGGAGTTGAATTTTCTCTAATTAATACTTCAGATGGGGACAAAAAGACCAACCAACAAACTGTGTACTAATATCTGCAATATAATAAAGGCCGATGTGTATTTATGTTTCCGTTTTTAAACACGCTTCAAGGGAACAGGCGAAAATTAGGCCAGGTTGGAGACTGCGATCACCCTGTCACGCTTCATTGAAATTTCATAAGTGGAAAATAGACAAGGTTGCAGATGATATCAAACGTATTTCAAAATATTGAATGCACTTCTTGCTCACCCAACGTTGAACTCCAAACAATGAAGATATCTACGAATTCTCTCACAATTCACATGGGGTCTCATTTTTATTACTTTCTCCATACATTAAACTAAATTTGATCTCAGTTCACGACGTACAAATTAGATGATTAGCGAAGAACAAGAGAATCGATTTTTCACGGTAGAGTAGACGTTACAGTTATTTTTTTACAGTTTACTTTTTTTCCTTTGACGGAGTAGTTTTCGTTTGAGCGCAACAATTCGATGTACTGAAGTTGTTTCACGCTGTATACAGGGTATGAGGCGGGGAATTTAATTAAATTCAGTGGTGCATCACTGTTTGATAATATAAAATATTTTTTTCGCATATTATCTAAGGGAAGGAACGAGTGTGCAGCTCAGAGAGCATTCATATCCTAGGGCAATTTGAGTTGGGCGATATATGGTATCCTTGAGATATTTGAAACGAAAAATTATGATCAGTACAGAAGGGTCATCATAAATTCCTTGCAGTCATTTTTGACAGCGCGAGCGCTCTAGTACAGTAAGATTACGGAGTATAAACAAAGATATGCATATAACGCTGAAACTAATTACGCTGTAGCATGACTACACTCGAAAGTTCCACTAAGGCACTGAAGTATCGAAGTCAAATTTTGGAAAAGATATATATTCTCAGGTCAGGTATCCAGGTATCACAGATGCAGGTTTTATAGGGTTTAGGGTTTTAGGGTGTACTGAGTGGGCTACATATCTAAGGAAGTCTTAAATGATGTTAAACAATAATTTACTTTCCAACAAACTACCTGAGACGATTTAAAAGTAAATGGAAACCGTGCAAAATGAAACCCTGTTCTCCGTTGCTGCCCTGGTCGTAACTTTCTTTCATCGCTAAGCCTTTACCGGGCAAGACGAAACAAGAGGAAAATTGAAATGCTCGCAGCGCGAGGCATGTTTGCCAGCACTGCAGGCAGTGGCCAATAAGGACAGGAGGCGCAGGCATTGTACAGCGGCGCAAGCTCTAATTTATGGAGGCTCGCTGCAAAACGGCACAGTGCGGCCAAAACTTCTCCCGACCGAAGTCATCTTCAGCCAGATATCTAGAAGAACGTAAATTGGATTATTAAATGTATAATTTAAGTCAAGCGCAGCTTTCTGTCATGCCAATAAGCAAACTTGCTGTAAGAAGGCACGCAAGAA
Source organism: Parhyale hawaiensis (assembly GCA_001587735.2). Taxonomy (NCBI): domain Eukaryota; kingdom Metazoa; phylum Arthropoda; class Malacostraca; order Amphipoda; family Hyalidae; genus Parhyale; species Parhyale hawaiensis. The sequence continues at coordinate 38,055,669 of LQNS02278070.1, forward strand.
CAGTACACAGCGCAGCCAAGTATGACTCTCAGTAGTCATCTCACATCGCAAAATTCATCTGAAGAATGCACCTAGGAGCACTGCACTGCTCTATCAAGCACTACCGGTACTTGTTATGTAAATCAACTAAAGGGAAGCATTACGCATGAATATAATTATGTATTACAGAGCAATACCAAGCAAATCTTTGTTTTTCTGTAAACTACATCTTTCTGAACAAGCCCGCAGCCCGAACAAGGCAATGAAGCTACTGTGAAAGGGCAGAGTTGTTGCCATTACGCAGGGCGGTCTTTAACCTACCCGATGATCGTAACAGTTTTGCCCTTTCACAACGGTCTTTTACAAGCGTCAAAAAATGAGGTTAATGCTGTGAAACTGGTCATCTCTGGTGTCCGCTAACTCTATAAGGACCAACTAACTTTCAGTCTCTTGTAGGACTATCTCAGTTTGGAATATCTTCTACTGTACAAAGATCACAGGCCGCCACGGTAAAGAAGGCCACATACGACACACGCTGAAATGCCACAATGAAACATCGATATGGCAGCACTGCCACTGCTGACACCGAACCGATATTACAAAGCTAGCAACACCGAAACCATATCACATCAGAACTGATGGCAAAGAACCCCTGGCACACGAGGGGTTCGCACCGAACTCATACAACAGAACTGCAGCGCCGCACCTGTCAGCTAGCATTTATTCACACAGCAACACAGGACACGCCGCCCCCCGCCGCTTCAGTGCAACAACGTACGGGGGCCTCCAAATCCAAGTTAAACATTCAAATAACGACACTCATTCGCTTTCTCTACGGCTGCCGGCGGCAAATTTATGAGGAGCAGCCCCCGCTCTCTCTGCCGGTGTGTCGGGAGGATATTGTTTGGCACAGCGATGTGTTGTGCGGCATATGGTGGTGTGTGTGTGTGTACGAGGGGGGGAGGGAGTCTTGTAGGGACAGGGGTCGCCTTGTGGGGACCCCACTGGGGCACAGAACCCTGAATTAGGAATAGCACCACGGATCGCCGGGTGGGGACCTATGTATGTCGTGACCTTGTTCGTTTTCTGCAAATGTTCAACAACTTTCTAGATTATGCTGGCCCATGAAGCTTGAGAGGATAGATATAAACACGGCATCGACATGTCGGTGTATTTTCATGGGTCACAGAGCACAGGTGTCAGGAGCCAGAAGATCAAGTCTCCAAAAAGGGGGGGGGGGTAAATACAGAGGTTTTCCCAAGTACAGGCAGCAGAAGGGGAGCAATTAGCACTGCTGCCCATCATTCCTACAGTGGGACACAATTGGGATACAGTAGAAATTCGGATTGGGCTTTCCCAATCACAATGTTTCCCCGAGAAGCGTTCCTCTCGGGAGGTCCAGTCGCTCAAGTTGTTAGCCCAACCTGACAGGTTGTATTGTTTAAGTCAGATATTCCTTTCGTTTAATGCAAATTCGGCAGGCTCTCCCAATTTCATTTCCATGGAAAAGTTATGCAACTCGCACCACAAGTCACAACTCAAGTCACACCCACCAGTGTGAGCCAAAGTCATTAAGGAACAAAACGGGAGACGACATAAGTCGACGCAAGTCGTTAACAGTTTTTTTTTTGTTACTCTGTCGCTAAAAATCTTTGACTGCCCTCCGTTCATATCTACAAAAATGTATATCTAAGACACAAGCGTAGGTTCTCTTTCCCAAGCTAACCAAAGCAAATTAAGTACACTTAAAGGTCTTTGCCGACTGTGAATTCCAAGAAAATAACACTTAGCTAGCTTCCCAAAAACAGACTGCTTTAGTCAAAAGAGCAGATGACAGTGCGGCGAAATTTATACAAAATAACAATTCTTAGAGTGTCTTAATGCCGAAATAGACATTTTGATTGAATCGAGTGTTGATTACGACAGACCTCACTGGAGCACGGACCGCCATACGGGGAACCTCACTGGGGCACGGATGGCCATCTGAGGACATCACGGGGGCATTGACCGACGTGTGAGGTTCTCAATTGGACACGGGCAGCCGGGTGGGGTCTCACAATACCCTATGGATGGAGCGCAGGCAATACACTTATACAAGTCCAGAGCGCAGCCAGTACAACCAGCGCATGTTCAGGTAAGGCGGCTCGAGCAATTCGCGTTGTTATGCAAGCGACGCAAAAATGCAACCATAAATTAATATTTCAAGGGCAAGGAGAACTGCAGTCCGGACCATTCTGAGACAATATTAGGACGGGACGGCGCTCTGATATAGCNGGGGGGGGGAGTCTTGTGGGGACAGGGGCCGCCTTGTGGGGACCTCACTGGGCACAGAACCCCGAATAGGAACTGCCGGGTGGGGACCTATGTATGTCGTGAGCTTGTTCGTTTTCTGCAAATGTTCAACAACTTTCCAGATTATGCTGGCTCATGAAGCTTGAGAGGATAGATATAAACACGGCATCGACATGTCGGTGTATTTACATGGGTCACAGAGCACAGGTGTCAGGAGCCAGAAGATCAAGTCTCCAAAAAAAAAAAACGGGGGGGGGTAAATACAGAGGTTTTCCCAAGTACAGGCAGCAGAGGGGCAGCAATTAGCACTGCTGCCCATCATTCCTACAGTGAGACACAATTGGGATACAGTAGAAATTGGGATTGGGCTTTCCCAATCATAATGTTTCCCCGAGAAACGTTCCTCTCGGGAGGTCCAGCCGCTCAAGATGTTAGCCCAACCTAACAGGTTGTATTGTTTAAGTCAGACACTCCTTTCGTTTCATGCAAATTCGGCAGGCTCTTCAATTTCATTTCCATGAAAAAGTTATGCAACTGGCAGCCCAACACCGAAGCAGGGACGCTCAAAAAATTTTGGCAACACGGTAATAAAAACAAAATTATTGGAGGTAGACATTTATAGCACCTCCCACTCCTTCAGCACACTCACTTCCAAGGTCTTCGCTCTTTTGGAGCGACACTGGTGTTATCCACTTGACGAAGCACTCACGAGTACTCACAAGCAGGTATACTTAAGAGTTCTGAATATATCCTTCTGGCAAGGCGCAGTTCCTTTTGACAATTGATCCCAGCAAGTTTCTTTTCGGAAAGCCAGCTGTAACTCAATGGCCATCCACCTTACAGTCCTGACATCGCATCACGTGACTTTTGGTTTTCCCTCAGTTGACACAAAAACTTGGTGGGATCTGTCAGGAGAAATTCAGAACCGAAAAGTATACCTGATTGGTAGTAGTCGGAGTGCTTTTTCAAGAGGATGACACGGCTTCCGAAGAACGTAAACCTCGGAGGAGTGTGAGGCTTAATAAATGTGTATCTCTATTGACCTGTTACCGGACTTCCCCGGGCGCGGCGGACGGGTTTATTACCAAATGCTTCTAAAAATTTTAAAATTCTTTTTTGAACTCGTTTAGACCTTTTCTCTTTGAAATGTGTACACAGGTTAGTCAATTATTTGGGGTTTAATAAATGTCCCTACCCACTAGTGTGAGCCAAAGTCATTTAGGAACAAAACGGGAGACGACATAAGTCGACGCAAGTCGTTAACAGTTTTTTTTGTTACTCTGTCGCTAAAAATCTTTGAATGCCCTCCGTTCATATCTACAAAAATGTATATCTAAGACACAAGCATAGGTTCTCTTTCCCAAGCTAACCATAGCAAATTAAGTACACTCAATGGTCTTTGCCGACTGTGAATTCCAAGAAAATAACACTTTTAGCTAGCTCTAGTCAACAGAACAGATGACAGTGCGGTGAACTTATACAATAACCAAAGGAACAATTCTTTAGACTGTCTTAATGCCGAAATAGACATTTTGATTGAATCGAGTGTCGATTACGAAAGACCTCACTGGGGCACGGATGGCCATCTGAAGACATCACGGGGGCACGGACCGACGTGTGGGGTTCTCAATGGGACACGGGCAGCCGGGTGGGGCCTCACAATACCCCATGGATGGAGCGCAGGCAATACACTAATACAAGTCCAGAGCACAGCCAGTACAACCAGCGCATGTTCAGGTACGGCGGCTCGAGCAAATTCGCGTTGTTATGCAAGCGACGCAAAAATGCAACCATAAATTAATATTTCAAGGGCAAGGAGAACTGCAGTCCGGACCATTCTGAGACAATATTAGGACGGGACGGCGCTCTGATATAGCTTAGGTGCAGNTTCGCGTTGTTATGCAAGCGACGCAAAAATGCAACCATAAATTAATATTTCAAGGGCAAGGAGAACTGCAGTCCGGACCATTCTGAGACAATATTAGGACGGGACGGCGCTCTGATATAGCTTAGGTGCAGGCAAAACAGCGGTCGCAATTACTTATGAAGCCATGCAATGGCTGAGGCCAGGCGACACTTAAAGAAATTATAAAGGAATAAGCCTAAGCCAACATGAAGGTAAGGATATAGTTTGCATGCGGGCAAAACAACGGCCGCAATTACTTATGAAGCCACGCAATGGCCAAGACAAAGCTACACTTAAGAACTTATAAGACAACATGTACAATTAAGCCTATATTACAGAAAGGAAACAGAAGATAAGAGTTCTTGTACACACGCATCTCTTACGAGTCTGAAGAAGAGTAAAATATCTGCTGAACCTAGAACCAGTTAGCATAATAACTTATGGTGAATCATACTCAGGAAAAAAGAAACGCTCTAGTGAACTGCTTTGGCTCTTGACCGGGGGAGCCAGCACCGCCAAGGGGCCGAATTGCATCCAGGGGGCAGGAAGTCACATTTTCACTGCTCCCTTCACCAAGTTCTCCTGCACTGATAATAGAATATATGAATTCTGAAACTTAAAGCTTTAGAAAACGACTTTTAACCTTGGATACTTCAGTTAATCTTAGCTACAAATATCCTTGGAGTTCACTCTTGGAGAAATTTGAATCGCTATGGCGGGAGCTAGCAGTAACAGCGCCGGTAAGTTACAAAAGCAATGTACAACATTTTAGTTGTCGTATACTCCGCCAATATTGTTTCGCATAAATTCACCTATTAGCGGCGATAGAGCAGGAAAATATATCACAGGATGTTACTATAGAATATTTTTTAGCGAGCGGAGCGCAAAAACCAATAAACTCCAGTGAGTTAAAAGAACAAACACGGCAAGAGCTTACGTCCTAACGCATACTTACAGAAAAGTAATAATCAAATACTGATGCCGGCACCATGCAGCGGCAACTCAAGTCCAGTACGAAGCTATCTACCGACGGCAACTGCAAGTAAGCCCTGGTAACGTGTTAAAGTTAAACTCCAGTAAACCTGTAGTTGCCATCTAATAAGCTGAACGTGAACAAGCCCAATAAAAAATTTTAATACCTTTGAACTTGATACCTTAAATCAACAACAATGAATAAACAAACTAGAACAGAGACCTCCGCCAAGCCGAAAATTATAAATGGTCCGGTATCCAAGATTCTTCTACAACAGCACCAAAATTTCATCATCTGCACCTCGTGACATTTCTAGCAGTTCCCGTACATTGCATTACGATCTTGCGACACTTTTTTTAGTTATATTGCTAACGCGCATACAGACAGACCTCGGCCGTAAAAAAAACACAATATTGGCGGGGGTAATAAATATATAAAACATACCGTACTCAACTGGAACAAACTGGATTACCTAATTAAAAATATATCTCAAGCTTAGATAGCAAATTCTAATACACCTTAATACACTAAAAATACCATTCTCTCGCTACATTGTACAAAAACTTTCAGATAACGGACGAGATACTTGGGATCTTTAATAAGTAAGGAGGCGATTACTGTACAGTTTTAGTATAAGCCTCCATACCTACAACACAACCGGCGATGCAAAGAGAGCAAGAACGAAGTTAGGAGACGTGTAGTATTTGAAGAAACGGACGCAGAACCCATGTACGAGGGTGTTCCCAAACTGGAGCAAGGCTCACGAGTACAGTAAAGCGGAAAAAAAGTATAACAGAACCAAGCACCGTCATTATGAGCAAAAAAAAAAAAAAAAAAGAAGGAAGCATATGGTGGTAGAGTTGGTTGGCGGTATTTGAACTATAATTTTCCGATGATCCACTCCCGAAACAAATATAGATGATGAAATGGCTCTCTCAATCGCCGAGAGACTGACTCGAATCCAGCAGAACTTTTTCCTCCTCGCTTGATCGAATTTTTTTTTCCGTTCCTAGCATTAGCCAGTTAGAACTGAATTATTTCTCAAGGCAAACTTCAGTTCAACCCGGTTAGTTGGCCACGGGGATAATCCTATAAGGTCCGCCCCTAAGCGTAAATTCGTTTATTACTGCTACCAAAAGCGAATCCATAGAACCAATAAACAGCATAGATAGCCAGTCCGACGGCTTAGAAATTTAAGTCTCCATGAAACGATCGCTGTAGCACTTGATACCTGCATCAGTCGGTGCGAAACTTGGTGAACTCAAGTAACTTATTTGAAAGAATGAAATAGACCGTATGAGTCATAAATTATGATCATAACAAGTAAATAAAGTTCTCCTACAAGTCGAGGTAAGATTGAGGCAAACGTTAAGAGGTTAATGAAAATTAATATGAGCAGTTACGACTAAACAGGAAATAACATATGAATTTAGGGAATCCATTCGTCTAGAAATCCAACTGCATAGAAACAAAGAAGGCAAAACAAATCTGCAGGCAGCAGTAGCAGCAATCAGATATGATGCCAAAGAAACTGCAGCGAGGCAAAACCACAAAAGAAATGCTGTTCCATTTCCGACACTGACACCGAGCGGAACCGGTCCAGGAATGGGAATGTGTTATTTACGGTGGGCAACGCATTCCAGCTGACCGTCGGGGCCGACAGCGGTCCTCGGCTACGACGCGTCGTATATTCTGTAACTTTATGTAGCAATATTTCTGGCGAGCCTGTGTACGGTTTCTTGAGTAATTAGCAGCCCACGTACGGGACTCTTTAGGGTAACGCTTGGATTGCATCAAAGGGAAACGGGAAATTTGCTTCTGTGATTCTTACAATCGTATTTGCATCGATTCTACTTTGTGACTTAAAATCTCTATACCATTTTTTTGTCTATCAGGCCCCATTACAAGCAAATAGGAGCATTTGGCGTACTTCTGAAGCTAGCTCACTCGGAGCATGCATTTAGCGACATCTTGTATAATGCTATTCCTACCTCAATGTCAGTGAAGAGTATCCAACGACTCTCAACGCGTTGGTCAAGTTTCAATTACGGATATCAAATCAGAGTTCAATAGTAAATTAATAGCCGTTCTTATGTGGCGACAAGACGTAAAAAATTATTCTGTAGAGCAGTGAAGCACCCAATACAAAATATTTGTATTGTTTTCAAACATTCACGATACATAAAACAAAGAAAAAGTATATCAGGATGTGCAAAAACTTCATTTACGTTTCGTCGACATTAAACTACAAGTACAAATAAATAGCTAACTTTAATTCCTCCATTTGATGCACAATCAACGCGAGAAAGAACCCCGATTGGGGCGAGGTCGACTTCGTAGGTTTCCTTCTCACTAGCACATCATAAACTTTACGCTCATCCAGTACAAAAATCTCGCAATATATCATACATGTGAAACTAATACATCACGGCAGCAAAGAATTGCGTCAGCAATACTGTCTATATCGCTTTTAACAAGCGGTAGAACGATTACGTCAGGCAATTGTACTTGTATATATAATTATTACTAGTTGCCCAAAAAGTTTCACAATTTTCTCTATGGGTTACGCAGATATATTACTGTTTGAGAGTTGTAATTTGAAATGTCTTCAAAAATTGCATAGTAATGTATATCTGTGTGCAACAAACCTATCTACCGATCTCTAATCCAGGTACTAGAGATTTCACGCTGACGACCAAGATTTACAATTACAGTATACGTACTAGTTGGACCCTGTGGATATCCACACAATAAAAGCACTGTTCTTCAGTTATATCTCAGACACGCATCACTTTGCTTTTCCCCTATTTAATACTGAAGGAACCTGAGCAAATTCTAGTTAGCTGGACCCTGTGGATATCCACACAATAAAAGCACTGTTCTTCAGTTATATCTCAGACCCGCATCACTCTGATTTTCCCCTATTTAATACTGAAGGAACCTGAGCAAATTCTACTTAGCTGGACCCTGTGGATATCCACACAATAAAAGCACTGTTCTTCAGTTATATCTCAGACCCGCATCACTCTGATGTTCCCCTATTTCATACTGAAGGAACATGAGGAAATTCTGCAGAACAAAAGCGTAGTTCAAGTATGATGTCCTCGGACCTGTATCACGTAAACGTAAGGTAAAAAAATGTTCCAAGTCAGGCAGTGAATCTTCTACTTTACACATGCGTGCAGTAGCAGCTTAAATTTGATCTTCTACTTTACACTTGCGTGCAGTAGCAGCTTAAATTTGATCTTCTACTTTACACTTGCGTGCAGTAGTAGCTTAAATTTTATCCATTCCAAGGTCGTATCAAGAATACCTCAAAGAGGCCCGAATTTTCCCCTATCTAATCTATCAGTACTATATAATAATTCACGTCGTGTTTTTATTTATTTATTTATTTATAACTATATTTATATCTTTCCTGTCACGCTCTATGGGAATAAGATAGGAGAAAATTCAGATTTCCAGAGGTGAAAAAAAAAAGTTGGGTACCTTGCAATCTTTATCTTAGGCGAAAAAAAAGTTGAGTACCTTGCAATCTTTTGCTTCAGTATTAGATAAGGGGAAAATAGAACTAATAAGATAGGAGAAAATTCAGATTTCAAAAGGCGAAAAAAAAGTTGGGTACCTTGCAATTTTTTTCTTCAGTATTAGATAGGGGAGAAATAGAAATCAGTCTGCTTGCCCTTCTGGCAAAAAGAAAAGTTGAGTACCATGGAATCTTTTTCTTCAGTATTAGATATAGGAAAAATGAGGAAGTCCAAAAGACGGTGTGGGTTTTGGTGAAGTGTTAATTTTTTGCCGTCATTTATAATGACGGCACGGGCTACTAGTATATTAATACGCTAGTACCTACCTACGTACTTACCTACCTTTTGTGTCACGCTCTTGATTCACTAACTAGAGGACGCAGCTGTCAAAAATGATTGAGCCTTTTATTGTTCCGGTTACCAGTGTAGGTTTTGCTGTATTATAGGTCTCATCACTGCAGGCCTGATCTTCCATTAGTGAAACGCAAGCTGTACAACCATGAGTTTTGCGATAGCAAAATATACCCCCCCCCCCCTGGCAAGATAAGGAGTGGATATCAGCCTGGAATTGATCAAGCGTGAAGTTGCACTGCACTAAGAAAAATATAGTTCACAGTATTGTGGATACCAACTAATTGTTGAACCTCCAGCGTCGAATTTTGGCTGCGATGTAAATTCAATATAAAAAGGCGTCTGCTCAGCGTGAAGATTCAACTACTTCGATATCATTCAGCAATGAAAGTGTGCATCCAGAGGCGGGAGATTTAGAGCTATACCTACTGTATTTGTCACCGGTGCCCCAAGCGCTGAAATTGTATGGTATCTCAACTTGTTTTTCAGTACATGAATTTTCTCCTATTAAACTCTTAACGGCGTGACGGAGAGACGGACCACCATTGGAGCAAGCAAGCGACTAACAACAGTGTTTTATCATATAGTGGATAGATAGAAGAACATTTGAGCTTTGTTAACTTTGGGAAGCTGGCGTATCTATGATACGGCTGGTGACTAATCTCTCGGTCACAGGCCAGGTCTTTTTAATTGTTTATGTGCCCGAAATTTTTAAGAATAAACCTCTGGGAACCTGTATCGTGGTGTGCTGCCAAAGGAATTCCACGGGTCCAGTTAGACATAGCAGCTTATAAATATAATCCACGGGTCCGGGTTAACTTAGGCAAGGGTAGCTTCGGTAATTATCATCAGCAAAAAAGCTGGTCGTATAAGATATCATACATCGAATCTCGGTGTTGTTTGTGATGTTCATGGGGAATTGCCATGGTACAATGCGAAGGTTTCACTAATCTATCTGAAGCGCCTTAAGCCAGACCGTGAACGTTTCAAGGGTGCTGCTAGCTTGTATAGATATGCCACGGGTCCAATGATACGCGGAGGTCAGCAGTCCTGTGCAGTTGGGCAAGTTATAATTTTATGACCCTGGGCTCTTCTGAATGAACGGGTTGGGATCTGGAAAATTTCTATGTGGGGGTGGGCACTAAGAGCTCTAGCAAAATTCAACGGGGGGTGGGGGCAGCGAGACACAGAAGCTAGGCCTTAGCAGTACATTTCTTTCAAGGCCTCATTTCCAGTGAAGAGTGCGTGTAACTTTTTAGGGAGGGAGTGTGTCCCCCACGATCCTCCCCTGGCTACTCCACTGCAGGGAATTGTGGATATTATTATCAACCAAGAGGATGGACTTAATATATCACACATCGAGTCCCTGTGTTTAAGAATAGATGTGGTGTTACCATACTAAAATATGAACGTTTCACGTGTCTGTCTGCAAGGCCTTGCAAAGCCGTGAAAGTCTTACGGACGGATCCAGCTAGTCTATATAATTGATACGCTAGTACCTACGTACCGTACCTTTGTGTCACGCTCTTCAATAATGCATAGCAGAAAATTAGAGATTTGACTTCGAATCTGAATCATTTCCCCGTATCATATCTACTTCCGGGTTTTAATTTTTTCACAACATTCTATTCACCTTGCTGGCAGCGGACGGCGTTTCTAATATGGCAAGTTGCGTAGCCATGATACGCCCATGGCGAACAGAATGGGTAGTGTTGGGCATGTGAAGTCTTTCTTGAACCGAATGTACTGCTTGGAAAGCATCGGCCACTATAGTGCAATGTTTGAGCAAATGAAATGACAGCTCGAGAACAGACAAAATATAGCTCCACGACATACATGCATCTTTCCCTTGACGACGGCTAAAGCAAATTCATGCCGAAAGCTTGGGCTAATAAAACTCTTGTCTTGAAGAAGTCCTTATTATCAAAGCTAGAGGGCCCAGCTGTCAATAATGACCGCAAAAATTTTGTGATTGAGCTTTTCATTATTGTTCTAGTTTCCTGTATAGGTTTTGCTGTATTAAAGGTCTCATCCAGCTATAGGTACAACCATGAGTTTTGCGATAGCAAAGTATCCCCCCTGCAAGATAATTAAGGAGTGAATATCAGCTTGGAATTGATCAAGCGTTAAATTGCACTGCACTGCCCAGGGCTCACCGTATTGTGGATACCAACTGATAGTTGAACCTCCAGCGTCGAAATTTGGATGCGATGTAAATTCAATATAAAAAGGCGTCTGCTCAGCGTGAAGATTCAACTACTTCGATATCATTCAGCAATGAAAGTGGGGATCCAGAGGCTGGGTATCCAGAGACCGGAGATCCAGAGCTATATTGGTCACCGGTACTCCAAGCGCTGAAACTGTATGGTATATCAACTTGTTCTTCAGTACATAAATTTTCTCCAATCGAACTCTTAACTGCGTGACGGAGAGACGGACCAACATAGGAACAAGCAAGAGAGCAAGGGAGCAAGCAAGCGACCAACAACTGTGTTTTATTATATAGCGGACGGAGACATAAGATTACTCTGTTGTGGATGACGAAATAGATCGAGCCTGTTTTCTTTTATTATACACAGCTATCGCATTAATCAAAACAGAAAAATGATGGGCTGCTGATCAGTATCCACGAGTTAAGAAATAGTGAGAAAAAATCGGATACGCCGACAAAAAAAATTGAGACATGTAACACTATGGAGGGCTAAATTATCTGTACACTGTGGAAAACTGAGCTTTGAAAAGGTATGCAAATGCATAAGAGAACATTGCAAGATGTACCGTCGTGTTTCTCTGTCTTTATCAAGACAAGTGTGAATTCATTACTGACAGGACTAATGCGTGATTCAGTGGTGAAATCGAAATACTAGGAAAGTTTAGACGAGATGTAAGGTAGACGGACCGATTAACGATAGACTGGGTTAAGCGGCGGACGGTACTTCAGACGGGGTGGGTTAAGATAGTAGCGCTACCTCAGGTTAAATAAGGTAAATTTACTAACGGTGGAATTTCCACGGCTACAGCTAGTCTATAATATTAATAGCGTTGTTCCTTCTTTCGTTCTTGTGTTACGCTCTTCAATGATAGATACGGGAAAATTCAACTTGTAAGAAGCTCTGGCTTTCGCTGGAAGGAAGTTCGACCACAGCTGTCTTCTTTCAGCTCGCACTTGAAAATAATTTCAATCAGTTTCGAAGCAAAGACATGAAGTTCATTTTGCACGTATCATACCTACCATGATACCAAATTTCATTTCTTGTAATATTCACGATGCTGGGGTTGCATAACGATCCAAATATGGGAAAATACGATCGCACGGTTCAACTTAAGCTGTTCTCAACAGCATTTTTCAAGTGCAAGTGCGATGCTTAAAGAAATGACGTAAACTAACAGAAAAAGTACTTTCAGCGACATGAATCAATTTTTTTAAAAAAAATGGGCTGAGAGTTGAATTATGCTGGCAGGCTATCGCACATCAAGTGTAAAGCAGCCACGGGTCCCGTAGTAGAATTGAAATCATCAAATACACCGTTGAAAATGTAAACGTTAAAAATATGAAAGTCTAAATAAAGTTATCTTCAGACGATGAGAAACAAAGGATAGCGAAGGCGTGTAAATATAGAAGAAAAACAATGAGAAAAGTACCGTACCTCCTAAAAGCGAGATTGCTATATTTATTTATACTGTCTTTATATCTCCATCATGATCTATCCAGGGGCGAAAATTTTGCTGGAAAAATATCTGCGAGATCGACCGGTAATATAGTGTCTAGATATGTTGTGCATGTACAGGGTGACTTAGGGCGCGCGTACGTCTTCGTAAAAGTTGCATTGCCACGCAATTATGTATCTGATTGGACATTGCTATGTCACTTAAAAGAATATCTAAGGTATGAGTCATTTCTGACAGTTTGTATATAGGCTATAGCAAGTAGCAATGGCCAAGCTTTGGGAATATGTACCTCCTACTTTTGAGTTAGTATAAAGTGGCAATGACGCATAGTTTTAGCGTGACCTTCAAGCGCTATTAGTTGAAGTCACGGCAGCGTGACGGCCCAAACGAAATGTGGCTGAGCAATTATTATTCATTTCTGACATGATGTTAAATAAAAACTTCTTCAAGACAATATTTTTAATGTGCCCAAGCTTTCGGCATGAATTTGCCGAAAGCTTGGGCACATTAAAAATATTATCTTGAAGAAGTTTTTATTTAACATCATGGAATAAGAATTACAAAGACGTCCTCTATTGTAAGCAATCATTTCTGACAGTTTGTATATAGGCTATAGCAAGTAGCAATGGCCAAGCGTTGGGAATATGTACCTCCTACTTTTGAGTTAGTATAAAGTGGCAATGACGCATAGTTTTAGCGTGACCTTCAAGGGCTATTAGTTGAAGTCACGGCAGCGTGACGGCCCACACGAAATGTGGCTGAGCAATTATTACGATAGTGTGCCCACACTATCAGGAATGAACTTGCTACGAGTTGGAACACGGGAGAGCTTCACGTTCTTGGAACAGACGTTTCTGTGCGCATGATAACGGTTGAATTTATAAAGATACATCGATTGCAAAACATATGTACAGTTGTGAATTGAACAGAGTCTAAAGTGAGTACTTGGCACTCGGTGTAGTGGAATAGCTGCCGCCGCTCGGAGTTTAAGCAGTTTTTGAAGATAGTAATATTAGACGAGTCGAAGCTGCATACACAACAGCGCAATGAGAAGGATAGGGAGCAATGTTGCCATGTCTCGACTCTCGTGTGCAGCGCACTTGAGGTTCGACGCAGTTCGTTGGGGTTAAGGAACAGACGCTATTTATCGGTAGGTTAGGTTGAGAAGCTGCATAAGGTGAACTAAAGTGAGTTATAATAGTGTTACAAAAAAATTTTTCTCGCATATACATATACTTAGGTAGCTTTTTATGTGTGTGTAGGCATATGTATATATTAGAGGTAAAAAAATAGAAGTAGAGAAAATTCACCTTCTAGGTAGTGTTCTATTTCATAAAAAGTTAGAAAATATTTTGACAAACTGTGAGACCTCAGAGCCTGTTCATGAGAGACAGGATGTAAGGAACACAGAAAACTTCAAGTGTTAGAGTAACAGTTAGGCTGAGGTCTATAAATTTTAAGGCCCGTCACTTGATGTAAACAGAGAAGCTTGTATGGCGACAGTCAAGGTTTGGGGCAGACGAACACACCCAATAGATGTAAGAAGTTCCCATTGGTTCCAACATTACTTGGGGAGGAGTTGCTTTGAGGGTTACTCGGCCAATTATATGCATCGAAATTGGACTGGAGGAGTAAAATTTTAGCCCAGGGGTACTTTCGGGGAAGTGATTGGTAGAATATTAGGTGGATGGTTCGTAATTTCCAAGATTTAGGAAAAGTGGGGACGTCCTTGGCAAGGATAGAAAAATTAGAGTTAGTCCCGAGGCAGAGCTAGGTGCGTATACACCATTTCGAGGCTCTCCCCTCTGCCGTATTGAGTCGGATACCAACCCTTTGATCCGATTGCAACTAATCATCGCTGACCTTGCGGTGTGATTAACCCGAGCACTGAACCCTTTTATCTTTGGGAGTGCGTTTTTTTTTTATAATTCGCAACATTCCCTCATCATATCGTGATCTTGCTTTTGCTCGCGGAGTGAATTAATGTATTTAAAGTGCTGCCGTGTCGCACGAACTTTCATCTGTTGTGTGTAAGTCGAGCATTGCCGTCCTGTTTTTCGGTTATGTGGTTGAATTTATCAGCCCGACGAACATTGTGCTAAACTGCACTTCCGGATAGTGCACTTTCTACCAGGAATAATATCCCTTTGGTTGAGAACTTGCGGCCACATGCCATCGAATTCCAGTGATTTGCTTAGAAGTCGCACAAACTTGATATTACCTTGAAGTGCATGAAGAATAATTGTGGTTATATATTGCATTGCATTAGCTCAAGAATTATGCGCGTGCCATTGTCCCAATGGCCAGTGCCCGACATCACAAACTCTTATGGTGATTTCCCAAAAAGCGTGATGTTTCGACACTGCCGCAGTGCTACATATCACCTGTATATTAATGTCAAATGTCCCAGCCACGGCATATTGCTAGGAGCAGCGATTGCCGCGCGTGTCCAATGAAGTTCTAAGGATGAGCGACATCTTTTCTCCAGTAGGCAGCGCATATTCGAGCGCACGATGGTGTTTAGAAGAGATCAAGAGAAGTCCGACAAGAGGCTCCGCTGCTGCGTTTTGGTGTGTATTTTGCAGCTGATTGGTCGAGAAGAACACTATTTGTGTCCAGAGGTTGTGTGTTTAATAGGAAGATCGGAACACTATTGGTGTCCAGAAGTTGAATGTTTATCGTGCACCCAAACAGAATTGAGGACTGCCCTTTCAATATGCCGCTCTGTAGGTCAATGTTTCCCGCAATGAGTGATAGAAGTCACATGTTTATGTGTTTTTTTATGATCACGTGAGCTTATCCAGTAGGGCAATAGTCACGAAGTGAGAGTGTAATCAGAGATGTTAGCCAGCTTAAATGGTTTTCTCTGCATTTTGAAAATTTGGGCAGAGAAAACAGACGCAAAAAGGTCTCTCTTGCGGTGAATTGCCTTGGCCCACATGTAGGTAGTATAATATGGGCGATTAGTATTGCTCCTTAAAAAAGCGAAAAATGTTAGATTTAATTGATGTAGATATAAATGATCAGTGTACGATTTGCGCCTGAGTATACCAATAACTCATTAGATACATAAGCTATATCTTATTCATGCGGGTGATTCTTTTCAAAGATAAGACCAACATTGTGTGCCCTTTAATTTGTGCGTTTGTTAGTGAACACGGAGGTCAACAGAATGTATAATTTGAAATGACGAGAATGAGTTTGGCCAGTGCGGTCCTTTTCCCGGTGGTTCTTTCAACCCGCTGTTCGATTTAATAACATGTGTGTTGAAATGCATTTTATTATATCCTCGGCGGCAGAATACATCGTTTTTGCCACCTGGTTTAATATTTGGCGTTTGATAAGGTTTCTCACAAATTTCGGTGTAATATGTCCTGCGTAAATGCAACGTTCCTATGCATTGCATTTGGGCAGATCTTAACCCTTTACTAGGCATTCTTTCCTAAGAGATCCTTAAATCCTGTGTTCCCATTTGAAACTAGAGCACTCTGAGAGCGCATACCTCCGCCAAGTAAGCCAACGGTAGCAAAAATTCAAATTGGCTCTGAAACCATAATTTCCTTTGCATAAACTCTGAAATCTAATCATTTGTGCCTTTTTATTTTAATAACAGCTTGTTCAATTTTTTTGAAGATCCGTTCATAACTTTTTAAGTTATACTGTTAACAAACGTTATGACAAATATGAGTCAAACATACAAACGAACCAACCAATCTGCACCAAAATTTGATCATTTATGTCTTTTACCA
>LQNS02278070.1:38077059-38116880 GCA_001587735.2 Parhyale hawaiensis
TGGCAGGGGTGAGGACTTCCCAACGCGGGGCACTGATATGAAGCCAATGCTCTTCTCTTTACTGCCACCTTCCCTTTAAGAAGGAAGGCTATGCACCGCGGCAAACAGGGAGTATGGCAGCCAGCACCCGACACCTGCTGGTCGCTCTTTTGAGCTCGGCATCCAACACGCGACCTGGCAGCGTCGAGAATGTGAGGCAGGCATAGAGTCATTCCCGAATATGTGTGTATTATACTTCGGTTCCAACACGACACCTCATATCTCCATCAAGGTGAGAGAGAGAGTCTGTGTCAACGAGAAACAAAGGAACGTAATTTAACACTATATTATAACAGCTACGTATTAACGACTCAGCAACCAATCTAGATAAATATATAAAATAGTAATGACGTAATTATAAACCTATGATACGAAAAAAAGCAATCATGGATGAAAAAGTTTGGACACGCAACTAAGGTACGAAACGACAAGTATACACATAAGACAACCAACTTATTGGAGCAGCGCAAGAGCTTAGATATACAGAACGAAATGTGCAGCACAAAGACGACGTCAATCCACAATGCACATGGTTCACGTTTATCGTCAGTCGAATTAGGAATTCAGTGCATTTTCACGAGTTAGCGTACAGGTATATAACAAACTGTGTTTGCGGGCGAATCATGATAATGCAACGTAATTGGCACCTATGGTAGTCCCGTAACGTAGATTCTAACCAAAGATAGGTACCTCATAGGTACCTAGCTGAAAAATGCACCTTCTTCTTCATCGGGTAGGTAGTATTTCGTGTGACCACAAGTCTGGTTTAGAAGCGTGGTACCTAAACATAACAGCATATCCAAGTTAAACCTGAGAACTGAACATGATAGGCAGCACAGTGGAAGTTACAGTAGAACTGCGCTGCGACAGTACAGCCCTCTGCCAAACCACCGCCATGCAGTGAGGCACACTGGTTGACAGACACACAAATACACTAATGGATTGACGGGGCATAACAGAAATCTAATAAAATATTCTCTGTGTCATTCGGAACAGTTTCTGTTAATCCTATGAAGAACCAATTCATAAATTTTTGAGTTACGTTGCTGCACAGACCGGCAAACAGACAAAGAGACAAACGGACTGACGAAGCATCACCGATATTTAATCAGATATTCTTTAAGATTTGTAATACTTCCTGTCAATTTCATGAAAATCCGTCAATAACTTCTTTAGCTATGTTGCTAAAAGACAGAATAACAGGCACACAAACGTTGGTAGAAACGAAATGTATACTTGGCGGCATGCTGATACGCTCTAAGAACAGGATTTAATATTCAAATGCCCAATGAGTCATTACTTCTATTTTAATACTAATCGTAATGAGTTTGTGAGCTTCAATTCTGGTCATATTATGTTTTATATGACAAATTTATAAAAACTATGAAAAACAGCGTGCTAATATTGTGTGACAAGATCAAGTTATATCACCATCATATACCAGTAGTTTCAATTCTCTTAGAGTGTAATACGCGGACTACTGTACCTCAACTGCAAGTCGCTCCAGGAAACCCCTGATTAACATACGGGATTGGGTGGGGAGGGTGGGGGCTATGTTAATCGTATAAGTAGTTAATGAACAATTTTCTTATGTTGTCTAAATACTATGTTAATTAAGGAACGGTGTATATTTCATATCATATTCGGGGTCTCGGTATCTAAATCGAGGCTAAGTTTATCGAATTTTACGTTATTCGAAATTATGTTAACCCGGGGTTTTCCTGTAAATCACAGCACCTGCGAGAGGCGACGTCAGCGGCGCGACGCAAGCACACAGGAAACTATCGCGCAATTTTTATATTGAATTTGCTTATAGTAAACCGCAAGAACTTTCTAGGTGAATTGATATCTCTTGAAAGTTCAAATATCATCATTAGTTCATAAAAATGTTTCAAAGAGCGACATGAAATGGCAGAAAAATAGGCTTATTACTCCGACCAGGCCATCAATTCCAACCAAACGGAAGAAATATCTATAGTATACTGTATATATATAACTCGTAGTATGACTTCGCTTCTCTAGTTCGGAACAATGTGAATATCGAAACGAAAATGAAGAAATATTGTATTTGTTTTTAGCTCGTAATATGACATCACTTCCATACGTCAGAATTCTAACATCATGTCGTCANATCTATAGTATACTGTATATGTATATATAACTCGTAGTATGACTTCGCTTCTCTAGTTCGGAACAATGTGAATATCGAAACGAAAATGAAGAAATATTGTATTTGTTTTTAGCTCGTAATATGACATCACTTCCATACGTCAGGATTCTAACATCATGTCGTCAAACGGAATTGAAATTGTTAGAATCTAAATTCCTAAATTCACGAACAATCACCAACTCTAAATTCTTATTTTAAATTGAAAACCTTTGTTTTTAACTCTGGTATTTATGATACGTTCAAGATAGCCTTTACTCCAACAGCTTCGAAATTTCTCTAAGAAAACTCCTGACGATGATTCACGATGAATCGAAAGCTTGATTACCGGTACATTAATACTACGAAATATATTTTCTTTGGAAAAAACGTCTTTTATTTCTGCACTTGTGATATTGATAGTTATAGTTAGGAAGTTTAAGCCTCCGTTTCCGAGCAGAACGATATCACAGAGGAAAGAGCAAGGGACATATAGTATGCGAAGAGAGACGGGGAACCCATGCACGAAGGTGTTTCCACACAGGATCAACGCGCATGGAAACAGCAAGCCAGGAAAGAAGAGGAAGAACAGAATAAAGCATGAGCAAGTATTATTGTTAAAACTTCACGCTTGAGCTCCCACGGACAAGTAATACAACCCAAATGAAGCATCTTGCAACACTGGGAGGCCCAAAACGCTGCTAAAGGAAATCCAGCAAAAAACCATTAACAGCTGACTTAAACGCCAGCAGGCCAATACGACCAAAAGCCGATGCCGGCAGCAAATTCCAAACCTTAGCCGACCAGGGCACAAAACACCGACAGAACTGATTAGTTCGACATCTGACAGCTTCCAAAGGGAAAGAGTGCGCTATGAGTATGAAATTGGGAAGGAAGTAAAATGGGCACGAAAGAGAGATGTCTCGAAGGCCTAGCTAATGGCTAAGGTAACCTACACGGTGTGATTCTGATAAAATATTCATATATCAATAACTCAACGTCCAACATCGCTTCCACTGTCGCAGTTCCACACAATTTTAATTTAAACGCGGTACCTACGTACTCGTCCACGGGCTCTCTCCCAACGAAACGTCATGAGTGCGATAGAATTTAATTTCCACAATTAACAATACGAAAGCAATTGAATAAAATCCTTTCCACTAACAGGCGACAAGTACAAACAGCTCCCCAACTGCGCAACTCCTCGCAGAACTCCCTTTCATTGAGAATTCAAGAGGTCTGCAAAATGACGTATTTTAGCAGCGTCAGTTGCAGAAAGAACCAAGACCACAAAAAAGTAAGTGTATAGGCCGGTGGAGAGGGGTAGCGGCGAAGGTGGTGGTGGAGGAGGGGAAGGTGGAACGGTGGTGCCACACACATGCAAGGTAGAGAGCTCCGAGATAAGCATACACGTGAATGGCCGGTGTGACACCCAAAGAGATGAGAATAGTAACTAACATATGGGAGAGAAGTACCACGACCTGCACCGCTTGTAAACCATATAGCGATGTGGCCGATAACAATACAATTAAGGGCACGCCGTCTAAAGACCAGATAGCTGAAGAAGCATGAGTCAGCAGAGCTACTTACAGCATCATTAAAATGACTCGGCAAAAGAACTGGACTGAGCGATTGCATGACGGACCTGGCACACAACATGGTGTGGTGTATTGGTTAAGAGAGTCCAAGATATTCATTACATCGCTCGCTAATGAGGCAATGAGCGACCCTGCAGTTACGATATTAATGTGCATAATGACACGGTCTTAAACTGCCATTGCTCACACGGGCGGAGAGAACGGCAAGCGCTCGATCACACGCAGGCCCTATAGGGTGGATAGACAACTGAGGCGATGGAGAAAGGAAGCAAAAGGACCGGAGCCTGGCAAGGAAGTGGGGGAAATGGTGGTGAGGGTGAACAGTGAAGCAACACAAAGATTGACATTCTTGTTTATAGAATGAAAAGGAGCTGAAGGCGTATTTTCATTCACTTAATGTTTTCGATAGACATTGCGCACTGTACACATATTCATGCGCATAAAGATAAAAATAGCGCAGAAATTAACAGGTAATGACATATTATTTACAGGTCGGTTCAAGCCTTCCTAACAAACGCAATGATATTTCAAGAGAGGAATTGGTAAGGACATGTAGTAAGTGAAGATAAACGGGGAGCCCATGCACAAAGAAATACAGAGCATGGGAAAGGAACAGTAAGTATGGAAAAAAGGGTACAAAGAATAATTTCTCTTTACAAAGATAACACAGATGCAAATTACTGACGGTGTTGTACGCATTTGCTATAATGAGCTCTTTATATAATTGAGAAGTCCATACTCTCTTATAGCACAAAAACTGTTGTGATTTCAATATAAACATAAAATTCCCATTTTCAGTTATGAGTGGGATGGGACCCCATTGAATTGTAACAAAATATAGTATATTAACGTTAATTTCGGGAAAAAGCATGATATGAGAGCTATTATTATTCAAACGCCAAGATTTCCATTAAATACCTAACGTTCCACGTATTCAAGCTAGAATAGGAAAGCATGCCCCGCAATAACAAAGATACAAAGTGTTAAATGGAACAGCAATAATTCACTAAATGAAATGACAAATCAGGAGTGAAAAAGTTCTAATTCTTAAAGAAATACACAAGTCAAAAACGCGCAGTGTATAACACCAGTGAGATCCACTCGAGTCCAGAAGGTGCGGAGTGTATAGCACCAGCGAGACCCGCTCGAATCCAGAAGGTGCGGAGTGTATAGCACCAGCGAGACCGGCTCGAGTCCAGAAGGTGCGGAGTGTATAGCACCAGCGAGACCGGCTCGAGTCCAGAAGGCGAGGAGTGTATAGCACAAGCGAGATCCGCTCGAGTCCAGAAGGTGCGGAGTGCATAGCACCAGCGAGATCCGCTCGAGTCCAGAAGGTGCGGAGTGTATAGCACCAGCGAGATCCGCTCGAGTCCAGAAGGTGCGGAGTGTATAACACCAGCGAGATCCGCTCGAGTCCAGAAGGTGCGGAGTGTATAGCACCAGCGAGATCCGCTCGAGTCCAGAAGGTGCGGAGTGTATAGCACCAGCGAGATCCGCTCGAGCCCAGAAGGTGCGGAGTGTATAGCACCAGCGAGATGCGCTCGAGTCCAGAAGGTGCGGAGTGTATAGCACCAGCGAGATCCGCTCGAGTCCAGAAGGTGCGGAGTGTATAGCACCAGCGAGATCCGCTCGAGTCCAGAAGGCGTGAAGAAAAGGTTTATGAAGCATTAGGCGAGGGCCTCCACACCGCGCCGCCCCACTACATGAAGACGCCAGTGACGCGATGGTTTGGGGTTTTGAACTCGGCAACTGGAAACCTCTCTCGAGCAGCAATGGCCATAAGGGGGTTCCATTGCAAGCATTATAACTTAGAAAAGATACGGTAGTTAGCAATAAACCAATAGAGGAAACATTCGTCAATAATACAGAGCAGGATAAATTTTATCAACCACCTTATGAAGTCTATAAGTTGAGCTATGTGCTAAAGCTGGAGTAATTCGTGGGCATTTTAGCAACAAAACTTTACCGTCAACACTCACATCACGTAAGCATAGCATCTCTTACCTCTTTCGTTACAAAATATTAATGTAGATGCAATGAAGAAATGAGCACCTGCGCATGTATTATAATTTAATAGGTGCAAACATTAAATCTATTGACACAATATAGCCATATATATAACCCACGAAACTACTACTACTACAAGAAGACAGCACGATTGACTACTCAAGCATTAGCCCAAACGTGAAAAAATTATTCTGTTGCTGAGATAAAAATGCAAAGAAGAAAATTATGCGAAATTTAACACTAAATCGCACATAAATAGAAGTATGCAGCGCTTTGCAATATATGAGAAACAAAAATATACAATATACAGCGTAATCAGCGTCATAGGAAACTAAAAGGGAACAGAGAAAACAATTCTACAAAATTTTTGCTCAAGTGAGGGAGATGAACTGGGTGGCGAAGACACGGAAGAACTGAGCAATTTCAGAGAAACGTCTTCATAATTCATAGGGGGAGGACAGCGTTGGAAATGAGGACAAAAATGCGACTGTGGTGCACTAATGATGCAGCATCGCTGCAGCAATGAGTTACTGCGCCTTTGTGACGCTGGAAATATCCAGTGAAAATAACAATAATGATGACTGAGATTGATTGACTGCAGCATGACAAGTCGTTTGAAATGGCACCGAGGCGGCGGTCAGCGGACACTCGTAAGGACGGATCGACGGACATACATACACACACAGACGAAACCATATGAAGATACAAAGAAGGCTAGATACTTAAAATTCAATGGCAAGATATAAAGGCATGGCAAATATCGATGGTAAGATAAAATAGACAATGTAAAACAATAATGTCAAGCATAGGTAGTGCAAGTAACAAATTATCGATGAAAGGACGAACAACAGACGCAGTAAAAAATTATCGTTACACGATCAGGGAGTTGGTCAAGAGACCAGCGTGACATAGTAATAACATGTTCACGTAGCTATACAATTAACTCTGGTGCAACGGTAACATTTTCTCGCATACAATGTAATTAATTCGGAAGAACAGTACAATTTTCTCGTATGCAATTAATTCACGTGAGACAATAATATTTTCTCGCGTACAATTAGGTTAATTCGGGTGCGACAGTAACACTTTCTCATATATACAATCCGCTCGGGCGTAAAACTGCAAGTTTGTAGATTTGACATAAAAAGTCTAAATTGTGAAGCACTGAAGTAGCCTGGCCTGAGAGCCAACATGTAGATCTCCTGCCGTCAGAGTAACGTAACAAATCAGGGTAACATGGCTAATTCAGTACAGTCGAAAATTAACTGATATGGATTAAAATTACTTTTCCTAAGTTCAACGATAGAATCCTGCGCAGGTAATTGTAAGGAAAATTGCTTAAAAAAACAAAAATATACGATTGGGGTAGAAAGTCGTACGTTCTCTGCTCAGAAGCAGACAAGCGAAAAGTACAGTGGTGGACTACACCGAATAAGAGGAGACCGAAGACCGCTAATGAAGCTGCAGCGAACATTTATATATAATGCAAAAAAATGTCTAGCAAAAAAAAAATGAAATACATGTAGACGTAGAAAATGCTAGGCATCTCAGGAGCCTTGCAAAATAGAGAAGCTGCATCCAGGAGAAAGGCTAGCGTGCCAGTAGAGCAAGGAAGGTTTCTTAACAATGCACCAGAAATAAAGGTTACTCTTCGTATTCAATTCTATCCAATTAGTCTAGCATAAGGTAGGCCAGCGAGCAAAAGCAAGATACAATTCTGGGAAATTTTTGCTATTAACGTATGACGTCAACAATCAAACTATGTATCACGCAATAGCTACATGAATAATGTTTCTATTACCAAATGTAAGGCGGTATTTTTTGCAATGAAAACTTCAAGGCATCTCAGTGGTCGATCAAAGTCTCCGCAAATATTTAATTTAACATATTTCTCAAGGTAAAGGAGAAAGCAATAAGGTGAATTTTTTATGAGATTAAAATATTATCCATGAGTTGTGATGACCTGTATGAGAAATATTGCTATGAGAAACCACAAAACTTGTGCAGGAGTTGCGCTTCAGCTTTAGAAGGGATGGCTAAAAAGCAATTTTATCGAGGTTTCGAGCTTGGGTCCACTTGAAACTAGAGAACCTTCAGTCGACACTAGCACGCGTGACAAAATGTCGCAGGTCACCTAATGACGCAGCAACACAATCAATAAACTATTAGTATCTACCAGCGTAGTTCTCACCGCCACAGCCAAAAAAGGCGAATATGATTGACGTCATCGAATATTTACAAGTTTCTACCATATGTCAGTAATTTTTGAAATACAAAAAATAACTCGCACAACTGTATGGTAATAAATGCACGAGTTTATATTTTTCAGCGCCGCTTATGCCGAGAATTTGTTCTATAGGGAAAAACGGAAGCAGAACAATTAAAAATCAGACGTTACATGGGAAATATCAAATGACAATGGCCAGCTATGAAAAAAAAAAAATCATAACAAAAACCTGCAAGCTCAACATCTGAGCAAATATGACGCAATATAGACAGTAAAGCAAATAAAGAATCGGAAACTAAAGGACAAGAGAAAACAAAACCTCCTCTTCCTCCTCCCCCACGAAAAAAGCTGTAAACTCAGAGATAGGGAGAAAAAGTTAAGCAGGCTCTCCAGCCATTAATTAATGTCTCTGGAAAAGGCAATAGAAGAGAGGTGAGCTCCATAAGAGCAGGGGGTGGGCCCAATAAGTGGTCTCTTCTCTGCACTGAATGCACGGGATACGCGAGGGACACTGGGACAGAGAGAGAGAGATACCTCGACTGATGCACTAACAGAGACATGGTCCTGTAATCATGCTGAATAAAGAAACGCATCCTGATTTACTGTAGTAATTAAATATAGTGGATCGCACAAGCACAACCCTATTTGAGTGCATTTGTAACCCCATAAATGTTAGCCGCGACTGGACCCGAAATAGATATGGCTACGATTTGGAGCGGCGTACGGCCCCGGCGTAACACAGGTAAACCTGTGACTCGATTCCAATGGTCGGAGCCAGCGTACCTGTCTGATGTGCCGAACAAGTCAAGCTTCAAGGATTAGTTTTCCCGACCAATGGAACGAACCCTCAGAACAGCGGGCAGCGTCGGATGAAAGGATACGACACCGCGTAGATATTCTGACGATTTTTTTTTTGAAAGCGCGAGTCCCTCCAAATAGACGACAAAACGGGAACTGTGGAAGTACTTTACGGGACAAAAAATGTAATCGATTTGGACATCTTCATTGAGAAAAGATAATCTCGTTAGTTTTAACTTGTTCATAACTTCAATAGTGAGTGTTGGCTTCGTTACTTTAGATAGAATTTCGACCGTTAATTTGGAACCGGATACTCGAAAGACGGTATGACTGAGTTTTAGGACATTTGTGAAGAAATAGGATTGGGATTAGCGCGTGAAATGCGACTCTAAGTTGGGAAACCAACGCTTATGACTGAAGTTCCGCACAAATTAGCAAATAAAATTAGCTTATCTGTACGAAGCTGTAGTATATAACTGATGGCGCATAGAATCACTGCAAACGGAATTCACCGGTCAATACTTACATCCATGCAGCTAATCGCGAACTCTGGCAACAAGAGTACACAACGCACCTGAAAAGAAAGAAACGAACACGGTGAATGCTCTCCAAAGTTTAAAGTGTTCCTAATGACCTAACTTACTACTACTACACAACCAACAACTTTTAATACATGTTATACGAAAACTGTCATGAGAAAATAAATAACCAACTTTCAACCGCTGTCTGTATATAGTTTAACTCGAGTTCTAAACTATGATTCATACAATTGTCGTACCATCCCCATGTGCGTATATATTTAATAAAGTTCATTGATAATTTATATGTGGCGCTACTAGATATTTTTACTCGTTTCACCATCTAGCATTACCCAACTTAACAAAACGAGATCAAAACTAAGTAAGACCTAAGCTAGTCCGATCCAAACTAAGACATGATGGGAACATTTATGGCTGGTTAGTGTTCGGTCTCGATTAACACAGAAGGGTAAGCATGTGTTTCGTTGTTGTGCCATAAGCTCGATGAGGGAAGCAAAGTATTTGAATGCAATAAGTAAGAAAATCAGTCAATATGTGAAGCAAGACACTCATAGCCTTACATAAGAAGAGTAAAAGCTCAACAGCTTACACAAAAAAAACCTAAGTACCTATAACAATAAAAAAAATGCAAGAATTTGAAGATCCTGCATATTAATGCGATGAAATAGAAAAACCAATATAAAATTTAAGTACCGTATACACAAAATAAGAATTTGAAAATTCTGTACACTGAAGTACAAGCTTTTGCAAAAAGGTTAACATATCTATGCTGTAAACATAAAAAATGAGAATCTGAAGACCCTGCATAATCAAGCGGAGAAACTGAAGAGTTCTAAGGAAAAAAGGCGCTTCACAGTACAGATATTACATAGAAAAAGGACGAGAATTTGGAGGGCCAGGAGCCAGGGGCTGCGACGGAGGCGCATAATCCGGCAACTCGAACGGCTAACGAGCGCTCGAAATAAATCGAACGTTCAAGAGCTTCTTCTAATGGTCACTGCGAACGCCGCCTGTATCGGCGGGGACGACAAGATACATGGCGCGTGAACGCTGGAGATACATGCATCATGGATATTGAACGAAAGATACATGCATCTTGGTGAGGGAACACTGAAGATGTCGAAACTTGGCGAGTCGACGCTGCTACAGATACTTAAACTTGGCCATGGCGAGTACACGTAATAGTTGCCTTGGAGAGTGCAGGCTACGCATATAAAGACGAAGCTTGGTCAGCGCATGCTAGAACAACCAACGAAATTTGGTACGCATGAGAAACTGGCTTAGAGAGTGTTGTGAACAGCGCAACTTGCAGGAAAATGTCAATTCTTGTGAACAGAGAAACTCGGCAGAAAATTTCAAGAAGCCTGTCAGTAGCAGAAGCGGGGGGCACACCGACGGAACTGTGGGGGGCAGCGCTGACCACTGAGCGCTCAGCAGGTCACACACACACGAATGTCGACATAGAGAAAATAGTACCGCAATAATGCAGCCAAAACATTAAGTTTTCGGAACATAAAATACTGTTCTTCGTACGAAGTATAGAACACTGTAAACGGAACGCTGCCAGGCGGAAAATTCTTCTCCATTGTTGTAAGTTAGGTTACTTAGGTTAAGCTGTGTTTCGCTTGGCTTAGTTAAGTCAGATTAGGTATCATTAGGTTAGGGTAGGCGGTGAAAATGAGTTGAACTAGTAAAAAATCTCGTAGCACCATTGACGAAGTTTCTATAGTTTACAAGGCTATTCGGTAAATTTTTCCTTAAACTGACACATGTTTTTTTTCGAGTTTTTGTTGCTTTCAGTAGGTTAATTGGGTGAAATTACAACAAGTTACAGGTTTTGTTGCTTTCAATATGTTAATTGGGTGAAATTACGACAAGTTACAGGTTTTGTTGCTTTCAGTATGTTAATTGGGTGAATTTACCACAAGTTACAGGTTTAACGTTTCCGTCGCAAATGCATAGTTTTGAGATATTAGACTTTGACGTTCCCACTATTTTCCTGTGGGAGAAAATAGCCGATGTCATTACAGGCTTGCTAGCGACCTAAAAGGAACCTAACGAAACCTAACCTAACCTGGTTACTTAACTTAACCTAAACTTACCTAACCCTAATTTCGCTCGGAAGCACTATCGTCGTTCACGACGATTGCGCGTTCGAGTAAGCATTGCTGCGCGCGCCATCACTAAAATAAACACTACCTAGGCTAACCTTCTCACCTAACCTAACCTTAACTTGCCTAATCTAACTTACTCAGCGATACAGCGAGCAGCGCGGCGCACCAACTTGAACGCCGCTCACACGCACACGAGCTGCGTACACAAACACGCACAGAAATCCTTCGTGAACGACGATAGTCCCGCCCGGTATTTTCTCCCATAAAAAAACAATAGGAACTTCAAAGTCATGTATCTCGAAAACTAAGCATTTGCGACGAAAACGTTATTCACGTAAATGGTCTTAAATTGAGCCAATTAATTTACATACTGAACACAATAAAAATCATGAAAATCGTGTGTAAGTTGAAGTTAAATAACACCGGCAATTCTCGCCACGGCACCTTTCTTATAACCATATTCTACATAGAAAATACTCGATCTACTCGATGAATTCATTCAATTTACACGACTTCATCAGACACATTCTGATTTTCAAGCATAAAGACCTAGTCATGTACTATGCTTAGTACGAACAGCTATAGCTTTTCCGGTCCTGAGAAACAAACTAGTTTCATTAACTAGCAAGTTCGCTGGGAGAATGAACACAAGCAAACGAAAGTTTTGTAACAAAAACGTTCGAAATTATCAACTTACAAACGGCAAAAAAAAAAAAGACTTTTCGTCTTTCTGCAATACAAAAAATGCGTATATTTTACCGTTATATTTTCTTGTCTTGGGAAGATGTACTTTTATGACTCTCAGTTTCATTCATAAAACTAATTTTGAAACCGTTTTCTCAAAGGTTTTCTGCTATATCAATTTTACCTATCAAGGTGTATAAGATGGGCCCTATTGTTAGGTACACCAATCTTATGTTATGGGGAGCGGGGACCCCAGGGACCTTGTAGGTTATCTTAGCCTACAAGGCTAAGTTAGCCTCTTTCCGTTTTCTTACCCCTGCAGATGCTACGTTCCTACGTTCTTCCTCTTCTTTCCCTACTTGCTGCTCCCACGCGCGCTCATCCTGTGCGGGTACACCCTCGTGCATGAGTTTATCGTTTCAATCGACATGGATACTGTATGTCTCTTCATTCTCCCTCCGTCAGATCGCCTATGTGGTGGAAGGCACGCTTACTAATGGACCCTGATCAATATTTACGAAAAATATTTTCTGATAACTGGTCTTAAACAACACGCAATTACTTAAGTTCAATCCTATGTATAGCACCCAAAGTACAGCGTACGCGACAGTCAATGCTCTTCCCGTATCAAAAATCCTAGGCTATTAACTGATGTCTATACACTTGGAACGGAAACAATAACAGCTTTATCGCAGAATTGACCACATCTTGACTATAAATTTCAGTGATAATTTCACAGAAAATTAAACTTATGATGCTTATAGCGCCCGTAAATTAAACGTATATTCGTGCTGGTTCTAGAAAACTTACCGTTTGTTTTTTTTTTTTGTAAATTTTACTAATTTCACCGAGCGGTCGTAATAGCTTTTTGACTAAAAAAAAAAAAATATTCCCAGTTTTATATCCCGAAAGGATTAAAAATGAACAACACAAATGAGAAAAATATGTATTAAACAAGAAATCATTAATCAAAAGTTTAAAATGACTGAAAAAAGTCTTATTTGCCAACATGGCCCCCCATGACGTTTAATAACTGCAATAATCCTTGAATCAATGCAACAAGCTAGTTTCTTTATTGCAGAAGGTGGAACTGCCCTTACTGCTGCAGCAACAGCATGCCACAAGACAGAATTTGAGTTGTATTGCCTTCCATCTGCGAAAAATGACCTTTTCAATTGGGTTTAGATCAGGTGAGCACGGTGGCCAAACCATCAGTTTCTCTCCATGGAACCCCAAAGTGTCCAGAAATACTGTGGTAGTACGGGCAGAGTGAGAAGGCGCATTATCATGCATGAAAATCAAGTTTCGAAGCAACGAAAGAGTTATGTCATCCAGCCATGGAACCAAGGCGTTCTGTAACTTGTCACAATATGATGCAGATGCATTTTTCACGCAATCAGGTACCTACTCTAAGCGGACCTACAAGTCGATCCCTTGAGATACCAGCCCATATCATAACACCACCTCCCTGTTGTTGACGTTCTACGCGTTGATGACATTCACCTCCAGGTAGCACCCAACCCTTCCTCCACCCATCAGGTCCATCAAGGGTTGCCCGGGTTTCGTCGGCGACAAGTACATGATTCATCTTGATCTTCAAATATTTTTCTGCCCATTCCAACCTCAAAATTTTATGTCTTGGGGTCAGAGGAGGCAATTTCATTTGGGATTTGACAGAAGCAATGGAGCGAAGGATGTCATTTTTTGTGGTTTTAGGCCCTTCAGGAAGCTTAGCATCCGTAAAAATTGATTTACCCGTTTGCCCAGGTCTTTTACGTAGCTGACGAACCACATATCTCATGTCTCTATCAGTAACAGTCCTTGAATGCCCAAGTTTGATCATTTTTTCCGTGGTGAAGGGTCCGACAAGAAAATTGTCACTGTGTCAATATGGCGTCCTATTTTTTTGGGCAATAACGTCAGGAGAGGTGCCCTTAGAAGTTTCTTTGATGATAATTTATTTCTCCTCGTTAGTTATTCCACGTCCCATTTTTGCAGAATATACAAGAAGTTATTATTGTCATTCACATCAAAAAAGGAAAAAATGTAAAGAGTTGTCAATCCAGATACACAGCAAATGTAAACAAATTCGACAGTGTTGCCATAAGAGGTCACGATTTCCCTGCAAGTTTCATGAAAATTTTATCGTGCAAAAAAAATGAGATATGGTTAATTTTGTGCTAAAGCTATTATTTCCGTTCTAAGTTCACAGAGAAGCCATTGTCTAAGATCGGATAATCGCCTAATATTTTCTGCTTGGGTGCTATGAGAAACAAATTCGAGTTTTTGGATTTTAGGGTAAACCCACGAAAACTTAAAATTCTTGCATGGACAGCATTGCTTGATAAGTGCTAAATGAAGTAGGCTGGGCGGTTTAGGGTTAGGGACTAGTTGCTGGCAAGCAGACATGGATTCCAGCAGACACGCACAACGGAGGCTACAGCCTCAGTAGTAACAGACCGACTGCCCCGACAGAGGGAGTCTCCCACAGGCCAATTTGGCGGTGGAGAGTCGCCGCCGACAATGACTAATTGACCAACAAGTAGCACAATTTAATTCGGTGCTCTCTCGCTTACAAACGCACGTCCTGAGCACACAGGCTAACTGATCAACAAGACAAGTGCTTACCGATGATGGACGCTACTTAATGAATCAAGGCGGCCTTTATCGCAGTCCAAAGTACCAACCAACATTCTACACCGTACGTTCGGCTCGTCAGCTAGTATAGCAATAAATGCTTGCCAACATGAAATACGATAAACAACAAACAGCGCTTGGGTAAAAAAAAAAGTAAAGCAAGTAAACACTGGAGATTATAGATGATTGATGGTGGTACGGATATAAAAGATAAATCTGGGAAGCAGAGTACACTCATATAAATTATATAAAAGCCAATGTAGCTCAGATTGTGATAACTTATGAATGATTTGAAAATCCAGTAAGGGTATAATTTTCCGGACATCTCGCCAACATCACAGGGAAAATCCTTCATTAACTCTACAAGAGTTTGGATACTCTAAAGATCCAACAGAAAGTATCTATTGAACTTCTTTTTCGGTAATAAAATGGTATGGTAGCAAACACATTTAGTAACGTTTTTCCTCGTTATTTCCCTTCTCACAACTGTGGGATACGCCCGAGCTAAAGATATATCGTCAAACAATCGAAGAATTGATTTTAGACTCCAACAAAAGGGGCGAAGAGCAAGGAATAAAAATCTATACATACTCGGAAAGTGATCGCTGGCCAATACAACGAACACACTCTGTTCAATTTGGGAGTAAAGTATATAAAACATATCGAGTTGGCCAAAACGCGAGTTCGGCTTTGAGATGAACAACGAAACAAACAAAATTGAAATTTATCTCGTCATGACCTCGCTTCGTTATTACGTTGACGTATCAAGAGCCTCAAGCTTGTGTACGAATAACGACAGCTTGCAATTAGCTAGTGACATGTCGTTCTGCCAGTTTAAAAACTGAGAGCAATTTTGGCCAACTCAACAGATAAGGACTCGGGCTCCAACAAACATATCTAATACCAATACTGATCAATGCCCAGCACAGAAGTATGCTGTGAAGGTGATGGGACAAAATATCCAATCATAAAATATACACTTATCTAATTCCCATACGAACCAATTCGAAATAAGTATAATAACCAACGACAAAACGTTTTATTCCGATATAGACTAATTTCAAAATCGTTCACAACCGACAGAGCTGTGTTACGTTAGTTGAGATGAGTTAGGTAAGACAAGGTGCCCTAGGTTAAATGCGATGCTACAGTTTGGAAAAGATGCGTTCGGTTGGATAAGGTACGTTAGGTTAAACGAGGTTCGCTGGATTAAACGAGGTGCGCTGGATTAAACGAAGTGCGCTGGATTAAACGAGGTGCGCTGGATTAAACGAAGTGCGTTGAATTAAACGATGTGCGCTGGATTAAACGAGGTGCGCTGGATTAAACGAGGTGCGTTGGATTAAACGAGGTGCGCTGGATTAAACGAAGTGCGCTGGATTAAACGAAGTGCGATGGATTAAACGAAGTGCGTTGAATTAAACGATGTGCGTTGGATTAAACGATGTGCGTTGGATTAAACGATGTGCGTTGGATTAAACGAGGTGCGTTGGATAAAACGAGGTGCGTTGGATAAAACGAGGTGCGATAGATTAGACGAGGAGCGTTAAGTTAGACGAGGAGCGTTAAGTTAGACGAGGAGCGCTAGGTTAGACGAGGAGCGCTAGGTTAGACGAGGAGCGCTAGGTTAGATGAGGAGCGCTAGGTTAGACGAGGAGCGTTAGGTTAGATGAGATGCGTTAGGTTAGGCGAAGTGCGTTAGGTTAGGTGAAGTGCGTTATGTTAGACGAGGGGCGTCAGGCAAGATGAAATGCGTTAGATTAGACGAATGTAGTGGGCAAACGATGTGAGTTCAGTTAGACGAGATAAGTTAGGTTAGGCGAGGTGCGACAGGTTAAATGAGATACAAGATGTTGGACGAGGTGCGTTGGGTTAGATGAAATGCGTTGTGTTAAGATGTAGTGTGTTAGGTACAACGAGGTGAGTTTCGTTAGACAATGCACGTTAGGTCGTATGAGGTGAGGTAGGTTAGACGATCGATGTGCGTTAGATTGGATGAGAAGAGCTAGTCTAGACGAGGCTGCGTTAGTTTAGACTAGGATTGACTATGACATTGACTAGGATGGTTTCAGGTAGACCTATAGGTCTATAAATGATGGAATGATGCATCCTTTTACAAAAACAATTAAACTACGGTACCTACATTTAGATGGCATTGCATTTCACCAATAGATTATATTACATTTAATAACTAGAGCCCTCCGAGAGCGCATACTTCCACCAAGCAAGGCAAATTTAACGAGAAATTAAAATTGGTTCTGAAACTAAGCATTATATCCTTTTTACCGGTCCCAAAATCAGGCAATTTGTGCCTGTTGACAGTAATAACAGCTTCTGTATTTTTCTTGAAGATCCGCTCATAACTTTTCGAATTACGTTGCTGATAAACATTCGTCAAACACACAAACAGACGAACCGATCATCAAAATATGATTATTTACGTCGTTAAACATTACAAAGAATTCCTGTAAGTGGCATAAAGATCCGTTCAGAGATTTTTTAGTTATGTTTCTAACAAACAGAAAATCAAATACAGAGACAAACGAACGAACCAACAGATCATCACCAAAGTTAGCTCATTCACTCTTCATGATATACACAAAAAATCATGTAAATTTCATAAAAATGTGTCGATAACTTTTTGAGTTATGGTACTAAGAAAAAAAAAAAAACAGGCAGACAAACGGATCTTCACTAAAAGCTAATCATCTGTTACTCTTGACATGCCCAACAATCCCGAAAAATTTCGTAAAGATCTGTCCAAAACTTTTCGAGTTATCTTGGTGACAGACAAACACACAAAAAGACAGACAGAAATACTCGACAAAAACATAGCCTCTTTGGCGGAGGAAATAATAATTTTATTGACAGATCGAAAAAAGAATTTTTGCTAGTTAGTACACACGCTATTTTGTACGATAGCATGCCAAGCCAATTGGCAGCAGGCTGCCCTTTTCGCTAATGTTCAAACTTAACTCCTATATAAAGGATAATACAGCTGACAAATTCCAAAAAATAAAACTCAGCACAGTAGAGATAATAACGTCCCGTTTGGCGTGGATCGACCGCGAGAGAGGCCCGCCACCTTCTAGCGCAGTTAGGCAGTTTCCTGCTGCCGCAGGAAGCTGCGAACTCAATTCCTTCGCAGACAATTTCGTCACTGAACTATATTTTAGATTACATATATATTTGTATCTGAGAGACAACGGGCTAAAATCACCCGTTAGGACGACACTGGACATTAGGCTTGTCGTCCTTAATGGGGTATTTAGGAAAAATCTCTACTTAAAATCATATAATTTCCCTGAACTGTAAAAGTTCTACGGCTGGTACAACGTTTATCTGTTCGACAGATAAACCGTACAAAATTTTTTGGTGCTGCAACCAACCGCCCCGACCATTTCATCCTCTACCGAGGAGCTTACGGGACAATGAGTTTTTCGCTCATCTTCGTTAGGCAAGGCTAGGACTAGTTCCGCTATCCTTGAAATGCATGCTTATTACTTAGAAAAAGTACGTCATTTGATCGTTAGTAGAACTAACAGTCCTCGCCTTTACCTACCCTATTGAGAGCTGTTTTGATCGTTGGTTTCAGTGTTTGTAAGCTTCATTGTCGTGTAAATGGTGATTTAAGTGGTTTTACTTATTAACGTCATTAGAGAGTTAGCAGAACCAGTCCTGGCTCACCTAACCTACTGTAGATGAGAGTCAGCTATTATGATCGTTAGCTTGTTTGAAGGCCATTCTGTTAGCACGACATCATTCGTGTCGTCCTAACAGAAGTTTGTCGTCGTAACAGGATATTGTGTTGTTTTAAACTGCCATCTATAAGTATATTTCATCTTATATAATATATATCATCTGATATCTTTAAGACTTTTTTATTTGGGCAATTAAAATTTAGTCATTGGACTAGATTTCATTTGTTTCGGTCCTTAGATCTTACATCCTCTGAACACTTAGGTTTAGACTGCCATTTAAGCATGGCACAAGAATAAAAAAATGGACATTACGTCTTCGCTCACCATAATGCGAATTATACTGAATGTGCACAATACTGTTCTTTTTCTTATTAATATATTGAAGTCAGATCATCATTTTCGGGGAGTACGTAATCCGATATGTACAAGTTTCTAACGATTTCGATAAGCAGCAAACCTAATTTGACCAATTCATGAGTACGAGTGCCAGAAGTAGAAAGGGCGGCTTGGCAACAAGAAAGCCCTGGATAGACCCAAGAACATTTGACAGGCGAGCAGCTTGGCTAGAGAGAGAGAGAGAGGCTTCGATTAAACAATTAGGCCAGCAAACGACCGCCTTCGAACAAATGTGTGGAGTATGGTAATAGAACGGCCTAGGCTATCAGGATAGTCTATTTACGAGACTGCTGCGTCTTTGCGCAGTCTGGGGTGTTAGGGTTTCGAAACAGCTGCTCTCTTCGTTTCCGCGCTAGAGTACCTATGCACATAAGAACATGGATAAACTAAAACGCCTCGTGGCGTTAGACCATCACCCGCGGGAAACTGAGGCTTGAAACTATTCAATATAATAACTCAAGAAAAATGGAGCGCCACGTGGCGCAAGACAATCTGCCGCGCTGGAGGTAAATTCAACGCCGTCATTTTTGATGGCCAGCTAGACCTAGTTTTTTTGGCATGGGCCACATCTAGGTCAACTTCTTCAACCACGTATTGGTGGACAAATATATATATATTTTTTTTCTTGAGATGGCATAAATGTAGATTTCGATTAGAAGCAGTTGAAAAATTTTTGATACCCACGACGCGCGTTTCGCTGTTCTCCAGCTCATCAGGTGGGAGGATCAAAGTTGGTAAATTTAGTTCTTGAAATCTTGCGAAATTTAGAGATGTTATCATAGGAAGGTTTAACTATGATACCGGATGTTCCAAAAATATAAATGAAATTTTCAATCAAGCAAATGTTTACGAAACATTTGCTTGATTGGACAATGTCCGACTCCGACTCAAAGATCCAGTCAGTCTCCAACTCCTTGGAACCTGAAAATGTCCAATTCCAACTTTATTTCTTAGCAAAATAGGCCTTCTTTCTCAGATTCCGACTCCCGGTCTCTGACCTAATGTTTCTAGTGATCCGTCATTCCGTTTGGCTGAATGTTCATTTTTATGTTTCTTTGTAACATACCTTAAAAAGTTACATACGGATCTTCAAAAAATGACATGAATTATTATGAACGTCAAGAGGCACGAATAACCAAATTCTGGTGAGCGATGATGAAAGGAAATTCTAGTTGGAGGACCAATTTGAATATTTCGTTAACATTACCTCGTTTGGCGAAGATATGCGCTCTTAGAGTGCTTTCCTAGTTTACTTGTATATAATTTTCCTGCCACGCTGAATGGGCAGGATACGATAAGGGAAAATTCCAATTTCGATATGACCCTTACAGCAACAAATTGAATGAAAAAAAAAAAACAGATGATGCCAGCGCTGCAGAAGATATCACCTTATAATAAATTCTCAAACGTACAGACAGAATATGTAATCTGCGTTTGAGAATTCCTTTCAAAACGAAATATGAGCGAAGAAAAGTGACATGGCGTCCAAGTAATTATGCTCGGCCGTTATTTCATGACGGCCTAGTAGGTTGTATATCAAATTTCAAATTCAATGTTGGGATATTTTTTTGTGACACTGTATTTTCATAAAATATGCTAATGAAGAACTATATTGGCGCAACTGGTGTGCAAAATGAATTGTCTACCAAATATTGCTCTACTCTCAGCTCTCACCCTAGTCTTCAATATTTGACGGTGCAAGTTTATTTCTGTACCAATTTTGAAATTTTTACAAATGTAGTTTATAATTTCAACAAACAATGTTCTTTCGGTGTCAGTAAAACCGAACCTTAAAGTGATGTAATTCTGCATAGATTTCAATACTTGCACTGGCGACATATCATGATGAAGCTGCCAATAAATTTCCTTAGCAGAAATAGTTGAGCCTAAGTGAGCAGTAGACTGTGTGGGAGCCAGCGGCCCCGTCAGGAACACGACGCGCACTGCACTGTGCCATACGCACTGATAGAATATAGAAGCGCAGGCGAGCAGGCAACCCGCGTATCTCACCGGCACCGCCAAAAAAAGTCGCCTTACCAATCATTTTGACAAGCTAAGAGAGCGGTAGGGAGGAAGAGGAGGGAGAGGAAGGGTGAGAGAGTTGTGGCTGGAGGGTGGAGCGTGAAGTTGATACGTTGGGTTGTTACACCGCATACACCACCATCCACCACCACCACCACCTCCATACATACACCACCATTCTTTCATTCCTGTTCCCTCCTCCCTTGAGAAGAGCGAAGTCTCGAGACGATGCCGGGCCTCTAATAAATTGGCAGACCGAATGATACGAGTGATACACTCTCATTAAGATGCTACCACAGATAGGCGGGCAAGCGCAATTCGCGGCTGTCACTACAAGAGTTACAACACTAGCTGGAGCGCTGCACACACACACTCACACACACCGAACCACTACATTGACATTCGTAAATGATTTGACTCAAGAGCCACAGACCATGATGGTGCAAGCGGGTCTGGATCAGAGACTGCACGGCAGGTGCGGGGGATAGTGAGTGATTTGGTGCACGGCCCACAGCTGTGTGCATCCTAACGGCTGCAGAACAGGTCCTGCCTGGGCTGCATTAACCTACCAGGTTATAATATCAAACCTTCCGAGTCAAGCTGAATGTAATAGTTATGATAACAAAAAAGAAAGAGTGATTTCCTGCCGGTATCAGATGTGCATTACCACGAGGTATCTAGTGAGAAATTAATTTTTCTTTTTAAAAAATAGATCACATAATATATATATATATAACTTTTATTAAGAACACAGTGGGTTCACAAAATACGCTTACAAGCTCACAAGTACAAACAAAGTAGCCAAAGTTCAACCTAGTGATTAGGCCCAGTCACAAATATTGGTGGCCANTACACCTGCAGACACGAATGGCATTGAGCAGCTCAATCTCACACAGGAGCACAGGTAATAAACAAGAGAGAAAGAACTCTTCGCTGCGTTGGTACAGAGAATTTAACAGATTACTCCAGTACAGTGTGATGGAGACACACTGTTTCATTATAGCTAGCCTGGCCAAGGGGCTTGTAACAATGGTAATAATACAAGTTGCACCCAAAGCTCAGTCCCCAATATACCAACAGGCTCACATATAGTCCTACCGTTCCTCGAGCAATCAAAAGGAAATAGTACAGTAGGAAGACAGAGATATACCGTATCAGCTAACGCCCGCGTGCCGTGAAATGAAAGCTTAGAGAAGTAGCAGGTAATAGGCACATCAGCTACAGGTTATATCAGGTCATTACCTCAAGGCCTTAATACGGATCTAAATGCAATGCAACAAAGATATTTTGAATCTTTCAGCGGACGTGGGTCGTATTATAGAACAAATACAATATAAATTGATGAGAGTGGCGTGATTCAATTTTTTCGAGAGCAACCATTTGGTTCTGTGTATTTTCAATGAATTTCCTTAAATAGAATACGGTCAAGTTACCAAAGTTTCATGGTTATTAATCGAAACTACTATGAATATGAATGTAAAAATATAATAATAAAATAAAAAAATACTCCCAGCGATGGATTCACTTGATTTGAGTGCGAGGGTTGGAGTATTCGTTTACTACAGGAAGCCCTAGGTACTAAATACACGGCGTTTCAGGAAAGGAAAAGTACGGGACACGATTGTAAAAATTAAAAAAAAAAAATGTGGAACCCTGACACACGAAAATACCGCAAATTTGGGAAAAACACGGCAGAAGAGAAGCGGAAGAACAATTAATGCATGAGTTCTACCTACCAGATTCAAAAGAAGAAAAGAAAGAAAAAGCAAAATGGCAATGGAGAAAAAGATGTCCCGAAAGCCTGGTTAA
The DNA here is from genome assembly GCA_001587735.2 of Parhyale hawaiensis. Lineage (NCBI taxonomy): Eukaryota > Metazoa > Arthropoda > Malacostraca > Amphipoda > Hyalidae > Parhyale > Parhyale hawaiensis. The sequence continues at coordinate 38,099,777 of LQNS02278070.1, forward strand.
CCATTTCATTTCGTATTTGAAAATTAGAGCTCAAACTGCATTACCTTTTCTACGGTATATTTTTTCAGTTGTTACAGATGATACTATCTTACAAATAGCAATATTAGCAGGTATGGAAGAGTTCATACGTACATACACACCAAGCTGGGATATTTTGCTACAAGATCTTGGTCCCCATATTCTATTTCTATGAAAAATAGAAAGTGTAGAATAGGCTTGAGGAGATAAGAGTTAAGAGGAAGTATGAAGCAGCTCACAACCTCATCCTACTCCTGCATTTTACTTTATATTTTGACAGCGACCGTCCAAAAAAATATTCCTATCTGTAGTTCACACGAGGAACGGCTGAACTTGCAGGTGTCGGAAACTGAAGATGGCATTAATTAAGAGTCGTTATTTTGTGGAGTACGTGAAGGACTTCCTTCAGCAGCAGTCTTTGCATGAGGCTAATTCTTTAAGTGTACAACGGCCACCTGGATCTGCTACGAATATAAGGGAACTTAGAGAAACGAAGCAGCGAAATATGCGTGCAAGACAAGAAACAGCGCCGATATCGGACTGAACATCAACGCACTTGCGCAAAACGAAAAAGAGGAGTATGCAGAGAAGACAGGGGGAGTGCCGTTAGTGAAGTGAACATCACCGTACTTGCGCAGGACGAAAAAGAGGAGTATGCAGAGAAGACAGGGGGAGTGCCGTTAGTGAAGTGAACATCACCGTACTTGCGCAGTACGAAAAAGAGGAGTATGCAGAGAAGACAGGGGGAGTGCCGTTAGTGAAGTGAACATCACCGTACTTGCGCAGTACGAAAAACAGGAATATACAGAGAAGACAGGGGGAGTGCCGTTAGTGAAGTGAACATCACATACTTGCGCAGTACGAAAAAGAGGAGTATGCAGAGAAGACAGGGGGAGTGCCGTTAGTGAAGTGAGCATCAAAGTACTTGCGCAGTACGAAGAAGAAGAGTATGCAGAGAAGACAGGGGGAGTGCCGATAGCGGACTGAACATTACCGCACTTGCGCAAAACGGAACCAGGAACATGCAGAGAAGAAGACAGGGACCAGCGCCGTTGGCGAGCTAGCTAGTACACCAGACGCATATGGCACGGCAGGGCCGCATAGCACTCACAACAGATTTACTGGCTATTGTCTGAGGAGGCAGCAGAGGCCTGCGAATCTGCGTATACACAACGGACATCCAGCAGCTGCGTCGTGCTCCTTTTTTCCTCCTCTTCGTGCCTTGCAAAGGAAAGCACGGGTCTAGGTTTTTCCACTTTCCTTTTGTGCGATTTTTCGGATTTTGAGAAATTAAGGAAAGCACGCGAAGCATGTTACGTTCAGTTATATTGAGTTTAACTCTAGTTCCTGTCAGGTTCGCTACGCTTCAAGTTAGTGGATGGATAGACATTATGTTACTACCACCACTGTTTTCATATATGAAACTGGAGCACTCTGAGAGCTCATAGCTCCGCCAAGCAAAGCATGGTAACGAAAAATTAAAATTGGTTCTGAAACCATGGTTTTCCTTGTATATCAACACGAAAATCTAAACATTTGTGCCTTTTAACTGCATAAGAGTTCCTGTAGTTTTCTTGAAGATCCGTTCATAACTTTTGAGATATGCTGCTAACAAATATTAATCAAACACACAAACGGACCAACCGATCATCCCCAAAATTTAATCATTATATTTTTTAACATAACTAACAATACCTGTAGTAAGATCCATTTTTAACATTTCGAGTTATCGTGCTAACAAGCATAACATCAAACACAGCAACAAACTAACCAACAAACAGATCACCAGAAAAGCTTGGTCATATACTCTGCGTAATATACCTAACAACTCATGCAAGTTTCATAAAAATACGTCTCGACTTTTTGAGTTATGGCAACAAGAACAATGAGGCAGACAAACCAACGGATGGACGGATCTTCACCAAAAGTTAATTATCTGTTCTTCCTATCATTACTAACAATCCCTGTAAATTTCGTTTAAAACCGTCAAAAGCTTTTTTGTGTTATCTTGGAGACAGACAGAGGGACAGACACGAGGAAAACATAACCTCCTAGGCGGAGGTAAAAAGGAACATTTTTACAACGTGGAATCAAATTCCGCTCTGGAAATTAAGGGTAACAACCAAAAGCACAAAACTTCGAAAACTGTCATCCGTCGACGGCGTCGATCAAATCGTAAAATTAAATTAAATTTTTCTACTCTTGTTCGGGTTTTTGAGAATTAATATCTTTCTGTGTCACTCTGTACAGGTCACGCAGATCATGTAGTCCCTGAGCCTTCACTGCAGGGGTCAGCGTGCCACTATAAAGCGAGAAAACACCAAAGGTAAAAAGTGAAGAATACGGCCGTTCGATGAGAAGCTGCTTGAAAATTCTGCAGAGAAGCCTCGTATTGAGACGTGGGGTGCGCCCTATTGGGAAATCTTGGCAAAACTTCGACGGGAAGAGTAAAAGCACAAACATTATTGTATGATGTTAGCACTCCCACGCGGCCTGCAGGTTCATCCAGCCTCAAGTCAAACGCGGAGCCGACAGTGAAATTTTGTGGGAGCTTCTTGTAAATTGACTCGAGGTTATAGGCAGGAACAGAAGATACACACGGTAACAGAAGTTAATTGTTATCGGTCTCATGCTACAGTACTTGGTTAAACTTAAGGAGCGAAAGAAATGCGATAAGCTGCATTAGAAGTCAACAGTATGTTATCATCGTCGTAAAGAATTTGGCGAATGTTAGGGAGGCGGAAGGCGAAATTCAAAGCCAATAAGCTGCAGCCAAGTTAATTGTCCTAAACTAACGTGGTTAGAACTGAGACAATTGATGCAAGAAGATCAATAATAAACAGCGGTCTCTTGGTAAACTGATACCGTCAACAGTTTGCACAATAAGAAACTAGAGCACTCTGAGAGCGCAGACCTCCGCCAAGTAAGGCAAAGGCAACGAAAAATTCTAATTGGCTCTGAACCCATGACTTCTTTTGTATCAACTCCAAAATCTAATCATTTGTTCTTTTTAATAGTATTAACAGTTTCTGCAATTTTTTGAAGCTTCGTTCATACCTAACTGTTTGAGTTATGCTGCTAACAAACATTACGACAAACATAAGTCAAACATACAAACGAACACACCAATCTGCACCAAAATTTAATCATTTTTGCCTTTTAATATTAACAACTCCTGTAAATTTCATAACGACAGATTCAAAAGTTTCAGAGTTATTGTGTACCAAACATTATGACAAACACAACTCAAACATAGAAACGAATCAGCCGATCTTCACCAAAATTTAATCATTTATGTGTTTTACCATTACTAACAATTCCTGCAAGTTTCATAAAGATTCACTTAAAACTTTCTGAGTTATTGCGCTAACAAACAAAAAATCAAACACAGCAACAAACATACGAACGAACAAACAAATCATGACAAAAATTTGGTCATTTACTCTTTATGATATACCCAACAATTCATGTAAATTTCATAAAAATCCGTCCATAAATTTTTGAATTATCTTGGTGACTGACAAACAAACAAACCCGACGAAAACATAACCTCTTTGGCGGAGGTAATAATGAACATTAGGGGTGTGCCGATAATAAATTTTTTGCCGATACCGATGCCGCTTCTTATTTGCCTTCAGTTGCCGATGCCGATTCCCAATTGAGTGCCGATTCCGATACCGATTCCATCTCTATCAGCGTTAACAATAAAAAATAGTAAACTCCCCTATGGGGACATAGGATGGGGCATAGGCCATAAAGTGGTTAGGTTAGGCTCAGCTAGCCAATATTATGGCCCTAAAGGGACATAGGATGGGGCATATGCAATAGGGCTTGTTTAGTTTAAGATCGCCCATCCTATGTTATGGCGAGCAGCGCACGCAGGGGGACCCTGGAGGTAACATTAGCCATTTGCTAGGCCTTCGGGATGTTTGTCTTTCGTACTCATTTTGCTTCCTTTACATATCATGCTCCTACTGATCTGTGTTCCATCAGTTCTTTCTCTGCTTTCCCGACTTGCTGTTCTCATGCGCGTTGATCTGTGTGGGAACACCCTCGTGTGGGTTCTACATGTCTATTATCATACTACCGGGCTTTGTAAAAGTCCTGACCTGTTTTGTATTTTCAAACTGTGAAACTCATTTCAAAGACTTGATGAAATTCATTGACAATGACTCATTCCTAAACTATTTCAGATAATATTATANTCTGTGTGGGTTCTACATGTCTATTATCATACTACCGGGCTTTGTAAAAGTCCTGACCTGTTTTGTATTTTCAAACTGTGAAACTCATTTCAAAGACTTGATGAAATTCATTGACAATGACTCATTCCTAAACTATTTCAGATAATATAATAACTGGTAACAGTGCTCATATTTATACCTTGTTGGATAAGGAAACAAAAAGGGTAAAGATAAAAATCGAATCAGCGTATTATTGAGAAATACACTGAAAACGGTGCAATATACAAATATATGAGTGTAAAACGCCTTGCATATCGAGTTTTCTGGCGCTCACTGCATGGAGGACCACGTGCACCATATATTTCTCTGTATTCAGTTTATAATCCATACGTAAAGGGGCAGCCGAATTTGTTCATAGCTCTATCGACACCGTAAGTAACGGAATCGTAATGCTCCTTGCGGAAGCGAGTATAAACCTAAGCAAGAAGCGGACGCTGGTACTTCACGTATTTCAAGCAGAACTGGAGGATACGCGTCAGGATCTTCATCAACTGTCATTCAACCTCTATCATCGTAACAATAATTTTTATTACGTAAGGAAACCCTATGTCATGAGCTATTGCATTTGGCAGGTCCAAATATATCATTACTACGTAATTGTGCCGTGAGAGATACCTAAGCAAATGAGGCAAAGGTCAGGATTTCTTTCAATGCAAATCATTCCACCGAGATGGTATCCAAACAATAGAAAGGTGCGACCGCAACACCGTAGCCCTGTCCGATTGAGAAACAACACGTCGCGTTTTTTGTTTGCCACGTCCGGACGATATAACCATGTGACGAAGGCCTGCACAGAACATGTCGAGTTCTGCCGTACAGCTTGGCACCCTAACCTTTAGGCGAATTATGACGCACTGTTTGGTTGGGGCAAATGTGGAATGAAGCGCATCTCGGCCAGCACCTGGCACTGTGCCAGCGAGTAAAGGGCAGTCAGTCGCTGTCACTCGTGTTACCTACGAGGGTCGGCTGGAAAATTCGTAGGCTCATCAATTTACCCTCGTAAATAATGTTGAACGAAACATAACGGTGATAATGGCAATTACTTTTGCAGATTTAAATTTTATGTGTAAATTCCAATTACTATATGGTTGCACAACGAGCTTTTGGCATTCCTTTTATGTACTTTTTATTGCCGAAATACAATCTTTACGACCCCAGTGCGCGCTTTAGGCCATTGAATATCGGCAGCTGCCGACTATAGTTAACTGGAGGTGGTGCTGATGTTGGAATTGCTTCGCAGGTCGGGTACAATTTCCAAGTCTCTAAGCGTATTAATTAAATGAGGTTTGTGTTCCATGACGATAAGACACCGTGCACCACGGCGTGATCAGTCACTGCAGTAACTGATAGTAATTTTATCACATTCTTCGGACGTTGTGTTGAACAATGAGAATTAAGTAGCATCATTTCCAGGACATCAGTGGTCACTGTCTTCCGACATCACAATGCGTATACTTCTAGATCTACTAGCATGGGCGCCAAACCCATATACCACGAGGACTACCAGTACAGCTGAAGACATTATACGATTGAGAAGCGGCTCGGCAGCCAAGCCAACAACTTACAAGGCTTGTATCTGGCGCACACAGAGCACAGGAACACAAGTTAAAGTCGGCGACAACTGCAGAATGGAGGAGGTCTTTCCTCGGAGAATTGCACCTAATGGGAGGCTATCCAAGAGCCTCCAAAAAAGCTGATCTTGAAAGCAAGGAGCCAAAAAGATATTGAAAAAGCCCAGAGTAGGTTTTTAGTGCCTCAGTATCTCAAAGAAGTTCATGCGATATTTCTCGACATAAAAGCAGCACGCGAAACAAAGCAAATGCACGGGAAGCAATAAAAACTGGCCACTGAGTGTACTCTGTGCAGACTGTCTTGATGCATACAGAAGTTAAAATAAGCTTCCTGACAAACTGCGCTTCAGAGGCGGAACAAGGGACATGTATTGCGTCGATAGGAATGTGGACACCGTGCAAGAGGATATTCCCGCACTGGGTCAATGTGATAGGGCGCAGTAGCAAATCAAGGAAGAACTGGGCTGTCTCAAGCAACACCAATGTAATGAGAACAAAACTTTGCTTCGGCGTAACAGAATTAAGAAAAATACAACACTAACAGCGCAAAGCTTCTCATTATCTACACTATATAAACTTATGAATAATTACGATAGGTAATTTCCTACTCTCTTTTACATTGATGCACTTAATCAGCGGTAAAAAATACATTTGAAGTTTACCTAGCTAAAGTAACTACCTCAAATGATGCGTAACTTGCAGGCAGTCCATACTTAAATCGATAATACCAGCTGGCAAACCTATAGCTCACTAGCGCTCATCGTTGGTTTGCTCCTTCCCAGTAGGGATGGGTATTTTTCAAGTTCAATTCGTTTGTAGCTTCCAGGGTTCTGCAGTGCAGTTCTTGCCACTTAAGCATCCACTTCCGTCTTTTCGTGATCCTTTAGGCGTACAATTACCTCAGATTTCTTCGTAGCAAATGACACTTTACGCTGAGCGGAGGACATACAATTTCAGTCATTCGGTGTCGTTAAATTTTCAGTTTGATGTGGCCGTAGTCTATGTTATATATAGCTATACGGTGCTCAACGTTTCCGGGTTGATAACTATTTTTTTTTTGGCCGCGAATTTGCATACAGAACGAAAAATCTGCCGTCTGAGCTTTTAGTGGTAACGATAATAATTTTTTTTCAACAAATAGAAGTTTAGACATGAAGGTAAGGTGAAGCTTTGGATGCAAGTTCAGTACCTATCATAAGCAAGCACAATGAAGGTACACACAGTACGTCGAGACAAAAGTGGAGTCAGGCACAAGGCAATTCGCAGACTGGACCAGAGTGCTTCGGAAATTAAGAGCAAGTCGGGTAAAAAGAGAAAGAACAGAACAAAAAATCGATAGCAAGAGTATGAACATGGATGGAAGCGAAGTGGGCACGAAAAAAAAAAGTCCCGAAGGCATATTAAACGCTAAGTTTTTATGGGTTCACTCGGGGACGGTTAAGCTTACAATAAGCTTATATTCATAAGAGGGATATCAATAATATCATATGGCAGTTGAAGAAACTATCCGTTAAATTCAACACATTTATTGACCCCGCATATATCCTAATCTGCCAGCTGCACAAGTTTTCTCTGTCAATTTTTTCTACAACATAATCAGCCCCAGCTCAACTTCCATCAACTCTTAGAATTCCGTTCAATTGCAATTATGTATTAGTATTCAATTCCATACATTTTCATTCCAATTTTTTCCCACTTCACTCAATGTGATTCGGTTCCATTCTGCCTCGCACAACATCATTCCAATATTTCATCAGTGCACACAAGAATCAGCTACATACACACACTGGTCTGAGTGAGGTACGCGGCGTTTGGCACCAAAGTCGCCTGAAGTTCTGAGCTTTTGGAACTTTCCGCAAGTTTGCTTCCAGTGCCGTGCACGAGCGCTATTTACTTTGCGTTCGGATGAAGTCGGGGCAAAATGCTAGAACTTTGTTCATATTTGAATCCGAGGGTGATAAACGGAACTCTTGTCGGTGTATCTAACTGGCGTTGACATTAACTAGCAACTAAATAGTGCGATGCGCTTAGATACAAGTGATAATAGTAAGTGACACTTGATCTTATAAGTTCAGTAACGCTACTCTGAGAGAAATTTCTATTGGACTTTCTGATCTGCCCTCGTATTTTTCAAAACACCCAGTGCATGTTGCCTCACATCATCCAACTGCAGTACAGTGCAAGTATCGACATGCTCTAAATGCGACCCTAAAGACTGGGTGCGCAATGCAGCAGCTAAAGACTCGACGGTCGGCACACAGAAGACCAAAAATATCTCAAAGCAAAGGATCAAAAGCAACGGAAAACCGAGCGCCGACTGCAGGGAGCGCCTCTCAGTGGCAACGCTTCAGTACAACAAATGCGACATAACATGAACCAGCTCGTTCCAAGAATAAGTTCAGCGACTCCCCCGAGGCTCAAGGACCTCAATTGAAACGGGAGAATTTCGTTCAGCAAACTGAAAAAGAAGCAAAACTGAGGAAGTCCAGAGAAGGGCTGCGTCTCAGCTGGCGGCCACTGCATGTTAAGACAATTATTGTGTTAAAGACCAGGGCAGCAGGGGGGGGGGCTGGGAGGGGAGCGGCTGCATCTAAGGGCTTTTGTGCTAAGACCAGGGGAGCAGGGAGTAAGGGAGGTTGCATCCAAGGGTTATTGTGCTTTTTCAAAGGGATTGGGTAGCGCAAGGGCTGCAGCTATAAGCCATTGTGCTAAAGGAAGGAGATCAAGGGCCAGCCGGGCAGTGTTCTGCAGCTAAAGACTATTTTGAAAACGAGGAGCGAGGAGCCTGCATCCAAGGGCTATTGTGATAAAAAGGAAGAGCAGAAAAGGCGGAGGAGAAGAAGTACTGGCATGGTCTTGTTGCAGTGAGTAAAACTGTATACTGTTGAAGACAAGGACGCTCAAGATGACAAAATGCGGAAATGTGCTAAGCAAGAAAAGACAATGTTCTACAAGAATGACGATGATGCTTCTTAGTTCTTACTACCTCTGCCAAAATGTAACGCTATGACCGGTGATTAACAGTCAGCAACGCAACTTAAACAGTTGCGGACGGATTTTGGTGAAATTTACTGGAACTGTTAACAATGTTACGAGGAACAGATAATTACATTGCAGGGATAATCTGTCGTTCCGTTTGTCTGTTACCTCTTAGTAACGCAGCTGAAATTGTTAAGGAAGGATCTTTATGAAATTTACAGGAAATGTTTAAAAATGTGAGAAGGAAAAGATGATTACGGAAAATTTGGGTGATTGTGAGCCGTCTGTCTGTCATTCTGTCTCCTAGGCAGGGCAACAAGGCGCAGAGCATTTCAAAGAGACGAAAGAGGACGAGATAAAAAGGCCGAAGAAAGAGACACACGTGCTGAGAGTGCCCCTTCTGTGTCCCTCCCCCCTTCACGGGAGCAGATAGCCTCGCAGAATACGTCGGCCACCACGATCGGTGGCCCACCTCACAGAGCAGGAGGACCTACCTTAAAAACCAGCCTTATCAACAGAAATTGTCACCAGATGCAACATCCTCAGCAGAAAGTCACTCAGATTACCTCCTAGGAGCGTGAGCCCCAAGAAGACAATGTGGCTAATAGTAATATCAATTACAATCCAAAATCCTTTCTGGTCATGCACATTCAGTGAATACTAACGAGTTTTTAAAAGTCGCTCTAAAACCCAAACTTTCATGATTCTGTAGTGCGATGAACAGAAGTAGCCAGAACCTAGAGCCAATCTGGTGTCTAGTCGTGAGAAGTGAGGGGGCGGATGGGGAGCAGGAGCGGTTGGCAGGGAAGGGAGCTATTTGGGGGCAAAAGAAAGACGCAAAGGCAACACAAAAACAGGCCTTAATGAGGAAAGAGACCATATGACGGCCACTGGGTATAAAATGTTCAAATCTCTGGGATTAATGACCCAGGGATGAGAATGAGGCCAGCCGTACAGATGAATCAAACTAAAACTGCAGTTGAATGAAAGCGGGAATAGGACGGCTGAATGACAGCGATTAGTCAGTTTGTCAAGAAAAGGTACGAAGAAGACGACACCGTCGCTAATGACGAGTTGATCCACTCGTACAAGATCAAGTACGTGATCAGCACAAAGATGCAAGAGACTGACAGCGTGACTGCAACGCGCTCTCCACCCACAGTGTAGCGTATCAAAAAGTGACTCAACATAGAACCAATACATGTAGCCTAGAGCAAAATATGGGTCCTCTACTACTCGCGCGCAGTTTCCGTAGCCGGCATACGTCGACCTCACCTCCTGAGCCGGAACTACTGCCACAATTTCATTACTGAAGCCCAAACAACGATTAGGTAGTCATTTGCATCTAAAAGGATTCGGCATGCCCTGGCTACATGCCGCGACGAGGACGATAACCGCCAGGGCCCAGTGAAAATTCCACGTAAAATTGCCACTTTTCCAGGCAGTTTATTGAAAGAGGGATAGCACAGAGGCTTGTCGACTGAGGGAGAATTGCCCTCGGGCTCCTGCGACCACCACTGTTCCACTCAATACAACGGACATCATCACGTGTTGATGCTGCCAGTCGCCGCCCTATGCGCAGTGCTGGTGAGCAGAAGCATGCATTACTTCCCCAACACAATTTGAGGCCGCCGACCAGAAGCTGTATTACGCTTTTAGCATCTGCGACGGCCATGATTTTTTGTTGGGTAACGTCGATATAAATAATAATTATGGCAATAATTTATACTACTACTGCTTTAACTAATTCAGTGACACAATTAATGCCGTACATTCCTAAGAGCTTTCACTGCAGCCCGCCTGAATAAAGTTGTACCTTGAATTTTCATCTGCACTTTACGGTCGAATTGCTGCTTTTTTATGCTGAGAAAGCACAGGCCACAGACCACACCATACATGCATGGTGTGGTCTATGGCCAGGCACGTCTTGATTTAAATCTGCGTCACTTGTATGCAATTTGAAACGTTCTAGTGAGTAGCTGTGACAGGCGCGGGGGATTGAATTCCTTAATAAAAGGGTCAAAGCTCAAGTAGCTCTCAACTCAAACTTTCGAGGTTATTTTGTTTAGTTCGACAGTGAAGTCTAGCGAAGGTTTCATTCACGGACGTCAGCGTTGCGCATAGGTCGCAACCAAGCCTAAGTCTCCCAGAGGAACACAATAGGAGAAAGAACCTTTGCAGCAGAACAGAACAGCCTCGGTTGGACGGGGGTTAAGAACAACAAAGGGGATCAGCTCCATGTCGCGTGCCAGGCTGCAGCAGCAGCGGTCAATGCGCCGGGTTGCTTTACTGACGTAAATCGTACCTCCGAAACTTGCTTGAATCTCCCTAAGAAGGAAGACTGATGCCACAAGCTCTTCTTCCAGAATACTCTCGACTGGATAGTAAGAGGTTCACCGTATTGGATTTAGAGAAATAGTGGGAAAATACAAAGGTATTAGAAATCGGCTGGTAAGCGCTTGTTTGTACACATAGGTACTTATTATTTCTTTAACATGCAAGTTAAAATCCCACACATCCACATAGATGTTGGCCTTGTAAGTATACAATTTAGCAAGTGAATTCAACAAACACGAAACTGAAAGCATTAAAGAAGAGGGGTAACTCAGCCAATAGCACACGCGTGCAATAAGCAGGGACTCGAAGTACAGTAATGGCTAGTGAGCTAAAGTGCAGCGCATACATCATGGCATGCCGTGAGTCGCGACACAGCAGGGAGAATTTAGCAGCACGCCTTCAAATAGTTGCACGAGATAAATACAGTGACCAGGAAATGAAATTATTCGATGGGTAAAGTAATCAAAGAGGAAACGACAACCCTACTCATATAGAATTACAGAAGTGAATGGTGACGGGATGCACTGAGCGTCTTTTTGTTCACAGCAGATAAGTAAACACACCTGCCTGCCTAGCTAGGCAGAAATTGAAACATCTGCAGAGACGAATCCGTTTTAATTCTACACATGATAACAATACATTAACAATTTAAAATTACACAAAACGAGAATTGAGAAAAACAACATGTGTTCGTGCCCGATGGAGGTGTCGAGCAGAAGGTAGCAGCGCGCAGTCCGTAAAAGAACATAAACTACTAAGTCCATCTTCTCATCCAGCGTAGCTGTAATGATATCCGGATCGCACTGCCTACTCCACGCAGAAGCAGTAGCTACGCCGTCAGATTTCATATTTTGTGCTCATATCGCTTAACAACTACCATCTTCCCTCTCTCTCAGCGAGATCACACACACGTAGAGAGAAAACCATACCCAACCTATATACCCTGGAGCCGATGCAGCAATTTCCTCCTTTAAGATAGGAAAGGATCTTAAAAAATGAGCACAAGTAAAGCCTGCACGTCGTCCATTGCAATGCAGAGGGATTTGTGCAGGCCCAGCGGGGTGCGGGCACCAGCAGGGAAGGAAACTATACCAGTCGTAAGGAGTGCCAATAAGGGGAACCGTGTGGTGATTGGGGGCAGCGGTGCAGATGCAGGGTAGCTCAGTTTCGTTACTGTAGCTTCTATAGCGACCTTGAAAGCTTGAATTAGAAAGCACAACACCCTGAGGTGTATACATACTAAGAGAAATGTGTGTACATATATACACCTCAGGGTGTTGTGCCCTTAATTCAAGCTTTCGAATTTTTCAAAGTTTTCGAGGCCACTATACACCCTGAACTTATTTATAGTCAAAGATTGAGCCTCTACAACCAAAAAAGAAGAGCATAAGAGGTAGGCTATGTAGTTTCTATGTCACGTAAAACGATGAGCTCATATAAGAAGACCATCGCGCATATGGGAGCAGCATGTCGGGAAAGAAAATCAGAAGTAGAATAAAACTCTTAGTTGTCGATACAAGGAAAAAAGGTAAAAGTAGGCAAGAGAAGAGAGATGCTCCGAAAGAGTAACTAAATCTACAATAACCTATAGGGTCATACTGAGAACGCATTTTTTTATTAACAAAGTGTTGGCACACTTACTTCGTTTATCCCTATGACTGACTTGTGGCGCATCCTGTGTGGTCCCAAAATGGATAACTTAGTTAAAAAGGACGCGAATAATTTTTCATTGGGATAAAGTATTCAGTGCGCTTTGCTAAAGCGCACCGCTTGCCAGACATATATGTCAACCAAAACTAAACACCCGTTAGAAAACAATTCAGCTGTCAATCATGAAAATCTGCTTCACATGTCTGTAGATTTTAGAAATATACAGCCTCCAACCGGCTACGTGCATTGACTGTACTGACTACACTTGACCGTAAAGCAATCGCAACCTATAGTTTCTTTCGTATATAATTCTCAAGTCTCCTCATCCCAGCCAGTATAGGTTATCACGATAAAATTTGTAAAAATATCGTAGAGTTTCGCCACATCGATGACCAATTCTTGTCAATAATTAAAATATGTTTCAAAACGATTCTAAGGCACAGTCATACTAAGAAACGTGCAGGCCCTTATTAAAAAAAAATATAATATTTCAAATGGATTCTGGGTATATTAGACACAGAATTCTGATGTAGGAAAATACCGGATCCGTCATTATACGCTTGATAATTTAGTCGGCTGGATTCCGTTTGTAACTACCGGAGCAAATATCACGAAATTATTACCAAAAGGAAATATTTATACTTAGATCTCAATCCTGCGATCAAAACTGCTCCAGCAACAGGCCATGCATACTCCTGAAGCCCCAAGAACGGCAAGAAGTTTACGGACGCATACGAAACGAGCAAAATTATTAATATATTTAATTTCGTTCCATTGTGCATCCGCAACTACTCAGCACGATGCCACATCTACTACTTACTTCTTATTACCTCCTTCTTATTGGTGCAGCAAACAAGATTAGGGAGAAGGGCTCCGGAGTTGAGGAGGAGTCATAAGGCGTAAGGTTCAACTCCGACTCCTAGAGCTGCTGTTGATCCGATACCGACTGCTGGTATTCTCAAGTCTGATTTCTTAATATAAATAGCGAGATGGTGACTAGACCAATTACCTATTAGCAAAAATGTACACCTGGATTAATCTAAACCAACTATTTTCTGGCATTTTTAACGATATCTTGCATTATTTAGATTGAAACTTTGAACCAAAAGAAAAAATATAATTAATGAGCAATTTTTATTAAAGAAGACTGTCAACTTGGATCAAATAGCCACCACAAACAAAAAAGTTTTTGCTTTGCATTAGCAATATCTTACATTATTTGGGACCAAAATCCTAAAACAGACGTAAACGAATATATATTAGATATTAGGCAAACTTTGTGAGTTGGAGCCGGTTGCTTATTCAGACTCATACTCCTGGCAGCAGCGAATGTCCAACACAGTCACCGGACACAAACATGAATGAGTCTCAGTAACTGTCAAGTGAATGGATCAACAAATTTCGTTCATTCCCGAAGTCACAATTGTTGTCAGCGACGCGTCACATGTAGCATTGATAAAACAAAGTCTCAGTAAGACATACGTAATTGAAAAAAAAAAAAGAACAGATTATTAAATTTTGCACACACCTAAATTCACAAGTACTGGTAGAAGCAGCCACATACCTATACTGTGGGTGCAGCAAACAAATTCGGAAAGGCATAAGACTTTGCAAAAAATAAGTAATTATTAGACTTGGTTCACTGCTACAAGTCGCAACTGCTGGTGGCAGCGACGGGCGAAAATACTGTGGGTGCTGCAAACAAGTTTAGGGAGAGAGGGTGGCAACGAACTGCGCGCAGCAGGGGCTAGGTACATGGCCGGTGGAGGTGCAGTGAGGCTGTGTCGCGGAGCAGCGGCGGCTGGGGCAGTAAGTATAAGCTGGAGGTGTGCGTGACACTGGTATAGAATTGCGCTGCCTGCGCCATGAGAACAGCTACGGGCTGTTGCACTGAAAACACGGCGATGGCCGAGTGCAGGAGTTACTTGAATTCTTAATGAAGACCGAACAGAAGAAACGAAATGACATCATTGCAGAGAAAAGAAACAAGGACGATAAACTGCAGCAGTGTTTAACAGAACCATATGACATTGCAACAAAACTTAACGATTCAGTGCATCACATCTTTTATACCCACTGCAGCAATGTTAAGGAATGAAATGCAGAACCAGGGGAAAAAATTATGAAGGAAGCCACAACAGTTACCGCTGCGGCCTATTTCAATTAAATACCGCAGGAAAGTTCGAACAAGACAGCACATTAACAAAACAGGAGCTCCTAAGTTCTGTAAAAATACAGCACTAAGAACAATAAAACTCATTACACTTGAGAAATACTGTACTAAGTAAAAACAGGAACTAATGGCATACATTCATAAACAAGAACACTATAGGGAGAATAAATACTTGAACGTCAATGGGAGGCAATACATGGACATCGAGAGACGCTGTGCACGCGACTCCCGCAATTCACATAAAAAAGTGCGTATTAAGTCTAGAAGCTCACACCAGAACACCTGGCCTGTACCACATGGGACACAAACTCATCGCACATTCTTGACGCCACAGAACCACCAAAACAGTACCTACCATCACGACCTATAAGTGCAAGACCTATCAAGGCTCAACCACATCACACACTATCCACACACCACATCACTACCGCACAAGCATAGGTACTTTACACTACACAGCACACACTATGTAAAATGCGATTGAAATAGAGGACATCGACACTAATGTACCCACAAACAAATCGAGCATTCTCCATATGACACTACCACCGTACCACAGCCACACTATAAAGCACCGTATATATACCTACTTTCGACATCACTACGCTCCTCACGCACCCATGTATACACCACATGCAACAGCACCAATACACCACACACACACACCATCACCACATTCAACAACACCAGCATCACCACCACCATGCAGCAGCAGAAGGATCAAGAGGAGATAAATGAGGGCCGGGACGGCACAGATAGTCGCGACAGATAAGGAGAAGAACGATGAGGGAAGATGCGAGCAATGGGGGCGACTGCAGTAGCAGCAGCGACAGGGCAGCTCCTGCGGTCATTTATGTAAACTAACTCATCAGTCGGGACCCGTGTGTGTGGGGCGCTGTCGCTACAGTACCGTTTCTTATGGCAGGTGCACACTAACGCAAAAGTTGCCCTTTCACACAATTCCACATCAGATTGCGTTGCCCCGAACAACGTTTCGGATAGCACGGGATTCTACCACTAAGATGAATAACTAAAACAGGATTCTTTTCTTGCAGTTTGAACGCTATGATTAGCGGCAATGAATAAGCTTTGATAATAAACCTAGCTCTTATTTCAAAGTAAGTTCAAAGTTGACTTGACCATAGTTTTAACCTAACATTCAAACGCCGTTAGCTACAATCATGGCGACGTGGCCACCAAAAAGATATTTGAGTAACAGAGCAGCTTCTGCGTAAGTGTGCACCGGCCGTTATGGAGCAAAAGTAATGCAACCGATACGTACTGTATGGTTAGCCCTGCCAATATACGCAACAGTTCGGCTCGCATGCATACGGCCGTCGCTAACGTTAGCTATGGGATAGGAGTGACTAACTATACATGAAGAGTGTACGTTTTATACTCTTAAAGCACCGGGGTGCATGTTATACTCGTAGTTAGCCGAGGCTTGAGAACATAACTACGCACGCGCAGAAAGTTCTGTGTATAGGAATGAACGAATTATGTAGTAGGCACATGTCAGAGGCACTTCAAACCATACTTTCGTATTCGCTTGATAAGCGTTACCTAGCGATACGCTGATATCAACATAATTCATCTCACAATGTAGGAATAGTTGAATTTGAATGGATGTTGATAATTCATGTGTAATTCATTTGTAACGTATGTCGAACTTGCATCGAAAGCCTGGGGCGTACAGACGTACGTCAAACGTTCAACAATCGTTTCTGCACTGTGGTACCAAGGCTACGACATTTGATACAGTGAGCATCACCTACATCAACATATTTAGACCGTAGTTTATGACAGATATTAATATGTTGACTAAGCGAAAAAAAGCAAAATACACAATTTTGTGGTTGAATTTTTCAATTCTATAGAAACGGGGGTCCCGTTGATCATGGCTACTTGATGCATGAATGAACACATTATTATTATATATTTTGTTTAACCTCCGTAGCCGCAACTCAGGCGTTTCAACAGAGAAACTACTTGTGCAGTATTCAAATACAGCATATTGAGTAGGCGTGGTGGCCACGTGCGCTACTACGGGCAGGGAAACAAGGCGCAAAGTATAGTAGGAGACACTCGAGTGGTCGGCCCCTTTTGTGTCCTTCCACACGAGAGAGACTAGA
>LQNS02278070.1:38117691-38128734 GCA_001587735.2 Parhyale hawaiensis
CCTCTATATCCTACTAACATAATGGCAATAGCTCAAAGAAGCCGGGGTGTTAGTCCCGGTGTCTCTTTGGGAATGGGCCTTTTGGTTCGTCTACTGCCGCCTATCTAATCTAATCGTTTCTGCACAGTGGTACCATGGCTACGACATTTAATTCAGTGAGCATCACCTACATCAACATATTTCGACCATAGTTACTGACAGATATTAATAATTTGATAAAGCGAAAAAAAAGGAAAATACACAATTTTGTGGCTGAATTTTTCATTTCTATAGAAACGGGGGTCCCGTTGATCATGGCTACTTGATGCATGAATGAGGTTATTATTATATATTTGTTTAACCTCCGTAGCCGCAACTCAGGCGTTTCAACAGAGAAGCTACTTGTGCAGTATTCAAATACCGCATATTGGGTAGGCGTGGTGGCCACGTGCGCTACTATGGGCAGGGAAACAAGGCGCTAAGTATAGTAAGAGACACTCGAGTGGTCGGCCCCATTTGTGTCCTTCCACACGAGAGAGACAATAGAGATGTCCCGCGTACCAGGTCGGCTATCTCGATCGACAGCCCACCTCACAAGACAGAAAGAGGAAAGTAGAGAACCTACCTAACTTTACAAAACTAACATCGTCAGCAGGAACTGCGGCAGCAGACGCTACATCCCCCCTGCGGAGAAGGCACTCGGGACCCTTGGGTGCGTGATGGCCAAACATATTGTGGCAGGGATAGGGCCCGCCAGAATACCATGCCCCTGAGGGCATGCATGAATGAATAAGTGTTATGATGACGAAGCATGTAAGCTACATATTACCACGGGGCACATGTGGTGCACCTTTCCTTGCACTTATCAGCTACATACACTGTCCATACGATGAATACGCCAGATACGTACTAGTAATTAGCTTTATACTGTTTATAAAACTACTACATTACCAAGCCATCAAAAATGACGGCAACGAGTTTTTGTAATGGTTTTCATTGTTCTTACTTGCGGTACAGGTTTTGCTGCAAAAATATGCCATACCTGTATGCTTGGTCTTGCATTAATTAAAGTAACGACTGATGTGCCGTCACGAGCTTTCGAGAGCATAATTTTGCTCCTTTAAGTAAATGCGCGAATATCAGTTTTGAAATGCTCGAAAGTTATTATTATTAAAACAGCACGCTCGAGCCCCTGCGGACACATAATACAACCCAAATGAAGCACTTTGCAACACCGAGAAGCTCCAAAAGCTGCTACAGGAAATCCAACAAATAGTCATTAACAGCTGACTTACATGCCTGCAGACCAATACGACCGAAAGCCGATGCCGGCAATAAATTCCAAACCTTAACAGACCAGGGCACGAAGCATCGACTGAACTGACTAGTTCGGCACCTAACACTCTCCAACGTGAAAGAGTGCGCGCCCACCACAGCACGTGTAATTCTCGCTAAGACCTTGAGGGCAGGCCCGGACAGAAGAAATACAACCAATGACTCTCTGCCGGCTGCAGACCATGCAGCGGCTGGAGGACACTCCAGAACAAATATTAGCTACCGTATATACATATAATTACTTAGGACTCCTATTTCCAGTCACTTCGTTTTGTTTTTCAGTAGATGAATTTTCTCCTTACATCGTGACGGACCAACTAACCAACTTTCTCTTATTATACAGAGGATGACACGCTACTAATACGTTAGAAATCATACAACATATACATAGTGTCCGCGTTATGGACACGCCCGAACAAGACTTTTTTATAAACACAGGACTAGGACAGCGCACAGCAATCTATAGTTACACGCCAGGCTAGGGACGGCTACTGCCATAAGCTGATGCAGTCAGGTGGAGCCCAAAAGACAGAGCACGCGAGAAGACGCACCGCTCCAGCCCTTCAAACTGCAGTTGCACTTTTTATCAACAGTTGAACCTGGCATAATAATTAGTGCAACCAAATGAAGAGCGCCGCTACAGCTAGACGGCTACACACACACACGCACAAAGCGCGCTCTCTCCGGCCGGCAGGGGTACAACAACCCCATAGCAGGGAACGCGCGCACAGAGCACGTTCAAAGGAACTTTCTTTCTACCATAGCGTATCAAACGGGGTCTATTATTTTATTGAATAATGGAACATATACAGGAAATTTTATAAATTTTAGTTAGTTGGAATGTAGTATTATAATTATTATTAAAGCTACGAGTCCTGGAGTGAAGGAACGGGTAATAAAACGCAAATGAAGGGCTAGCAGCCCTATGACTCCCAAGATGTTAATAAAAATCACTCAAAAATCATTCGCGGCTGACTTGAAACACCTGCAAATCTACACGGTCGAAAACGGATCCCGGCAATGAAATCCATGTCAACACAGATCGAGGTATAGGCTACATCCCCGCATGAGCAGGCACGTTTGACACCAAACAGTCTTAAATGTAATGGATGGGCCTCAGCCGCATTGTTAGTTAGCTATAGTCGGAAAGTTTAAGCCTCCGTTTCCAATCAGAACGATATCACAGAGGAAAGAGCAAGGGACATATATATAGTATGCCGATAGAAACGGGAAACCCATGCACGAAGGTGTTTCCACACAGGATCAACGCGCATGGAAACATCAAGTCGGGAAATAAGAGGAAGAACAGAATAAAGCATGAGCAAGTAGGAGTATGAAATCGGAAGGAAGCAAAGTGGGCACGAAAGACTGACGTCCCGAAGGCCTAGCTCATGGCTGAGGTGAAAAGATATATTTGGGAAGGATAAAGGAATGCAACGAATGTCAGTTATCCTACTATATAATAATAGTTTGTTGGTGTCTCTCTGTCCTTATGGGAAGGAATAGATAGAAGAAAATTCATTCGCTGAACAGCAAAGAGGCCGCGGGCCTTGCCACAGTTTTGACAAGCACTGACAACGTTTCAAGAACCTATCAGCGGTAGCATGGATACTAGATTTTACTTCCTTCGCCGAACGATGTTTTTTATCTCGGTGCTCATGATGCGGAAACTTGATAGAAGCTCAAAGATGGAAGATAGTTTTCAGAGATGAACCTTGGAAAATAGGAGAATCAAACATGGGTTTTGTTACAGTAATTAATACAGTGTCAGCGCAGACAACCAGTCGCCAAATACCATGTACGACTAACAGAGACAAGCAATACTGCGCCTATGGGACAAGTTCACCAAATTACTGCCGAATGAACTAAACGCAGCCAACTTTTGCAACTAGACGTACCGTACCAACGAAGCACCTACAGCTCTAAACCTAGGGTGAGTTTTTAATAAACGCACCAACCAAGCACCTATTGCTGTAAACTTGAGCGAGTTCTTAATAAAGATTTTACCAGGACCCTCATTATAGTGCGGGATTTCTTATGGGAAGAAAAACGAACTAGGAAATAAGGAAGACATCTCGGGTTAGCACGTTAGTAAGGTAACCAGTAACTTGATTTCAAGGAAGACAGGATACAAGGCGGAAACTAACGATTGGGTTCTGGAAATCCACTGTTCTTTCATTTCAACTAGGAAGTACTTAGGTAATTGAAAGCGTGCTGTAGACGAGGCGGACACTACGATTTCGGTCTCAAATTCCATTGTTCTTTTAATTAAATACTAAGCAGTTTATATACATTAAAGCACCTTGGTAACTAAATAGCTAACACGGCGAAAAGATAAAAATGAGCAATAATTCAAATAAATTTATTCACCAAGTATAAATAGAAGGCTGTCGTAAATAGAACGTTGATATTTAAACACAGTGAATGCAGTACACCTTGGATAAATAACATTGTGCCCATGCGCAGCTAGCTACCCTTTCCACGAGGCCACCATACCTTTCTTTCGAGCCAGCAGGCACCCAAAGCTAGCAGGCATTGTACAGCCGGCACTAGATGGGATCAATGCATTTCAGTCCATCGAATTAAAACGGGAGGAAAGTTTTTCAGCGTAAATTAACCGAGATAGCCTAATTGCGGGGAGCAGAGGTGCTTGACATTAGCCTCTAAAATTCTGTTTACAGCTGGTGGCGTCACTATTGCACCTTACAAACAACACTATGGCATTCGCGACAATGATTGGCTTACCGGCGGATATATATAAGACTAGCGTCACGGATACGTTCAATCGACTTTCAAACTTGCCGAATGACCGGACATGTGGTCGGTTTACCCAGATGAGTTCGTTTGGCTTTACCGAGGCGTGTTCGCACGATTGTCAAATGGGAAGGATTGCTCGTGCACCTCCACGTCCGAATGCGTAGCTGTGTCCGTTTTACAACACAAAAGCGCAAAGCTCTCCCAGTTCTGCTTACACCCAATTTGAAGACATGTCCGAAACGTTTTTAGTGACACTAGCTGTGCGAACGGACTTGCCGCCTCAACAAAACCCCCGGACGGTTAATTTGAGAGCACGCGTTCATTTAGTAGTAGTAGAAGCTTCACTAGCGCATTAGGAATACAATGTCTATATCGCGCCGAACTATTTCTGTGGTTTAACACAGCCTCGTGCGTCACTAGGGCGCATTTTAAATTGTCAATTTTTTTTTGTCCCGGCTTTTCTGTCGGTAGGTCTCAGAGTGGTCAGTGCGCTACTGAGAGGAAAAAGACACATGTTGTGCATTTCCAACCCCAGGGCGCGGCTGAACGCTTTCGCTCAGCTACGCCGCACAGGGGAATGAAACGAAGTACAAGAAGGAAGAAGTCTAGCGAGAATAGGTCAGCCCCCTCGATCAGCAGCCCACCTCCCGAAACAGAAGGGGAAGTATTGGGTGCCTACCTAACTTTACAAAACTGACCTCGTCAGCAAGAACTGCGGCAAGCTGCAACATCTCCTGCGGAAAAGGCACTCGGGACCTTTGGCCGGTGTGTGAGGCCCAAATATAATGTGGCAGGGACGCGTTCATTAAACCTTCATGTGAACTTGCCATAGCTACCGAAACAACACGCCGTTCGTATGCCCAGAATTTGTTCAACAGACCAAAGCACGACTAACGCTGGCACGGCGCTTAACGCTCTAAGCATTAGCGCACTTCATAAAGGAGTCAAATGACTCTGTCCTTACGATACTCAAATTTGATAGGGTACTTACACAAGATTAACTAGTCATGGGCCTATACTGGAGCTCTGCTCTAGCACGAACCTTGAAGATTTCCACCCACAGTACTTCCCTTTGAGCCAATAGCCAATGTTATCTGATGCTCTCTGCTACAGATATCGGCTGTTAGCCTCGAAGCTTCCAGCTGGGCCAGCACTTGAAACAGCAACTCTAGGACGGACCGCCTTCACAAAATGTACAAGAGCTACCACCGAACTGTAGATCCTCTTGGGTCTCGTCCATTCGCGCAATTGATCAGCTAACGCGCTCAGCTGCAACTTGTCCGGAGCTTCCATTGCGCGTGTATTTTTGATGCATCGCTTTCCATCAAATGTTAGCTAGTCTCAGGCGTAAGCGCCTGATGAATTAAAAAAAGATTGAAGTTCCGGAGAAGTGAAAGCAAAGCGGATTAGATTTTATTGATCTCAGGGTTCGACTCCAAGACTCCCTAATATACGCTCGAAAAGGTGGTAGTTTTCAGAAGAGAGTACCATTCCACTGTGATAATTTAAAACTTTACCTTGAAAAACGAAGATGTCGAGGTAGGTACAGTAAAAGCCAAGTGGATTAGCTTATCTGGACTCGAAAAACGTCTGAAAGATATGTCGGTGTTAAAAACCCATCTCTATCAGAAGTTTCTATTATAGCAGCTAAACATGCCACCTTTCATTTTTTTTCTATACAAAGCTGTCTCCCAACCTGTTAACTCATCAGAGTTGATAATAATAACAACAATAAATACACACTAATAGAATAAAAACAGCTAAAGCGAAGAGCTAGGCAACACAGAAGCATCGACCGCAAAAGTGCAGCAAAAAGTTCACGGCAGCAAGGCAGATAATTAGAAAACTTTGTTCTAATTGCGCAAACATCAGCTATTGCAGAGGCAGAACAACAGCAGGCAACAATACGTTGCGCTATCACAAAATGACTACAGCTCCCGACACTTTTGATGGCTTCGACAACTAATGCAGTAAACACGAGCAAATAATACGACACAGTCCAAAGTTGTTATCGTAGTTGCATTGGGTGACCCATGGCGCCGATAATGCCGGCAGTTCTACACGTGTGCCAAGCAGTAACTGCTTTCGTTATAGTCACATAGGTATTATAATTATCTCTGCAAAGGAGGTTATGCTTCCGCCGAGTTTGTCTATTCGCCTGTCTGTCTCTTGTCCGTTTGTTTCTCCGTCACCAAGATTATTTAAAAGTTATACACGGATTTTAATGAAATTTACAGGGATTGTTAGGTACGTTAAGAGGAAGAGATGACTAACTTTTGGTGAAGATCAGGCCATCCGTTTGTTTGTTTGTTTGTTTGCCTCTTTTTTCTTAATACCATAATTCCAAACGTTACGGAAGGATTTTTTTTAAATTTGCATGAGCACATCACGAAGAGTAAATGACGAAATTTTTGTGGCGATCTGTTTATTCGTTTAGTTGTTTGTCTCTATGTTTGTTAAGAAAATAACTCAAAAAGTTATGAATGGATCATTATGAAATTTACAGGAATTGTTAGTAATGTTAACCCTACAAAGGGAGACCCCTAGTGAGGAGTTATAACGGGAGAGGTGAGGTGCAATGTACCGCAGCCTAATGAATAGATAATAAATGCATCATTTATAGGTATTTCGAATAAAAAATCAACAGGTATACTCTTCAGACATTCATACATGAGTTGAGATATTAGAATCATCAATTCAATGGTATATTATAATAAGACACCATAATATGAACATTTCTAAGAGAACGGTAGAAAGCATTCAGCGAAATACACTTTGTACGATAACCGTGGCAGTTTGCTTACCAATGCAGGCAGTGTGCATGTGTTCGGGAACTGTGATGCGCCTGCTGTATTGCAGGGACTGTACTGTCTACGTGCGCAAAACAATCAGTGTACTACGAATGTACACAGCAATATTCATACAATGATACAGTAGGCCTATACAATGGACTGCGACTGCACTGATGTAGCCTCATTTAGCTAAGGCGGTCATATTTATTATAAATAATATGTATAAAGCTTCGTTGTCCATCAGTAATTAATAATAACGCTGGGATGAAGTTACATGCAGATACACAGCATAAACAAAAGTTGAAACGTTCGGGGCTGCCGGCCGTACGAATGCGGAGTGCGGTGCACCATAGATTTATCATAAATTCTATGGTACTTTCACTTATGCATGGAATTTTCACTCAAATTTTTACACAAAACATGAAAAATGCCATTTTATGAAAAGTCACAAGTTTCCAGCAACTCAACTGAAATTTGAAAGCAATGCTAATTTCTGCAGGGTGAGGTGCAATACACCTCAGGTCTCCCATTGTAGGGTTAAGGGACATAATTTGATTAAATTTTGGTAATTATCGGTTGGTCCGTTTTTGTGTGACTTACGTTTGTCAGAATGCTTGTTAGCAGCAGAACTTAAAAGATATGAAAGTTAGAGAAGTTCTTAATACCGTTAGAAGGGACAAACGATTAGATTTTGGCGTTGATACAAAGTAAATCATAGTTTCAGAACCAATTTGAATTTTTCATTACCTTTGCTGTGCTTGGCGGAGGTACGCGCTCTCAGAGTGCTCTAGTTGCTATTGTCTTAAATGTACCGTAACAGAATTGCATGAAATTCATCCCAACAGTAAGTATCCATGACCCAAACCACAAACACACACAAACACAAGACTTGCAGTAGCAATAATAACTCAATAAGCGAGAGCTTACGTGAGTGCGAGAGCGAGTTGCGTGAAGACCTCATCGATTCTTCAGTCCGGCCGTCGCCAGCACTTACACGAAGGGTTTTTAATCAAGCCTCCATTATCGGTGGGAGCGTATCGTACCTACGAATAGCAAATAAAAAAGGGATCTGCCCGCAGCCTCACGCTATGTCTTGGGGCAGTGCAGTCCCACACTGCTTGTACTTATACATTTAGAGGAGTAAACAGTAGGACTATTATAGCCCGCTGGAGCGCAAGCGGAAGCATTGCTGAATTGGGAACAAGTGTAGGTGTATGTTTTTCAGCAGTTGTTGGTCCGGGTGATGCATGGTGCATAACAGGCGAGTGTGCTAACGTGTGCACGGACCGACTCTTTTCAGCTACATTTTACCACTTACTTTAATTTGACTATATTTTGGACCAAGTCCAGCATGCGTAGCTGTCGCTCTGTGTTTTCACATTGTTTTGTCCGAGTGATGGCGTAGGCTCTAACCGGCACACGTGTCGGTACGCACTCTAGTCGGTTTTGTTAGAAGTGCACTTGTGGTGAGCTTGGTCTTAACTTGTATTCAAAACTCACACCTCAAAATCACTGACAACGGTGATAGAGGGAAGCAATGTAAGTAGGAAGAGAAAAATATTCTGAGGCCCAACTCGAACCAATGCAACCTATTTAGCTCCCTGAGGGTACTGCTCCCCTCATCACTCGCTGATGATACACGGATAGTAGCAGTGGTACAATCAAAGTGCAACTAGATCTAACCAACATCTTTCACTGGACACCGGTTCACAACATGACCTTCAACGAATCAAAATTTGAACTTTCACAATACGGAAAAAAACTGCTCCCTTACTGAATCTACGTCCTACACGAGGAGAGATGAGAGCAAAATCGAGAGAAGGCAAATTTTAAGGGACTTTGGAGTGAGAATACCAGATAATGCAACTTTTGAAGATCACGTGGCTCGAGTTAATTGTTACCATAGGCAAGAAGTGGAGCGGACGGGTGCTTCCAACTTTCTCATCACGAGAGGCAGACACAATGCTCACCTTATGGAAATAACTAATACTGCTGAAGACTGAATACTGTTCACCTCTTTGGATGCCGAGCAAACGGAAACTTAGAGCACCTCGAGGCTATCCAGAGATCGTTCACTGCTAAAATCCGGGGCATGCAAGATTTAAACGATCACTCTCCTGTTTTGATTTTCAGAAACGTCTCCTGAATCCGCTGAGATGGAGTCACGAACCTGTAAGATGGGTTAAAGTATTCTAGTTTTATAGAGCAATTTAGCGTCCGTTTCCGCTACCAAGGCGATCTCATAGAAGAAGAAAGAAGGGACACATAGTACAATGATAGAAGCAAGGAGCCCATGCATGACGGTGTTAATTCCCATGCGCGATCAACGCGCATGGGGACAACAAGCTGGAAAAGAAGAGGAAGAACAAAATAAAGCAACATCAGTAGAAGTATGTAAGCTGATGGAAGCATTGTGGGCACGAAGGAAAGACGTTCCGAAGGCCTAGTTAAGCTACGGTAACCTACAGGGTTCCCGAGAGGTCACTGCTCCCTTTACATAAGATAGGCAAACTTGACTACCCTAATCCTATGGCTTAGTTAGTTATGGTCAGAAGATTTAAGCCTCCGTTTCCGAGCGGAACGATATCACAAAGGAAAGAGCAAGGGACATATAGGTAGTAGGTATGTCGATAGAAACGGGGAACGCATGCATGAAGGTGTTCCTACACAGGATCAACGCGCATGGGAACAGCATCCTACGGCGTAGGTGGCTGTATCCGGATTGAGATTAACGACGGTAGAAAAATGCATTTAAATTTACCGCAGCTATATAAAGACGCGCTACCTCCACAGAACAGCAAGTGCGAGACACTGCAAGTTACAAGTCCTAAACCAAGCAACAAACACTATTTCGGCACCTCAAACTCGCAGCCAACGGGAGTGAAATCGAAAAATAGATGGAATGTCGGCATGACTTCACATCTAATACATGAATGTTCGACGCAAAAACTCGTCGCGAGCCACACACATCAAAGTCACCTGAATTTGCCAGGCTCTTTAGCATTGCAGCAGCGAGCGAAACCTTTATGCAAAAGCAACGAAGAATTTGGACTGATGTTACAAAATGCACCGGCCTTTTCGAGCCAATAATAATTTCAAACTTGCCGTGAAGTAAATTTTAAATGCGCCGTAAATTTTAAATCATACCTATAAATATTTATGCAGACCAGCCGCGCCTTTGCTACATCTTTTATTTGAATCTAGAAACCGTATAGAGGAGTACATATATTATTGACAAAGTCCTTTAGAGCGCCAGCTGCAATTGTCTGCAGGCGGAGATGCACTTTTATAGCTAATAAAGGCCTAAAAGAATTCTGCAACTCCAATTGTGTGACGGCAGTGACGTACGAATATCGATAATCTGGCCTCTTTGTCTGAAGGCAGAGAGAGATGCACGAATATTTCTAACAGAGGCCAAACAGAACGCCTAGCTGCATTTTTCTGAAGGCGGAGATTCACAAATATTTAATAAGTGCAAGGGAGCACTGCTGGTGTCAGCGAACAGCCACAGATATTGAGGCCAGACCGCAAAACTCCTGCTCCTTCCCAAGCCAACGGGCCTTCAACTTTGTGAGCTCCTTATGCCAAGTTTGAAGTGTTAATGAAGCACTCCGGCTCCAGGCTTATTAGATTTTAAGAAAGCCTTTCTATATTATCAAGAAAGTCTCCAACCGCCCTCAACACCAAAAGAAAGGCCCAAGAATGCTCAAGCACTCTGGCTAGGAGAAAATGACCGAGAACATGGACCAAAGAACAGTTAAGCGTCTTAAACAGGGCAAAAGATGGGAAATAAGGCAAGATTCGCTACTTACTTAACAGGCTATAGTAAATGAGAAATCTTATAACCTAGAACATCTTCAATTGCTAAGACAAGAAAAAACACGCGAAAAATTATCCACCACTATATCAACTTATCAAGTTTTCATATTCTATCGTTTTTATTATAAAATATAGGTCTCCCCATCCACCGCACAGTGGAGTTAATTATTCCAAGTCGTTCATGGGAACAGCAAGCCGCCCATGGGAACAGCAAGCCGCCCATGGGAACAGCAAGCCGCCCATGGGAACAGAAAGCCGCCCATGGGAACAGCAAGCCGCCCATGGGAACAGCAAGCCGCCCATGGGAACAGCAAGCCGCCCATGGGAACAGCAAGCCGCCCATGGGAACAGCAAGCCGCCC
>LQNS02278070.1:38136219-38152560 GCA_001587735.2 Parhyale hawaiensis
ATACGAATAAGAGTACGATACACTCATCTTGCTAGGCTCTTATACATCAGGAAATTGCTATGAAGCTTATGAACTTGTGAGCTTGGTTGGACCTGCCAATATTGAAGCAGAGAGCATCCCGCCTTTCTATGATCCACTAAATGACTTCAACAGCGCCGTAAAACTCCATGGGGTAGATGGAAGAGCTGGCCGGCTAGTGTGGGACCGTCGCGGTGCTTCCATAACTAAAGCACAGCTCAGGAATGTTGGCACTGCGCTCGTATACGAGTGTGCGGAACGAGCAGCAACATACAAAACTGTAACCTTTTCGAAGGATGGGGTACCCAAAGTCGTCCCATGTCGGCGATATTCAGAAATATAATAATGTACTTCAAGTTTTCGTGAGACGTTATACCAGCGTTGCAGAGTCGGAGTGCCGTCGGAGTCGGACTTTATAGCGGGACCCAGGAATCTGAGAGTCAAAGCCGGGATTCTGTTATAGTCCATGACATTGAGCATTTTTGGGCATTTGATAATTCCAGCTCATGATGGAAATTATTTTTGTGAATTCGATGATACTTCTAACTAGTACAGGATTATTCACATACAGGAATTTGTTCCACGACAGCTCCGTTTTATACAGCGTTCTCTACGTTTCTAATCACCGTCTAGCATTTTCAGTAATACTGCGAATTTCAATAATAGTGTTCTCGACGATATTCCCAATTCCATTATTTGAATTACTGCAGCGGTCGCTCTTATGTTCTCAATTATTACAACATATTTCGTGGGTGTCGGAAGTATCCTGGCGTTCTCGCCGATGCCTCATTGTAAGTATATTACTGCAATGTACTGTATTTGGTTTATCGGTAAGTGATCGTCATTATAGTAGTTTGGGGTAAAAACGGGACACGAGCTTTTCGGGGGTAATTACAAGACAGTAAAAAAAATTAGAAAAAAAATTTTGACGACCTCCGATTATGCGCGATAGTAGGTATGCCCAAAACCTCTTCTTTCCACTGGTACAAACCGTTTCCCGATACCTCTAACCGTTTTCGAGTGACAGCCTAAAATACTGACTACCCCGTTTTTACCCCAAACTACTATATACTACAAAACATTTCGTAAAAGTTCAGCATTAAAAAGTAGTCAATTTTTCTTCTTTAACGTAGGTATGTGAAATAATATAGTCGATCAGCGACACGTTGCAGAGATATCGAGACCAAGCAATTTCACATGCACCCAAGCAAATGGAATAAGTTTCATTCTCTACTGCAACTGCACAAATGTATTTGAGGACTACACAAATTTCCGGCAGAAAGAGACAGCAAGAGAGCGATTAGGACGCGTGCGCGTAAGTGAGATAAGATCGCTTACAGCAGCGACTGAAATCAAATCGATCTATTGTAATCTGCAGGGCAATGAAGCTCGGCAGCATCCGCTCCTTACGCAACGATTTCAACTGTAGGTACGGTAAGGCAAGTAACAGAGAACAATGCAATACTAGGCCGTGTTGCAATGTTCACCGCTGTCAAGCGCAGGTTTGAATGGCGATATTGTAGCTACTGGGTGGACCAAGCATCTCGTTCGGTTATCATATTGCAAACGAAAAATTCAACTCTTTGTTCCTGAGCGTGTAACTGATACACTTCAGAAAAAATGCTTCTAATGTAAACCGCATAAGCGTGAACGAGCCGTGGCTGTTAATAAGACAACTGCTGGGCATCTTGCTTCAGGTGGGCTCAGGTACCGCGTGGCTGCCAGTTCACATGCAACACATGTGTTGCTCCGCAGCAATATATAAATACCTAACTTTCAGGCAACAAGTTTCCACAGATGAAAATAATTGAGTGAAATGATTTAATAGAGGACGAATTTAAAATAAAATCGATACCGCCTTAAAATTTCGTTCTTCCTTGCGAATTGTACAGGAACTTGTTCGGAACTTCACTCACGAGTGTTGGTTTCGCAACTTTGAAGAGAGATTTAGGGAGTTAATTCCATGGAGACCGACGCTGAAGTCGAACCAAGCAGTAAAACTAACGCTCACGACTCAAGTTTAGGATAAGCTGGAGCTAAAGAGAATGGCTTAGCTCGACGGAACTGCACCGAGCAATGGCGCCTGATTTCGAGGAAGTAGTTGCTACTTCACCATTTGTTGTTCACGCGTGTACAAACACGAGAACACGTATACAAGTTAACTTATTCCTGCAGGAGTCACCGCTACATATACTCGGCAGTGTATCTCAACGTAGCCTACATGTACCAAATTATCAGCAAGCAGGCAACAACAAACCATGTACACGAGATAGGTACTCAGGCTACCACAGAATATACACAGAAAAATTCAGGCTGCCATACGATTCACACAGAGCTAGCCAGGGAGACATATATCATACATGCAGAGATATTCACGCTGCCATAGTACACATAGTCATGTATTTATACAACAGGTAAAAATTACCAGTAGAATAGTACAGAGATATCAGGCAGCATATATACAAGTATCTCCAGCATGACATTGATCTTTACACTGATATATATACGCCCGCACCAGTAGGTAACTGATGCCAATATTGAAAGCGACGCCAATAAAGACGCAATGCACCGATCAGAGTCAATACAATGCAAGGCAATTCAATAGCGTGAATTGCCTCTCGCGTCCCAGTTATCCCAAAATACCTCGTTTTGCCTCTGGATTTGGCAATGAGCAAGCGACGACTTTTTGTTTGCCGCTTAGCAGTTACAACAGCAGTGACAGCATTCATCGGGGTAGTATATGTTATATGGGAAAATGATACACGCATACGACTGACGAGCGTTTTTTTTTCAGAAAAAGCTATTTCGTCAACGAATTTTGGACTCTGCAATAGTAGGCAAAATGAAGGGCATCAACTAGCTATCCAAGCCAGAGAGGGAAAGCATTTCCAAAATTGAGAAAATTAAACGGAATAAAGCGTAACGTACAGAAAATTTACATGCAAAACATACTAAGCAATACACCAACCTTCAAGTACGGTACTGTGTTTTTTTTTTATACTTGTGCATAATTTCAGAATTCTTTATTGAACGCCGAACATAAAATTTGATTAAACACGAAAATGCCGAAAAACTAGTTCGTCTCTCTCTCCCTAATGCCCGCTGCTGACGATTGTGTTCGATTTTCACAGCTTTCGATAGCTTCGCGACCATGTAAATACTACTGGATGTCTACCAACTGTAAATACTACTGCATGTCTACCAAGTGTAAATACCTACTACTGCGGGTTTAGCAAGTGTCACAAGTTGAATTTCTAACGTCTCGTCAAATTAAGTGTGAATAACACATCAGAAAGTTTTTTTTTTTGTGGGAATAAACAGACGCAGGAACGCATTCGAACGTTGTGAAGTGAAGCGCAGGAGAAAGGACTGCTGTGTGCAGCGGGAGTAAGAGGGAAATGGGCCTCATTGTTCATCAGTTGTGCAGGGCGGTATACCTGATCTAATGTTGANAGAAAGTTTTTTTTTTGGGGGGAATAAACAGACGCAGGAACGCATTCGAACGTTGTGAAGTGAAGCGCAGGAGAAAGGACTGCTGTGTGCAGCGGGAGTAAGAGGGAAATGGGCCTCATTGTTCATCAGTTGTGCATTGCGGTATACCGTACCTGATCTAATGTTGAAGCAACCCATCTAATCTAATCTAATAATACTAAGGATAACCGTCGTGTGTTTATATATAAATATATATGTATATATATATATATTTATATGTTAAGGTTTTTTCAAAACTTCCACTGGATTTTTATTATTTAATTGGCCGAGCTTTCGACTATCTCAACGATAGTCGTTTTCAAGGCAAAAAACTTCAAGACCCGTGAGTTATGATAGCTATNATGCAATTGTCAACGAAACCGACGAAACATAAGTTTTCACGGGCAGTAGACAATTATTTCTTCTAGCTTACTGTTTTCCTCTGACGAAGCAGTTTTCTCTTCATAGGTCAATATTTGAGCACCCCAAATGAAATTTGAGGTGGAAAGACGGTATCAACGGTATCTTTGCTACGGACCGAACACATTGTACAGTATATAAGCTGCTACTTTGCTTAGGTTTGTTGGATTGTTTTACGCAAGATGTTTCTTCTGCCTGTTTATATAGAAGACCTAAGGATGACAGCACGACAAAAAATCAATGAAGAAAAGAAGAAAATTAAGAAGCAAATAAGAGAAGAGGAGATTCCGCACCGGCCTAGACGCATTAGGCAAACGTATAGGTTATTGCGTGAATTTTTAACGCACGGGTCCACTAGTTCAGCAATATTAGCCTTACTACTGCTACCATTGCTATTGGCGTATACATATTACTATATAGCTATCTGTTCAAAATGACGGTAAATTTTAGGTAGGATTTGTCGTATCATCGATACGGTAGGCTAGGTACCGATGAAAGAATTTGAACGTATTATTTGCATCAAAATAAATTTTTGAAAACGTGACAGACAATATATATTTCAAATCAAGCACATACACAGGCATCAGGTATCAATCTCATTAATAATGCCGTTGTTGTTGTTATTATTAAGTTTTAAACGGTGTCCAGTCAGTTTCTACAAGGACAGCGACAAAAAAAAAATTCAGCACAGAATTAAACAGAGCCATGACAAAATCCGTTTACAAACATACTTATCTACACACACAGAAAACGATTATTATTACGTCAACAATGTCATACAGAGATGAGATGATGTGCCAAGTTAGTGTCTTGGCTAACACAGGAACTATAGAAAATGAGCACCGGAAGACGAGCAATGTACTTTTAATTTTCCGGGAGTGTGACAGAAACTCGACGACAAAATCAGCACAGTAAAACAAGTCAACGCATCGGCTATATTCTGTAACAATAAGTTAAGTGATGGAGTCAAGCTTGTCATTCCTTGCTGAGCGATGAGAAACGCTACCAAAAGAAGCGACCAGCTGTGCGTCATCGCCGCTGAGTACAGAAATGCCTTCGCGAGTGACAATAATGCAGTTGGAGACGGTCAGGCTAAGTCATTAGGCAGTAAAAGAGAACGCCGTTAGTGGACATCAAAAGGCAGGTAACGTGGCTATCGAGGAAACCGCGACTAACGTGCCTCGGCAAACCGAACTTGTTACGTATGGTCGACACGCCGCCACGACCAAGAGTGATGGAGCGTCTATAAAGAAATAATATGTACCGCCATCCTATAAAATATCGACGAAATACTGTCAGACACATGTCACCAGAGCTGCTACAGATATGTCTACACGTCTGCAAAAAAAAAAAAAACCGTATAGAGCTGACATAGCGCATCGTCTTAGTTACGCTGGCATAGCTAGAAACAACTTTGCAGAAAGAGTACAAAGAAACTTTGAGCAGCAGATACCATAGTTTCTCAGGAACACCTACTAGGTACGCTATACATACGAGCCCAGCAAGCTCCGGTTAAAGTCTTCATTTCGCATATCAGCATTAAAATTTCAAGCTCTAAATCAAGCTTCGTAAGTTGAGTCGGAAGAAAATTTGTGTTAAATTTGAATGTTAGTCCCTTTGTTTGAGGAATCATGAAATGCATAAAAAATAACATTAAATGAATAAACATAGAAATAAAAGTACAATAAACTGTACTACAGTGTTTCCACTGTTTTACTTCAATCTTAAATCTTGTAGCTATAACTTTTCACTGAGAATAACTTGCGTAAATTCTTACTTAGATAGGTACGCGTTCATCTCAACTACGCACTAATAGTAACACAGCGCAGCGCGTATCTCCGGTCCATTGTAGAATCCTTTGGTGGATATTTTTATCCGTATTCCCCGAATTTCTCAGTCACAGCATTTATAACCAAAAGTTTCTGACCTATTTTCGCCCTATTGTGAGCAGAGTGCAACGTCACCTAGGCGGGCAGCTCGCGCCAACCGCACAGCGGCCGACGGGATCCAATAATGACAAGTGTCCTCACGAACGTAATTTTCAAAGATGTATTTCTGTCAATATATAAACAAAGCGACCTAAGAGAGAATGTTTTTTGGTGAGTGAAACATTTAGAAGCGTAGGCAAGGTGTTTTTCGCTATGACTGAGAAACAGCTCAGTTGGGAGAGGAGAAATAGAAATGAGAAAGTAAGCAGCGTGGGCAGGGATAGAAGAAAGTCCTAAGGCCTAGCACAGGCAACGGTAACCTAAGGAGGTCTGCAAACAAACGTACAGAAAGTAAGAAGTCACAGCTCTGAAACCCAAGGGCGCAGCAGATAATAACAGCAGAAAAATAGAAGTTAACAGTGAGAGACGTTTTCTTAATTAGCCTACCGTACACTTAAAACTCAGTCGGCGACAAGCATAACCGTGGAAAAGAAGACCAGCTGAAGCACAATACTTCTAGCAGCAGAAACTCGACGCATGCTCTGTACCAATCTCAGCAAATAAAAAAAGCTTGAACGAAAGATTTTCCGAAAGCTGCAACTGAGCGCATGGCAAGCAAGCGTCAATGGCAGCAAAATAGCTACAACTGGAGTGTGATGAGGGAAGGAGGAGGGAGGATACGAAGCAGTGCCATTAGCTGCACCAAACGAGGCTAATCGATAATGAGGCGAGGATCAATTGGGTGCAGGCACTACAGTGCAACAGGTGCGCTGCTTGCTTGCCACGCTCCTCTCAATGACTCTTTTGTGTATTCTTGCACGGCTCCGCGTGTCAAAGTTGAGCAGTAGCCTAGATTTGGGGTCTTTGTGTATTCTTGCATGGCTTCGCGTGTCAAAGTTGAGCAGGAGCCTAGATTTGGGGTCTTTGTGTATTCTTGCATGGCTCCGCGTGTCAAAGTTTCGCAGGAGCATAGATTTGGGGTCTTTGTGTATTCTTGCACGGCTCCATGCGTCAAAGTTGAGCAGGAGCCTAAATTTGGGGTCCTTGTGTTTTCTTGCACGGCTCCGTGCGTCAAGGTTGAGCAGGAGCCTAGATTTGGGGTTATTGTGTATTCTTGCACGGCTCCGTGTGTCAAAGTTGAGAAGGAGCTTAGATTTGGGGTCTTTTGTGTATTCTTGCACGGCTCCGCGTGTCAAAGTTCAGTAGGAGCCTAGATTTGGGGTCTTTGTGTATTCTTGCACGGCTCCGCGTGTCAAAGTTGAGCAGGAGCCTAGATTTGGGGTCTTTGTGTATTATTGCATGCGTCTTTTGTATTCTTTTATGGTTCAGCGTGTGTAGGCTACGTTGAAAAAAAGCCTACATTTTCTGTCTTTTTGTATTCTTGCATGGCTACGGGTGTAAAAGTTGAACAGAAGCAAATTTGTGTCTTTTGCATTTCTGCACTGCTCCACGCGTCAAAATTCACTGACAAAGCGAAACAATGTACTTATTAGAAAAAATTGGAGCAATGGTTTATTGGCTACAGTCAGCTGACGCCTGCATTGGGTTACAGACTATGCAGTAACTTGAAAAAAGAATACAATGCAAGTACTTCAATTTTCTTTGATCGTTTCTACCAATCGATCTTTGGTATGGCGCCCACAATGCAGAGTCGTTCTCAACATACAGATTCCCCACTGACTCAAACCTTCTCAAGCAGCCAGCTATCCTATAAAATTCATCTCAAACTGTTTTTTGTTGACAACGTGGGTATCACAACAGGGCACGAAGAGGTTTGCTTCCAATGAAGTATATATTTTTGCGGCGTGGCTATACTACTAACTGGTACGGTACATCGTAATCCACGCACGACAGAATTATAGCGCATCAATGTCGGAGTGTCTGGGTTAACTAAGAATAAGAAGTTCGATGTTAGAAATATTTCCACAATAACTTACACATTGCTGAAGCAACTGAATGAACAATAAAAAGAACGTCCTACTATAACTATAAAAACATTTTGGTGAAGTGCATGTGTTCAAGTTGATAATTTTATCTACACTCCCGCCTAAGAGAGAACAGCGTCAAATATACGCCGCTAAAAAGAAGCATAATAAAGCTGTACGGTCGAAGTTCAGGGGAGAATCCTTTGTTCAATTCTCAGAAACGGAAGCGCTAGCGATCATTTCTTCTACTTCACAGAAATGGACAAACTGCGTGATACTTCAGTGTTTTCACTACAGGTGTGAGGGTTTCAATTAAATTAAAAATTATAAACAATGTACAAACAGTTCGAGAAAAATCGGTATAAATGAAGCACACATCTTACGTTTGATGCGCTGCAGGTGCATTGAATCCGACAACATAAAATCGAGGTAACAAAAGTTATTAATGCAGTTGGATGATTCGCACTTAACTTACATCCGACGATAAAAACTCAAATTGTGTGTATACTAGCGTGCTGAAACCGCGCAACAATTCTGGTACATAAAATCTAACAATTGTGTTACGCATGAGATGAACAGAATGCTTATGCATGTCCAGCATCACCAATTTTTTTTTTAAACAAAGAAGAATGTCAGCAGACACTGGACGCAACAAGAAAGTGATAATGCATGCCTAGCAGTGACACCAATTTCCTGAAAGCACAAATAGCCCAAGCAGGTACCCAATCGAAACTTTGTATGCACTTATCCGATACCGTTTACTAGTTACTCATAGGCAGCTGATATCTATATGTCCATAAATTTCTGATTGGGGGATGAACGGGGTGGTTATGCATGTCCACCACAGACATTAATTTCCTCAAAACGCACAAATTACTCCAATAGAATCTGACAAGCGCTGCACACAAACAACCATATAAATGGGCTGCGCGCTGCCGTAGGTAACCAACCAACCATTCATTGCAAGGGATATAATTCATTAGAAGCCGTTCTCAACACACGGGCATGAGCTGACAAGTGTCAGCACGGTGAGAGGCAGGGGGAGAGGGTCGGTAGCATCGTTGTACATACAAGTGAGCGTAGAGCAGCTACATTCCAAACCTTAATTGCAAGCCACTCCAGAATTGGAACCAATTGGTAGCGAGCAACGGCTGGTCCAGGTAGAACCGATACTAAATTGAATGATCCTTCAAATTGCTACTAAAAATGTTGATTGCAAGGCAGCCCGAGTATTAAGCGGTGAAGAATTGTGCAAGTGATGAATGTTGACAATTGGACACGGTGTAAAGTATTTATAGAATGACGTAGCACGGGAGACACAGAGAGAGAGAGAGCGAGAGAGAGGAAGATGAAGCCGAGTGCTGTGGGGCAGAGCAGGGCCACAGGCAGGCAGACAGACACAAGACTAGACAGCTTCCATGGACGGCGAGCGGCCAAAGCGTAGCTTATTCAACTGGGATGGAGTTAGCGGGGGGTCTCGCTGCTGCCTCTTCATGGCACGCTATAGAGCGACGGACGGTCGGACGGAGGGAGACAAGACAAGGATGCGAAGGATGGAGGCAGCAGCCAACCTTTGGCCAACACAAACGCGGCACAGTTATAGCAGGCTTGAGCACAGGACCTTCTCTACCGTTACAATCACGGGGCACAGATCGGTTATTGCAGTGTCTTGGCATCGTATGATGGTCTAGTTAAACACTTATGCCGTTTCAAATATACTTCACACAACTAATGGTATATTACTAAAACGGATGAACTACACATATAGCTAAAAGGCATATGGCAAATAATTAGAGAAAGAAAACGCCCACGCATTGTTACCCGCAATGTGCTGCAGTTCCTTTACAGCCATACCTCTTCTACACACAAGGATATCTCCATAACGGTAAGTTTAAACTTCCATGAGAGGAAGTACGTCTAAACAGAAGTCTGATTACATTTAGCTTTTAAAAAGCAAGTATAACTTCCCAGTACAGAGATTTCTCTTGTGTAGTGGGTTTACATATAAACTCTGCCTTATGTAACATTTTCAGAGACAGGAAAAGCGTTAAAGCCTCCCGACTTACTGAAACCGTGTTTTTTTCTCATTTTTCAGGGGAAAGACAATAGCCACGAAGTATAACAGAAACGAGTGTAACTGCAGACAGCTAACCATCAACAACCCAGCACACATCTGTGCAACAAACACGATATACGAGCCATATTTGTTATTTAGATCTCTTCGAACTAGCGAAGCGAGTCATTTTGTGTTCCAATATACTTGTCTTCGTTACCGGATTTAGATCTCAGAGGAGTCAACTTTGATTTTCGCAGGAGAAATTCTTCTCACCTGTTATAATTATCCATCTACAAACTGCTTCAAGAAACATACGAAATTGCGAACTGTTTTGCAATTCTGTCACCAAAAATAATGAACACCAGTTCATAGCTACCTGAAAACTGACAATGGTTCCTGCAAATATGGTATTAGCGATAAGCATTATGGTGTTACCGTTAATGGAGCAATTGTTTTCGGCCATAACGAATCGTGCAGCTCCAAAATAGCCAATACACTTTGGCATTATTGGCAGTAAATTCTATTTTATATCAGTAAATTCTATCTTGACAGGCTTTTTCTACTAATTTTCCAACGAAATCTTATTTATGAGTGATGGCGTTCATGTAAGCAAGGTGCATCAAATAAAAAAGCGGTACATATCACTAACTGCAGGGTCCAATACTTTTACAGGCATTGGGTGTCACGTGAAAGAAATGCAGTCTCTCTACAATGATTGCATAATGATAGTGTACGTGAAGCAATAGCGAATATTCAGAAGCTCAGCGAATGCTGGGACAACAGCAACTCCAAAATTGAATATATATATAGGTACTTCCAGGTAGGTTTTCAACAAGGTATTGCTTGGCTACGCCTTGTGCTTTACGGGCTGTAGATGAAGAGAATGTACTGTAGCAATAGATCAGTGCTTTCCATTAAGGAGCATATGAACCCACAAACCCCCATCTGATTTTAGGGTGATATTTTATAGCTCTTATTGTACTAATGATACAGAATAATAATTTCCTTACAGCTATACGAGGAAACACGCGTGTTTTGTTGAACTATTACATAAATTTCTTAATGTGGAGAGTTTAGCTAATTATAGCCACAGTTACCTTTTAATCTTGCTATTTTCAATTATAGAAATTTTTACATTTTTTAATAACGGTAATTCAGCACATTATTATTATGATGTAATTCACTGTAAAAAAAAGTCATTTGGGGGAAAGTAAAACAAAAAGCTTCAGGTAGTTAAATGGGTAGCTTTACTGCATGTGATTAGTAGGGACTTCACGTGAGTAGCTACTAATATAGCTACTTAGCGTATTAATTTTGCTATGTAGGCCTACTTCTGATTCTAATATTGAGCTTGACGCTATGAACTACAAAAATATACAATAGTC
Source organism: Parhyale hawaiensis (assembly GCA_001587735.2). Classification (NCBI taxonomy): domain Eukaryota; kingdom Metazoa; phylum Arthropoda; class Malacostraca; order Amphipoda; family Hyalidae; genus Parhyale; species Parhyale hawaiensis. Next base: position 38,147,423 of record LQNS02278070.1, read on the forward strand.
AACAGATCATAGCCCACGAAGTAGACATCACATAATGACGGTGGGAGGAAGTTCGTATGTTTCAAGTACCTAGTTTTCACTGGGGTGCGTAGAAAATTAAAATAAGGTAATCGTGCAGTAGAGAGTAACCTATCTGCGATAAAATAAAATTGACAATAGCTATAGAACAGAAAAAACCTGTCCATCTGTACTACCTATTAATAAAACCTGTCTGGCTGGCTTTGCTTCTCAGTAAAAAATGTTGCGATGAGTCTGTAAAATAATAGGCCTATGTACTTCGATATAAAATAACCCGAGAAGCACTCTATATATAGGGACGCATAGGCCTAGGTACCTCCGGCAAGCACCATGCAATGTTAAAGAAAAGTTCAAATTAGTCCTGAAACTACGATTTCCTCTTTATCATCACCAAACTTTAGTCACTTGTGCCTTTTGACATTAATAACAGTTCCAGTAATTTTCTTAAAGATCCGTTTGTAACTTTCTGAATTAGCTATGTTCTGACACGTACCTACTAAGACAAACACATGCACTGCAGTCAAACACACAGACGGGCGGACCGATCATCAGCAAAATTTGATCATTTTTGCCTTTAAAAATTTTTAACAATTCTCAAAAATTTCATGAAGAACCGTCCATAATTTTTTGAGTTATGCTCCGACAACCATAAACACAGACAAACACACCAACGGACTGCTATATCATTAGCTAGAATTAATTAGGCCAGTTGCCCTTCGTAACATTACCAACAATTCCTACAAATTATATGCAGATCCATTCATAGCTGTCTGAGTTATGTTACCAAGAAAAAAAGGCAAACAAACATTTGGACGGATCTTTACCGAAAGTTCATCATCTGTCCCTTGTTCCTCCTTACATATACTCAACATTCGCTGCAAATTTCTTAAAGATCCGCCCATAACTTTATTAATTATCTTGATGACAGACAAAGAAACGAATAGACAAATAAACAAGTAGCACAAGAAAATCCCGCAAAAAACACTTCCTCCTGGTTTGGGGGAGGTAAATATTTCCGTTCATATTACAAAGATGTGTTAGTTTTCCGTCACGTAAAAACTAAGAGACTCAGTTTTAATGGAAGCGTGCTTCTTTCAATTCTTCAATGCTTCTTTCAATTTCAATTCAGGCTCACATTTCTATTAGAGGATGCATGGACATAATTAAGCTCTGATTAATGTAAAAGTTTACCCAGAAGTTTTGCTTTGCTTGTTGGAATGGATGGATACATTCTGAAATGAAGGGAATTTCTTGTTACCCAATTACCTTACCAGGAGGGAGCAAATATTTGAATAGAAAGCTGCCTACATAAAGAGTAGCGCAAATACAATTGTGGCGGTGCTCCGTAAAGAATGGAAACGTGTATGTCAATCCACAGTTGAAAATTTTATAAACACGCAGTAAAAAAACACAATTATATGAAAGAATCAAAACGCGGACTGACTAAAATCAAATAGGTGCATGTTTCTCATGTCTTTATAAGCAAAATAAAGGCCTATATCGTTGATAATACAATAATAATGAATATAATAAATGTAGACGTAGGTAGTAAGCAATTCAGAAATTTAACCACCCAGACGCAGCGGCAGTGAGGCGATTTCAAGAGCGAAAACCTAGGAAATTAATTTGTCTGCCTTCATTTAACCACTTGTAAAAATGTATTCATCAATTGGCAAGCGAGGCCAATCCATTGCCCCACAGCGACAAATGGAGGTTGGCAAAACTTTGGAGTTGTTCAGTTCTTCGGTACCAAAAAAAAAAAAAAAAAAAAAAAAAACGAGACCACTTCAACACTTGAGATGTTCAAGTATCCAATTAAATTTCAATAATTCCAGAAGTTCAAAATTTGGAGTGAAAAAACATCTCATGTAGGTATGTATTTACAATTGCAAAAAACCACCAACAGCAGCACGTAAGGCACATGTATGAACTTAGGCAAGGTAACTTCAAATGGAAAAATTCACATTTCAGATCTGATACTTCGTAATTCAAGTATATATTCCTGATAAAGGAGACAACGAACGTAATTAGTATTCGCGTCAGTTAAACTTTAAGAGATGTTGTCCTACTCAGTAAGAAAAATTTTTCGGCTACCGGTAAGTCAGTTTTCACGATTCGTTAATTGCAAAGTATCCATTTTTTTTCCGTTATAAACAAAGCTATTGTTACTATCATCAATAGTTATTACTATTATTATTATCTATTCTAATGAAACAGAAAATTTTTGGTTCATCGCTTTAGGGTATATGTAAGGAAGTCATTTTCAAAAACGTAAACAAGAAGCACGACACATACGAACGTACAGCCATACACACACTGTTACGGTAGCTACCAGGAGCAAATACACACTTCAGTACAAGCAGTAGGACCCACAGAAATAACTCGCACCAATAAATAGACCCAGAATATCTCTCCACTGTTTCAAAAACCAATTTCGTAGGAATAGCGCTGCTTGTCATGTGTACAAACGGCGGAGGTCGCATTAAATAGATGAACTAACAACTGATAGCATACCTTTCAAGTACGGTACCTAGTATATAGCTCTAAAACCCTCACAGGTTTCTACATGAAACACATCGAAAAACTTGACGCGCATTTTCTACAAATAAGCAATGCATTGCCAAAGGTTAAGAATTACCTAATGATTCTTACCTTGATTATCAGCATTAGGAGGCGGAGTGGGTTGTCGGGAATGGTGGCCACTGTGATGGTTATGATGATGGTGGTGGTGGTGATTGTGGTGATTATTGTGCGATATGCGACTACTAACTTGCATGATTGTTTCACACTTCACACGAACGCCTCATGAAAACAAGATCACATCACACAAGAACTGATATGAGTCCCGATATCAGCATTTAATATACTTCCAAGTTGCACAATAGCATCTTTCTAATTTTCAGGACATCGCATTTACAAATATCTATTTTTTAATGTTAGCATGAGTGTCAAGACATGTAGTAGGTAATCAAGTCTGAACCACGCTAGCGACCGAACACTTTACAATCACTGTAATTATTTACAAGTTTTCCAATAAAGAGCAGAGCGTTCAGAAAAGCCCGACTGATGGCTATACACAGAACTGATCCAACAGTTAACTACATTACATGAATGATCAAAATGTCAACACTTGGTTATCTGCTAAATATCAAATGTGTTATACAAGGCAAAGTAAAGAAACAGATATTCCAAATCTAATGTCGTCAAGTAAGCACAAAAGGGTTTCGAATATTTCATTAAGAGAATACACAAACGGTTACAATCTACAACGGAGATGCCATGAAGCAAGAGAAGAGTTTACGGCATTGCAAGAACAATAGAAAAAGCACGCACGTTGCAAAAAATTACAAGTTTCTTTTTTGATTCGACTGTTTTAGAATATGATAAAGTTAACAAAGCTAGAAAATTTTATGAAGAACGCAAGTCCAGTAATAAAATGAAAAATTTAGCGTGTTCGATGGTTCAATTTAAATTTGTCAGTAAGACTGCAGATAAATGTTCATGTTTTAATTAGATAATGGAAGAAAAGACAAGGAAAATAATTGTTGGTGCGTTCAAAGTTATAATGATAAGTGATACGAAATTTTGCATCTATAACGCTCTAATTCACGGCATGCACGGAGAGCGATGGCAATAATTACTTTCTCAAAAATGCCCTTTGAGTAACTGCGATTTAGATACGGCTGAGCCAGTTCGGAGAACTAAAAACCATACAAAATCAGAGAAAGTAATCCTATAACTAATGCTTCAGTCGTTGATTCACAAGTACACTTGTGGCAGAAATTCTTCTACCAAGAAATCTATTAATTCCAGTATGCATTTAATGAAAATCTGAAAATGAAAGTCAACTTAACTTAGAAATGAAATTTTTAACGTAATATGGCAGAAAATGTAAAGAACGTATTAATTTCTTTGCCTAAATAGTAAAAACAAATTATTATAATGATAACGTTAATAAAGTGCCGATAAGAAACAGTCCGCCAAACTAATGAGCAAGCAGCAACACGGGAGTCAACAACCATGAACTTTCGACAAGCAGTAACAACAGCTGTCGTGTACAATAACCTAAAAATAATAAACACGTTACGTAAGGAAAATACCAACAAATTAACTGAAGTAAAGAGTTACATTTGAGAGACATTAATTCAAAGCAAGGAGTGATAACTAGCTACAGCGGAGAGTTAAGTAGCAGGTATGTATGGTATCGTACTTGATCTAACATTGAGAAATGTCCTTCGTGTTCTGAGGCATGCGTTAGAGGGAAGACGCAAAGTTATAACCTGGAGAAGGTGAAGTCAAAACTTAGCAGTGAAAACTTGGAGCCAATGACAAAGAGAATAAAGTTGGGATGGCACAAACGAAGGGAGCGCGAGAGCGGCGCACACAACACTCCACCGTCGCAGCTGGAATCCGACTGACTGGAGCTTTGGTGAGCGTGAGCTCGCTCCAAACTCGCAGGCAGTCCAGCCTCAATCCAGCCGCCAGGGAGCTCACGCTGACTTCTGATATCCATCCTTGGTCGAGGCACTTCAAGCCACTGCCAGCCCTTACGTAAAATACTCCAATATGCCCATCACGAATACTCGGCCTTCCCTACGAATAAACTGCTACAATTGACGATACAAGGAAACTTGATGGTAAATTCCACGAGCAACAAGTTCCTTTCTTTCCTCACAGACGACAGGCTCAATGCGTCAATATTGATGAAAAGAAAATATCAACATTCCAACAGTTTGAGCGCACAGGGAACATAGTTATGCTGTTTTCCCAGCGAAGGTCTGCGTGTAAAACAACAAGAACTTCGTAGTCTTCCGAGTATCACGAAATGCACGACCTCCACATATAAGGCAACGACGCCGAAATCGATGAAACGCCACCTCGTCCATCATGGTCCCAGAAGAGCCGAATAAGATTGAGGAACCTTGGCTAGGGTTTTCCACCCGTAGGTAACCTTTAACCAGGCTCCAGATATCCACATTATGCCTACAAATACTACCATATGAGAATTAAGGAAAATACGCGGGCGTATGACAACATCAAATCGAGATAATTATAATGAGAGTCAGGCTTGCGGTTGAGCAGCGCCGCCTCCATCTTGCATGCCCCGCCCTCCCGCACGC
>LQNS02278070.1:38158768-38174168 GCA_001587735.2 Parhyale hawaiensis
CCTGCCAGAATAGAGAGCCTTTGTCCAGAGTGCATATAAATGACGCTCGGACAAGTGGGGAAAGACGCTTGTAATCACGCTATCAACTGAATTCCGTGGTAACCGTGTGGCGTCACGCAGCAGTGTTGGACCTTGGAGTTAGATGTGCTTTAAGGGAATGAGTTAAGCGCTTATTATAAAAAAAGCGCTGAGCATTTTGGAGAAAAATTTTGCAAAGGGCAATTATACTGCCGTGATGTTTAAGGGATACGCTCGTGAAGTCGTATATAATGCAGGTAAGCAATAGGATGTAGATGCGTAAGTAAGGCGAAGTCATGTTCTTACAACCGCTATGACTTCATCCTAAGGCCGCAAGTCGGATAATTCTGAGCGTTACGCTTTAGACACAGTGAGGCAAGTCATGCACTTACAACAGTTACACTTTGAAAATAAAAGTGCTAAGTAGGAAACATACAAACGCGTTGCGCTCTAAAGATAAAAGGACCAAGTCATGCACTACGTTACCCTTCGAAGACAAAAGGGTCACGTCGCGCACTTCGTTACGCTTTAATGATAAAAGGACCAAGTCGTGCACTACGTTACCCTTCGAAGACAAAATGGTCACATCGCGCACTTCGTTACGCTTTAATGATAAAAGCACCAAGTCGTGCACTACGTTACCCTTCGAAGACAAAATGGTTACGCCGTACACTTACGTTCCGCCTTGAAAACGAAAGCACCACGTCGTACACCTGCAACCGTCACTCTTTCAAGTCGAGCCTTGACAAGTGTTAGGCATTGACGAGTGTCATTTGCTGCATTTATGTACAAGCGCAAGGTGCCAAACTGAGGGAAAGCAAGCGTGAGCTGACCAGCGCTACATTTTTCAGATACGCGTGCCAAGTGGGAACTTACAAAAGCTCAACATTATTAATATAAGAGGGTCTAGCCGTTCACTTACAAGCGGTAGATCAAAAGTTGCATTCACATGCAATGTGTTGATAAGCTACAAGTGTCAAGTCGTGCACTTATATAAGCGTTACACCTTCAACAGAGAAAAGCAAAGTTAACCGCAGGCATGTGTTGAATAGCTAACACCAGACTGTGGCTCAGGTGAAGTGTATCATCAGCAACGCTGGCGTATGCAACATGCAGTGTTCAAAGATAAAAGGCACATGGTATCAAAAGTATAACTCATCAATCGACGCACGAACACTCCGCATAAATCCCGCGGCAGCTTTCCATTAGATATCTATAGTGTTCTATTTTGTCTAGTAGCGGAGTTTGTTGCTGCTAGTCTTAAGCCAAGATGTGTGGTGGAAAAACACATTTTATTTTCAGTTAGTTAATTGAAAGAGTGTATCCAACTGGACAAGGAATGTTTAAAATAATACTGTGCTCTGAGATTTTCTTCGTATTTCGCGCAGTTTGTAGTGACTGCGTATCACTTCTGTTCTGCCATTCCCAACCAGCACAGAACAAAAGCATACTAGATTTGACATGTCAACTGTATCAATAATTCATAGAATAACAAGACCGGTGGAGCACCACGTTATAAAAGTATAACACTAGAGTCGGCACTGAAACTTTATTTCGCCGCGCACATGCGGCAATACTATCTTAGAGTAAAGAAAATTCAGCAGGTGAGGTTTGTACCCAGCAATTGCGAGATCAATACTTCACTAACATTAGCTGCAGACCACTACTATAGGATCGAGACCAGGTTGGAAAAGTTGGACGGATCGACAAAGCCAGCACGAAGATATAATTTGGGGGCAGTTTTTTTTTCCTTGATGCGAAAGTAGCAACGTAGAGCGGTGGTGGACGGAGGTGCAGGGCTGCGTGCGGGTCGCAGTAATTACGAATTCCGAGTTTTAAAAATGAGCGTCGCACAAGCTACTAATGTCGAACTTACGTGCACAACGACGGTCTTCATTACTTCCATGTCCAATTCAAACAGCATATATAAAAATAGACAAAAAGGAGACGTGTGTTAAGTACAGTAGCGGGCAAACATTTTATTGTAGTAATGAGACAGAGAAAATATATGTTGGATTCTGAATAATGCATGAGCTGGATGTTCCAGTACAAGAAAATCACAATTACGTAAATATATGTATATATGGGTAGGTACAAGAATGAAAATATATCAAATAGAAGCGAGAAATCTAGGACCTGCTTCATATTGTAGCACAAGATTAAATTACTGCAGTAAAGCGAGTTGGAAATGCACTACAAAATAACAGAAGAAAACGTGACCATGCAGGTACTGCAGGGACACGAAAACATTACTGGGTTATTAGTATGAGAGCAAATTGTGCGTTAGATAAAAAAAATAATATAGAGACGTGCCTGACACGGCATTACAATACAACCATTACTGGACAAACTAAATTTAGAGAAAAAAATAACTGGAATATAACAGAAAAAACGGCTGGACACGTTCGATGTGGCAGTAAGCGAAAAAAAGTTGCAGCTAGATTGAAGAGAAAGAATATTGGATTTTACATAAGAAACAAGGGAAGCGATCGTGAGACACCAGGTATATTGACGAAAATAGAACTTCACTGCTGAACAAATGAAAGGCTACGATGGTATGTATATTGATCTACCTTACGTATCGCTGTATAGCCACTTCTCTCCAAATGGAAAACAAAAAAAACTCATGAATGTAAAAATTTAACACTTAAAACCCTGAATTAAAGGAAAACAAAAGTGTGCTTACAGTACCTAGTTAGTTAGTTATAGTCAAAAAGTTAAGCCTCCGCTTCCGAGCGAAACAACATCACAGAAGAAAGAGCAAGAGACATATAGTACGTCTGTAGAAACGGGGAACCCATGCACGATGGTGTTCCCACACAGGATCTACGCGCAAGGGAACAGCAAGTTGGGAAACAAGAGGAAGAACAGAATAAAGCAAGTAGGAGTATGAAATCAGGAAGGAAGCAAAGTGAGCAAGAAAGTGCTAAGAGTAACAGCATCAAACATTACACAAGGAAAATGAGTGCAAATGTCATAAACATCTAGGCACAAACAAAAGAAAAACCAAATTACGGGCAACAAAAACAAAAAAAAAAAGACTTAAGCAAACGCGACCCAAAAATTTTAGAACAAAAGAGGGCCATGAGCAATTTTTTTTCTGTTTCTGCGACTGCATCTTCGCTCTGCAGCACTGACCTCGGCTGGAGCAGTTCACATTAGCGGAAGTAAATTGATAACTAAGCTGTAGAAAAATACGCAGGTCGATTTCACCCGCAGAAAACTGGGCACGCGACCCCCACACTGGACTCGCGAGAGTTGCGTGGATAGGGTATATAGGCTTGGCCACGATACCGAGGTACATTCCTGCTGTTCGTGAGGCGAGACATGTCACGATTGGCCTTCCTTTGTGATGTATCGACTCGTCTTCTTTATAGAGACTAGGTACCAGTTTTATTTTGTGATAGGACTTCTAGTCTCCCTTACCAACGTCACTGGACCCTATTATCGACCACGCCTTGCCGGCGAATGTTTGGCATGAGGCAGACAGTGGCGGCAATTCTAGCCTCACTTGGTAACGTGAGCTATAATAGAGTACACCCGTGGCTAGAGGTGTACCGATACTGTAGGTACGCAATGTATCGACCATTTTTTATGGTGTAGTAATCGGCCAAAAAAGGGTCAAAGTTGCCGACACCGCCGATAGTTTTAGCAAATTGAAGAAAGTTAACACGGTCAGTGGGACGACTTTCGTTAATCAACGTGCAGACAGCAAAAGTAAAATTATTCAGATAATTGCATGTATTCATTTCCATTTAGCTTAATACCAACAACTCATTTTCAACGGAAATATTACTCGGCAAATATTCGCAGGCCCTTATTATTTCAGAAAATGAACTGTCGAAAATCCTACACGAGCGCCGGCAGCTAACGTCTGAGCTGACATTAGCCAAAGATGTTTGAAACACACCGCAATCATAAACATAAGTTTCTCGAAATTTGAAATTTTTCCCGCTCTAAGTTTGTTTTATTTTAAAAATACCATAGCTGTACTAGCCGTTAATAAACGAGCAAATACTGGGAAGTACGGAATTTGAACTGATTGTGCTATACGGAGAGTTAGTTGTGTGCCATACGGTTACAGCGGGTGCATACATCGTACGTGACGGAGATTCGTGGATTCAAGGGTACTTTATAGCATACATCCAGGTTAATTTAGCATCATTTTGTATTATAGAGACATCTTTGCTCCTTTTTTTTTACTGTCCATCCGATTTTTCATAAGGCGGACTCACACGATAGCGAAAAGCTGAGGGAACTCGAGCAAACGCAAGGAATATTTCGTGCAAGTTTTGCTGCCCCACTCCCACGACGGTGAGGTATACTGGTGCAATGTCCGCGAGTTCTCTTCACAAGCTATCAATGGCAAGGGTACAAGTTCAACAGTCAAGGGTAAGTAAATTTGATGAAACCCATTCGCTTTGCAATTAGTTGATGTTAAAAATAATGGGCTGGCGAAACTACGAAAGTCAACAGCATCGCGACTTTGATGACCCGGATTATGGACGGTGCGCTAAAAAATTCCACGCAGTAAACAAAAGAATATCGGTGAAAATGCTGCATGCTCCATTCTCAAAATTCTGCAATTTGTTTGTATTTCGACGAAGCTTGTTGCTGCTCAAAAGTTACCAACTCATTCATTTGATTATCGTCAGAACCCGCCCTTACTTCCAGTTGATGATCATTGTTCTGCTCTTCCTCCTTTTTTTCTGGCATGCCGTTTGCTTGGGTGTAGTTCAGCGTTAGGTTTCGCGATATTCTGACATGCTAGGTGTGTTCGATTGGCTCACTTCCCGCAAAATAATCTAATCCAGTTAGATAATTAACCTGACCTTAACTGAAATTTTGTTGTCAGACTATCTTTTCATTTTTTACCACCTTGGATTGCTTCTTTCAGCTATTATATGTGTTAATGATTGGCACATGTCGTCCAGATCAAACTGAACTAATTTAATTAGCTTCAACTAGTCAGGCACTTCAAACACCGTCTTCGAATGTGACGGGTGCGATCGCATGGCAAGCGTTAATGGCATTACATTTATTATAATGAGTTTTAAGCGTGGCGCACTGCATAGCCAACAAAGGCTACATCGCCTCAGGAATAGAAAGGGACATACTGTACGTTAGGAAAAATGTGGAACGGATGAACTAGGGTAGGGTGCTCACACACAAGATCTTCACGTATGGGAATTGCGAGTCGGGAAAGAAGAGGAAGAACAGAAGTAGCTCCATTAAGGGATGAAAATAGAAGGAAGTATTAGTCAAAATGATGGAACGATGTCCTGAAGGTTCAACTGAGGCTAGAGTAACCTATGGGGTCCTCGTGAAGACGCGCCACTACATAACATAGGTTGCTCAAAGCCAATTAACTTAACCTTAAGGCTTGCGCCCATTCTGTGTTCCTGAGAGGGCGCTAGTAGTAGCAGATCACTAATGTTTCACATGGCCAAAATCTCAATGTTGAGGAGCAGACGTTTTGAGTTTTCGGCAGTCTCAAGAATAATTGGCGTGAGAGGAATGTCTGACACTTGGTCCACAGAGGCAAAGGCAAGGCTACATAACTGCAGTTTGAGAGCTAATGAAATATTTTTACTTCGAACTCAATGTGCCCATCCCTGACAGCTCAGTAGTAAAGCTGCTACCATTAATTAACTCAACATGGCTGAATTTTCAGCCAGTTACTTTTATTACTTGAGACCTAATACAAAGTGGCAAATTCAACGGTCAAGATCGGAGATGAAACAATTAGGGCTACTGCATGATCTCGTAAGGAATGGGCCAATGCTACAGTCCACGTGTGTCCTCTCCCTTTTCTTCCCATGAGTACCACATTGAGTCTAAGAGGCCTTGAAGAACTGTATTAGCTTAGGCCTTAGATGAATGTGTGCATTCTGATGCAATTCATGTCTGTTGGGTATTTTAAAAATTTCTAGTCAACAAAATCGTCACATGTACTTCGTAAGCTTTTGCTCGCTCTGATGTCGCTTAATTATATAAAAAAAAAGTAATGACATCGGCAAAGGCATCGGTGTATCGGTACCGGCAGCACACGTGGTATCGGTACACCTCTAACTTGGGCATCCATGCTTCCTTGGTCAACGCCAGGCAGGTCACAGGTGTAGCAGTTAAAGAGTTGGCACGAGTCCCACTAGAGCAAGGTTTGAGAAAACGTGAATAAAAGTTTCAAACCAGCACACGACACTTGCGACGGCGACGAGGCATTCTTCCACCCATTCCGAAGTACTCCGTGGCAAGGGAACGGCAGTAGATGACATTTGCCAGCTCGCAACCGTCCTCGATTGCATGGAACCGCCACCAATGCTCAGCTGGTGAACTTTACGCACAAACTTGAGGGAACTTTGCGTCGTAATGTTCGCTCTGACTTGGGCTGGGAATGACGACCTCACCGCCGAGTGCGGTCGATTGACATCAGTACTCTGCTACGGCAAGGTGTCAAAAATTGCCTACAATAGTAAGGTAGACTGAAATGTTCACCCATGCAATGCAAAGAGTGGAGAAATGAGTCTGCATTCGGACAAAATATTGAAAATAAAAAGACAGGTACCGGGATTGGGAAACCGATGTAGTTAACAGATTCTGTCATAACTTTCACTCTTAGATCAAAGCCCCCTCGACTGAGGTCCACAGACTTTTCTATATAGCTGCAGTGCTGCTGGGAACCATCTAAAAATGTTCTCTATCATGGCGTACACTCAAATTGAGTGTCAACTGCTTTAGTGAGCTTAAGTAGCTCTTATATACGGAGCTATCTAAAGTGCTGTGCATAGTATATTAACCTTCAATACAGAAAATAATAGAGCACCCAAATAAAGAAAATACTAAATAAATATAACTAACTTGACAATTACGATCCCATCGTCAATTCACAATCAGATACGACCGAAGCAAGCTTGAGTGGCGCATGGCAAATGCGGCTACACGATTTGCCCTCTGTACATGGCATAAAACCTTGAGCAAGTTGAGGAAATTTTTTTAAAATTCATCTCCGTCGTTCGACAGCAAGCAAAAACTTATTATACAGGATAAGTGTCGTCTGTCCGTCACGCCTGAACACGAGCACCTATAGGGCTACATGCACTAGCTCCTACAAAAATATCTTCAGTAGTACCATTAAACTCTTAAGACTTTATTATCCCAGCAGCGTGGAACAAGCACGTCTATGCAACACATAATAATAGTATATCAAATAGCGCACTAGAACACATATTGAGCTTCTGCAAAACACACATTGAGTTTGAAAAAAATGTGTGGTAGTAACTCATAATTATCCAATTTTTAAAGGATTTTCATATCGAGCAATATATTCGCTAGTCTGGATGCATTTTCATATGTTCACCACAAAACGGTTACTCTTGGGATGCACGATAGAAGTTGGGGAGACTGCTGCTCGATACCCAACTCAAAGTGAAATGGCAGCATTTGCTGCTATGCCAAATATCCGAAGTATTGTTATATTTCGTCATTTTCAAGAAATTTGTTGGTATTATTCAATGCTTAATTACAATTGCAACTTCCAAAACAGTCCAAGATAATTCTATATTTATTGGAAAAGTAAAATATAAAATGACCAATTTTATCTAAGTACGAAATATGTCACATGCGCAATTTCTCATGCCCCGCCTAATTAAGCCGCCTTCGTGGGCTGGTCGGACTATAGTTAAAGCTAAGCCGGCTACATTATCTCCAAACCACGAAGCGAATCGGCCACGCCGACAGACGCGACATGTAGTATATCAACCCGGTGAGTGCGGACATGTTCTAGCGACCTACTACATCGGGAGGCTATTGTTGATGAAATAGTACTGGAGAGGAAACCGGGAGCCACTGGAAACCGAAGACTGCATGTGAGACGCCGAATAAAATTGAACGAAGACGAACCACTGTATGCACATAGGGGATTTAGCGAAAAAGTGGGAAGGTCAGGGAAAGGTAAACCGCACTTTCCCCTGTTGACAGAGGAGAAAGTTACGGCAGGGGCCCGGGGACGTTTAACAAGTACATAATGATATTAGAGAATGAGGGATAGACAAGGTGTGTTCCGTAAGTAATGCAGCCATTTTTTTTTGACTCGACGTTTCACCGCAGCGCATGATAACCTGCTGGGTTAGGGGGAAGGGTGTTAGCTTCAGTTGCCTCCGATCTGCCATGGAGTTGAGATGAATGCTTCAATGAAGTCCGTTTTGAGGTTGCGTAGCACACCAGGATGGGTCATCCTGTAGATCAACTTTAAGCTTTAAAATTTTGCGTTAAACATGGGAAGTCAGCCATCGAAACGTTTCCATTCATTCAGCAGGCCCATGGAAGTGATTAGTTGTCGAAATCACGAGCCATTTTAAGCAGGGCTGAGAGGTGTCGACGAGCGCCGCAGTGGACGACCCTCAACCTCTTCAGGCGCCAAGCCACAGCGCCTTCGTTGTCCAACTTTTCCTGGCCAGGATTCACACACCCCATTGTTTTCCTATAGTCCTGACCAGGCTATCTCACATTCTTTTTCCTTGCTTAAAAATGAGGTCTGAAAGAGAAACATTGGGGACGCTAAGAAAATCGAGGCTCAAGTTACATCGGCTGTAGGGGCAATCTCGGAAAAGGCCTTGTAGGTCTGGAAACACCTTCGCCAGAAGTGTATCAACGCAGGTTGGTGCTACTTTGAACAATTTTCACCAAAACTGCCAAGATGTCCAACAAATGATTTTATGAATTCGGTCACATTACTTATGGAACGCACCTTGTACATAACACTGACGGCCACTGAACACTAAGGTCAATGAAGTAGATCTTCGAATGAAGGATGAACAAAAGATTGCCAGGCATCGAAACCTAAATCAAAGGATCGAAAAATAGACCATATAAAACGAGGGATGCACAAAAGGCAGCCAGCCATCGAAATCTCAATCAAACGCTCGATAAAACAGGCTTTAGAAGGAGGGACGGTCATAAGACGGGCGGCCGTATAAAACTCGACCCAAAGATCGGCGGCACAGCTAGAGAGAGAGAGAGAGAGAAGATATTGCAGAGAAAACACGGCCAGTGTCAAAAGCAAGCCTGGGCGGCGTCGCAAGCGTGCCAGGGCAAGACAAACACAAGAAAAAGTTCCGTCTGGCAGCCAACAATTTAGAACAAACGAGTACAATCAGCGTATGGTTTTTACTTAGCCAGGACTTTGGCGAGGAAAGCCGTCAAAAACAGACACGTTTCGCGAGATTTTACTTGTAAAACTTGGGCGATGTTGGTGGAAGTTGGCGCGTGGGCAGTGAGACACGAGGGCCGAGCGGTGTTGATACGCGCCGGCACAAAAGCAAATGATACATTGTGGCACCAGAGGGGAAGATGGGGTATGAGAATAAGAAATCCCATGCCGGGCTCACACAATACAGTCGCACACTCCTTCAACTTGCACATCGTCCCGATTCACAGTGAGATTCGGTAGCACAGATACGGTAACGTAGCCGACGCTCGAGCTGGATGCCCATTCATAAGGAGAACAAACACGCACAGCGAAAGGCTAAATACAAAACTTTATTTAACCTTGCAAACAGAGTAGATGAAAGTTAATCAATACATGGCTCCGTGGAATGAGCCAAGCTGATGCAAATGCAAAGAAAAAAGAAAATAAATGCAACAATTATCAAGAAGGGAAAGAAACAAGGGGATAGAGAAGAGCCGTACGGCAGAAGAAACAAAAATAATGTGGAAAGAAAAAATGCAAAATTTGAAGTCGAAGAAACAGGAGAGACTCGAATAATTGTGTACGTGGATTTAGCAGCACTGTGCACATTTTTTTTACGCGGCTAAAATATAGGGCGCGCTGTTGAACCGCAGTAAGTGTCAACACTGGGCTTCATTTTAACATTTGATTCAGAAGGAAAAAGACCCTTGAGAAACACAATCGTATTCTAAGTCTTTCTTGTCTTCGTATTTACCGAAAATTTTATTTTTTCTCTGCATTTACTGTTCAATGAATTTAATTCAATGACAGTAGTTTCAGTCTCTTTCAACGTAGCAATTGGCGATTCAAAGAGAAAAATATAACCATTAATTATTATTTTACAAATTATAAGCTTCCGTCTCCGCAAAAAAAAAACAAACAATCGAACAGAAGACATTAAGGACATACAGTAGGCATGTCGATAGCAAATTGGCACCGGTACACGAGGATGTTTCCACGCTGGATCAACGCGCATGAGGACAGTACGTCGGGAAAGAGAAGGAACAACAAAATAAAGCATCATCAGAAGAAGTACGGAAGAGGAAGACAACTAAGCTAGAGCTAACTGAATTTATTTATTTCGAGGGAAGAAGGTAAATCCAACACGTGCTAAATTTAGGTCATGGCAAATGCTTCTTTGCAGCCGCGCCGTACAGTAAAACTTACTATTGTTTGGATTTATTAAAGTGTAGAGTGGAGCAAGTAGTTATGAATAAGGTGCAAGTTCAGCACTAAGTCTAACTCTGACAATAGTCAATAACTGTAATTAGAAATATAATAGCCAAAAGATTAAGATTTTTCAACTATCCTTAAAATGAAAAAAAATTATCAAGATAGTTTAATAATTATCATAAAGAAGAAAATTACTTTTCTTTACATAAAATACAGATAACAGAAGTCCGGACAAGTTAAAGCTCAGTTGACTACACAAAACTTAATGTAGCCAAAAAAATTTTCGACATTCAAGGCATTTTCATAGAATTATCAAATTAAGCCCCAAAATGACTCAACTTACTATATAATTGAGTTTAAATTCATAAGCCAAAAGTTTAGCTATTCATGTACTAACTAAAATTATTATTAAAGATCAAATTACTCAAAAAACACGGTACCATATATCGTTGCAATATGAAAGCATCGTGCAAAACTTCGGTTATTCATGTATTTCGCTCGTACCATATTATGGAAGAGCATATTTATAAAAAAGTACAAGTTTGTCGAATCTTAGCGACCGAGCCGACGCACGTCGAGGTACCTTGTTTGCAACACCAGGCAGTATATCAAGCACAATTACACGAGCTTGGTTATCACGGGACTGCTCGAGCGCTTAATTACACCAGGTATACAGAACATTAAGCTCAGTAACTCAGCTGCTGTACGCGTACGCTTCTTTATTACGGCAGGGCGAGGCAGGAACCACCATTACGGCGACGTAACACAACTTGCACAACATAGCAGGAGTGATAAGAGCGCACCGTTGCTTATCACCATACGTTAAGGGTGCATAATAATCATCGATCGGAGGGCCGGTCAGCACGAGGTCACATGGGGGCGCCTCATTACTGCTGGGAATCTAAGAAATCTGAGGCATAAGTGTGAAGAGCGAGCAGTACTGAAGCCATTACGGCAACACTCATGGCTGCGTAACATGCAAGACAAGGGGGACGACGGGCGCTGCTCCAGCAGTCAACATATTGCGTTGGTTAGAAGCCTGTCTCATCTAGGGTTCCACAAGGTAGCGTGCATGGCCAACCCCTGTTCTTCCAATTTTATATCCGCACTAAAATCAGTAACTATGTGAATGGCACGAAACTCACACCGAGCCGTATCCTACAGTGACAATGCCTCGACCGCCGCGTGGAATAGACCGAAACTAGGTCGATGAGCTTTAATGTCGACAAATGCTCGGTAATGCACACTGAGCCCAGGAGCATCATATATTCTGACTGGAAATGAACGGCACTGAATTGGCATCGGTCGCTCAGTGACGTGGCGCTCGAATAACTATCACAAACTACCTAAAACACGCTAAACAGTTTAACAAAAGTTTAAAAATCGCAAACAGAACCCCAGCATTGATTACAAGAAATTCCGAGTACATATAAATCTAAGAACATAATCCTCCCTTTCTACAAAGCACTAGCGAGCCCACATTTAGAATTTGCTGTTCAATTCCAGTTGCCTCAGCGCTACAAAAATATAAGGTAAAAAAATCAAATGCATAGCAACAAAATTGATACCTACCCTCGCAGCGAAACAAGCCAAACGAGTGACGCCTTCAGGAGCTTAGACTCATCTCTCTCGAACAAAGACGACTCAGGGGGCACCTAATAGAAACAATGAAGTTCAGCGGTACCTCGGAACACGAACTCAATTCGATCCTGAAAGTGGTTCGGGTATATACTGGGCTTTTCGGGTTCTGAAGCAATTTTTTTTTCCACACAAAATAATGTAAAATGAAGCAATCCGTTCAAGATCCCCAAAAAGTACCTACGACAAAGTATTTTTCAGCGAAACCATTGTTGATTCATACTGTACAAACTTAGTAATGCTTCATTTACATGCATAATGTTAAGCATCAAGTAACGTTAAACTATTAACGAATATTAAGTAAACATCTTCTACCATTTACCTGCAAAATGAGGGGAGCTGGAGACGTAAGCGGATGGAAGTGAGAAACGTGGGGAGAAGGTTATTATTGTTTGGAAGGAGAGTCACTTTCCATAAACACGTCAGGTAACTCTCCTTCAAGGGTTTCTGAATGGGTTGGGTCGCGCTTGCCCATGCACCCACGCCCGCTTTGGACAAGTGTTTGCCACGTGAGTTCCGGTTACGAGGCAATTTTGTCCTCCAATTTTTAGTTCGAGTTCTGAAGTGTTCCAGTTTAGGGGCGTTCAGGTTCTCAGGTGCCACTGCACATGAACGGCTTCAACGACGTTCCTAGAACAGGACTCTTCGACAGAGACATTGATTATCGCCTCCGTAAGCACGGATAAGGACCCAAGCATCAACATCAAAGAACAAAGCAAACTCAGTAGTTTTTCCGGCGCTGTACAGTAAACGGTTGAAAATAGAATTTCCTCGTACGTTGACGCAGAGGAGACTGTTAGCACGTTCAAAAATCGTCTTGACATCAGTGGCAACAACACTCTCCACAACTTTTAACTCCTCCTCCAGGACTCGTCAACTCGGAACGTTCAACAGTGTTAGTGGTTGCTGTGTTCATTTTCATAACCCATTGGACTTAATTCTGCAGAGCGCCAGCGGATCTATTGCAACTAATCAAACTTGCAATATTATCCCCCCTCACGGGCTGAGGGTTTCCTTTACACGTCTGATTGTTTTTCTTACATAACTGGAATAGTTCAAAGAGGGCCGGAGCGTGAGTCTCGTCTATTTTTTTTTTTTGGGGGGGGGGGGGCAATAGGCCCATTGGTTGGTCTACTATTAGTTATCTTATCTAATTTAATCTAATAACAAAGGGTGAACCAGACGACGAAGCAAATAAATGAGCGTCAAAGTGGGTCGAACAGCCGGAAGCGCTCACAGATAGTTATCGTGCATCGTATAGCTATGCTCAATAATACTTACGACAGTCGCATTGGACTCTATATTGATACTCCGAGGCTGTGTCCCATTAGATTAGCATGTATACCGACAATAATACGCACTCCTGAGACGGGTCCACAACAACGCGCATGCATTTCTTCGAATACTTGCCTGGGTTCTTCAGACATCATATAACTCCCGGCACTGGTGGAGGATGAGGAAGTAGCAGAACGCGTTAGGATTCTAAGCAGTAGCGCTTAATTCTTTATCGCAATGTTCCCTACCTTTATCCTCTTTCGGTAACTCCTCTGGGTATCAAGGGCCGACACGAACCCCCAACGTGTCGAAAATACGATCCAAGCCGCTGAAGAGATTATATTTATACATTGAAATATTGTCATGACAACATTCAACACATTCAAAGCTTACATAAAAAAAAATCACTCCGGCTTTAGCATCTGAGACATCGAACGAAGCTCGTGGGATGGATTCCCGCACCTTCTGAAGGTTCACGTACCTCATAGCACCGCTGCTGCAAAGTTATCATTTAGCATTAATTTCGTAGGAATAACACTATTTGTAACGGAACGGTTCTTTCTTCGGGCGGTAGAACGGTTCTTTCGGACGGTACTGGACTTATTTTTCCCATCTACATCATAAAATTATTATTGCTTTTTGCAGTAAAAGAGACGGCTCACTACCTGCGCTTGGAGAAATTGAACATTATAGATGAAGATGAAATTGGATTCGAAGAATGTCTGCCACCATTGCATGAGCCAGGTAAAGGCAAAATGATAGCACCCTGCAGTCGTAAAAACTGGCGGAAGATGCACTACTATCTGCCGAGATACAAGCACATTCTGATGCTAAGATTCCTCATCTTCTGATGCTCGTTTAAACTTCATTTATATGAACTTTAAACAAAAAGAAATGGTGTTGTGTCTTCTAGTAACATTCAATAGAAAATTAAACGCGTTTTCGTTGAGGCATATTTTGAATATATTCATTATCTTTCTTTCCTTCACTTGAAGTCGTACCAAGGCACTACATAGGAAACAATTACTCTCACTGCTCGCAAGCGCAAAAATAAAAAGAAATAGTCTTGCAGTTTCTACCGGGAACATTCAATCAAGAAATTAGACACGTTTTCCGTTCATTTTCTTATAGAGGAAGCCAAGGAAGGCAGCGTGGCAGCAAGAGTCAGGCAGCCACTTGGGCGTGGTCGCTTCACCTCGACAGCTCAATCTAAACTTAGATTCTTAACCTCTCGGCTCCAATTGGACGAAAAATATCCGCTCTAAACACCCAAACTTTGCAAGCTCAAACTGCGCACCGAAAGTAAATCGCGTTAGATTTTTAAGTTCAACACATTAACTTAAATGGCATGGAGAAACGTGACGGAATAAAGCGACTCGCTGCGAGCATGTGAGGCAGTTCGCGTGCGTGAAACATTAAGAAAAGTTGCTAAATGTGTAGCCAACTATGCAGGTTGCATAGCTACTTTCTTTTACGGAGACAGATGTGACACGGAAAAGTATGCTATACCTATAGATGTGCTTCATAATTTTCTGCGGATAGATGTGACAGGGAAAAGAGTATGCTCAGATAGACATATAGTTAAGTATTTTGCATGGATAGATGTGACGCAGAGCAGACAACTCTTGAATGGTCTTGGTTGTTCTCAGCAGTAAAGTTCTCTATAACACCACAGTAGACAACTCGTGAATGGTCTTAGTTGTTCTCAGCAGTAAAGTTCTCTATATCACCACAGTAGACAACTCGTGAATGGTCTTGGTTGTTCGCGGCAGTTAATTGGTTCTCTACAGCCCCACAGCAGATAACTGTTGAATGGTCTTGGTTGTTCTCAGCACTAATTGGTTCTCTATAGCCCCACTGCAGATAACTGTTGAATGGTATTGGTTGTTCTCAGCACTAATTGGTTCTCTATAGCCCCAGAGCAGAAAACTGTTGAATGGTCTTGGTTGTTCTCAGCACTAACTGGTTCTCTATAGCCCCACTGCAGATAACAGTTGAATGGTCTTGGTTGTTCTCAGCACTAATTGGTTCTCTATAGCCCCATAGCAGATAACTGTTGAATGGTCTTGG
>LQNS02278070.1:38174575-38201981 GCA_001587735.2 Parhyale hawaiensis
TAACTGTTGAATGGTCTTGGTTGTTCTCAGCACTAATTGGTTCTCTATAGCCCCACAGCAGATAATTGTTGAATGGTCTCGGTTGTTCTCAGCACTAATTGGTTCTCTATAGCCCCACAGCAGATAATTGTTGAATGGTCTCGGTTGTTCTCAGCACTAATTGGTTCTCTATAGCCCCGCAGCAGATAACTGTTGAATGGTCTCGGTTGTTCTCAGCACTAATTGGTTCTCTACAGCCCCACAGCAGATAACTGTTGAATGGTCTTGGGTGTTCTCAGCACTAGTTGGTTCTCTACAGCGCTAGTGGGCAATAACATGGATAGCGACCTCAGCAGTTGCTTGCAGTAATTCCACCTGTTGAACAGTTCATTTGTGTACGGCTGTGATACATTCAACGCTGCAGGTGACAGGGTTCCTAATTTGGGCTACATGTCGAGGAGTGATTTGAGCTGCAAGCTTTTGACCTACTTTATAAAAGAGCTTTGGCTAAATAAATACACTACTTAAAATTTCCTCCACTCGACAGTAGTGGGTAATGATGCGAGATAGCCGTTTTTGAGGGTAGGTTCCCCTCGCGCCGGCGGGTCATCNCCGCCCCTTCCGGTTTCCCAGGCCCCGCCCACTCCGGTTAGCGCCCCCCCTGACCCCCGCTAAACCGGTAGTGCATTGGCCGGCATAAACCGGAAGCTCACGCGCGAGAGGAGCCGCGAGGGTAGGTTACCCTCAAAAACGGCTATCTCGCATCATTACCCACTACTCTCGACAGCAAAATATTAACATTATCTCTGGTGACCGAACTCACCGACTTGCTAACATTGTGGAAGATAACATGACTCGCTCGCTATAAGTTCATAACATATACTGATGTTATACGGTCCCTGCTCCAAGTATTGTGGCTTTTGGCTGGATGCTTTGCGTCAAAACGTCCACTGAATCTTTCGAATTAGGCAGCAGCTAACTAATATAGCAGTTTCAATTTTGCAACATGTGTGTATGTGTGCGTGTGTAGGTGTGTGTGTGTGTGTGTGTGACAGCTCGTATGTTCGGCGCAGGCAGAACAAACTGAAGACTCTAAAACCGTCATTTGCACAACGACGAGGTCTGCAAAGAATTTCGGCACGGATCAAATTTCAAGGTTTCGAAATTGTGTCTGAGTCACAATTTAATGACGACACTCGGCCAAAAAATATAGCGTTACATAATCATTAAGCAAGGGAGTCTGGTGCAAGTTTTTTCGATATGGACATGTAAGAGAGTTTTATTGCAGAGTCCGCGTGGCTTTTAGTAAAATAACTGCCATGAAAGTAGAACGGGTACAAAATATTTGCGCTGTATTGACGCCCATGCAGGACGTGCTGATGGCATCATCTGAACTCAGTCGTAAATAAAATTGTTTAAGCATACTCTATAGATCAAATGAACTGGTCGCATCTAGCAAAAATCTAATCTTCTACAATCAAGATAATTGCTTGAAGGCGGAATTTGTTACCAATATAAATATTAATAAATGAAGCCGGTGAAGAATACGGGATGATTCATATTTACTGATCAGACTTTCGTTAATCTTCTGCTTATAAAATATGCCTTGCAACTGTCAGATTGGAGGAAATTGAGCTGAGTGTTCTCAGCTCCACTGCTGCTGAGCAAAGCAATCTTTTCTTCTTCTCCGTGATGAGCAAAAAAATTATTCAGTTTAAAAGGCACTCAGCTATCATCACTCTTAAAATAATTGAGGGATCGGTATTACACAAACTTCACGATACTTCCAATATAAAAAGTTTTGCTAGTTGCTTGCTCCCTCGCTTGAGTAGCTGGTTGTTGGTCCGTCTCTCAATCACAATGTCAAAGATTTAGATAGGAGAAAATTCGTCTACTGAATAACAAGATGAAGTCGCAGGAAATAGAGTCTTAACTTATTATGGCTAATATTGTTCCTGGAATATGCTCAAGCTACTGCGCATTTTCTGAAACCCGCATCGCTTAGAGAAGTAGTCAGGTACTATTTGAGATCCTTTTGAGCGTCGTATGCAAAAGGCTCAATCTTGGATGGAGTTTTCGTTCCAGTCGTGCATAATCCATTTTGCTTATGTCTTCCCTCAGATGGATTTCCTCGTGAAGGTTGAAACTTCACACTGAGCAGAGGCCAAAGAATTTCAATTTTTATTGCCGGTTAAGTTCAGTCCTGGTGGTACAGTTGCTGATACGCAGTATACAGCAGGAACTGAGTATTTCCGGTGACTTCCTTTGACTGAACTATACTTTCTTGGTGCTGCTTGACTATCAACCATTTCATGACTAACATTCGCGCTTTTACTGCATGGCAGGAGGGAAGTTTTACTCTCGCAAAGTCATGATCGCGTAGCATACGTTGATTCAATGGAAGATCAACTATGAGATATTTTGCTTTAAAACCTTTACTGGAAGTAAGAATAATGAAATACTTCAATACGAAATTGTTTGCAGTCATTTTTAACGGCTGGGCAATCTTGTTATATCATATCAGTTGAATTTCCGTGCGCAAGGGAAAAGCTGTCTTATCAAAGGTAGAAGCCAATTTGGAAACAAATAACTGTTGCAACAAAATTTTCGCCTTCTTTATCGTCTTGTTGTTCTTACGATATTTTGAAGAAGTTTTACCCTTACCTCGTTGATCATCTAATTAATTTTCGCGAGAACACGGACCAACTGAAATTTGAACGCGAGAGGAAAGTAAAGATCAGATTGCACCAGGGAGCTCAGAGAAGCTGCAGATATTTTCACTGTTCGGACATCAACGTTAGCAACGCAGGAAGTATAATTAATTCAATATGAGGTTGCAGTCTTTTGCTTTCAACAGCAACCTTGTCGATTTTTAGCCTGTTTGGCGACAGAATCGCCACAGTCTACAAGCAGGCCTAATTTTCGCCTATCTGTTCCCTTGAAGGGTACTAGCAGAATTGGAGATCTAAAAAAAACATACAGTTAAATACACATTGGTGTTTTTACGTTGTATGTATGTATTATAAAAAAAATAGTTGTCCGGTTCTTTTTTATATTGTATTATAGATAATCGTTTTCAGGTCGTTCACTGGTATGTTCTCATTTAATAACATGGGACCTAATAAATAGTTCCTCCTCGTTGTACAAAGAACAAATGAACATGGACGAGTTCAGGTACTAAGATAACTCCTAGGAGCAAGTAAGAGTCGGGTCGAGATGCAGCCACGCAAGTTCTGAAGTGGCATAACAGTAGTAGTCCACATAAATTTGAGGTTTACAACAATTTTAGAAAGACAGGACTTCTACCGAGAAAGTCAAAATTGCGAGATCAAAGTACGTACGGGTAGAGCTTATATTATTCATTTTTCAATACCACAATGGACGTTATCATATGAAAACCAGTACTGATATCAACTCAGCTGTGCAAACTTTTTAGCAGGTACGAGTGAATTCTATTTAGAACCTGAAGGCTGAGAAAGTTTGATATGTGAATCCGGACAATGAAGAGAAACAATAGCGATCGTGATGATTGACGGTGGCACACACAATGCAAGCACCTATCGATCGATGCTACAGTGTTTTCATGAAATTTACTACAGCGGGCTGAATTGCTACTACTAGTAGGAATTGATGCGGAGCATTTGTCAATGGGGTACGGGGGGGGGGGGGGAGAGAGAGAATCGAAGCGCAAATCGGCACTAGCGAATTTAGGCTGAGCATTATGCAATAAACTGTTATATTCATTAGACACCAGTACTCGCCGTGTGGTAAGTTCTTTATTTATTTATCTATTTTATTTTTTGCATGTAATGCCAGAGATAGTGCGTGAGATAGTAACGTTTTTGCAAAATCGTCTATTTAACAATTTCGATGGTCTTCATTTATGCGTGTATACTATTTACTGTTTTAATCGGTTATATCGCATAATATTTATTGGAAGGCACGATCACTCCCACCTCTTCACCATACGTAAAAATTAATAACCAGAGCACAAGGATGACAAATACTGCAGTATCAAACATCATATCTATCGCGACCTTTAATTTCAAAATAATTACATCTATTTCTCCGTGCATAAATAATGAATTTTATGGTTATAATTCAGTTATGAAAAGCTAAAAAACAGTCTATGACATTAATTGCCTTTGCAGCACTGAAATAGCTAAAAAAAGTGAGTCTAAACTGTATTTGACTACCGCAATTGAAATGATTACAGAATACGTTTCACTGTGGGCGGATATAGTCCGTTACACTTTTGTAATAGATTTTTGAGGTATTTACACTTCGAATAATATAATTTTCCTTTCGGTGAGGCTAATGGGATGAGTATCTACTATAAACTATATAGTAACTTTATGTTGCATAGAAAATGAATAGTAGCAATTATTGGGCATAGAAAATTTTGTAAAATTCGTCAGAACGGAAACTCATTGGCAAGTTTATGTTGTCTGCCGACTCACGGCAGCACTGATATGACGTGCTTTTTGTTATCGCGCTCATTAACAGTTTCATTTCTGAAACCAGCGTAATTAGAGGGGGTTAACTAAACTATCATACCACTGCGATGCGACTGACAGGGCTAACTACATTAGCAAATCACGCTAACTAGATAAGGCTAATATAAGCTATGTCAAGTCGATGGAGTTAACCAAACTGTTACACCACGGCAATTCGATGAAGCTAGCTAAACAATTATACCACTGCAAGTCGATAGGGCTGACTAAACTATTAGACAAGAGATGCCACTATAAGTTTAGAGGCGCGATATTAGAAGCAATTGATCGAGCCCAGCACGATGCAGTTTGTATTTGGTAATGAGACAGAAGGCCTTCGCTTGTTTTCCTCTCACTTGACTCGCTCGCTGAGGAAATATAGCCGCAGACCATCGCTCAGGCTCAGCACGGATCAAACATGACAATTACAACAAAATACGGCACAAGTTTGCTCTTCTTACGACATCGCTTCGAAAGTAGGAAGAAATCTCAAGTAAATGCACGATTCTTTCTTTTGAATTACGGGGGAAACACTGAAAAAGGAGAGGATTATGTGCGACGATGGATTTTGATTTAACAAAAGAGAGTTACTAATACTGATAATTTTAGTTCTAACAATGGTATTGTGCCAAGAGACATTGATAGTCGATACTGGCGAAAGTTATCAGAATTATTAGTGGCTTTCAGCACCGGCGAAGTTTTTTTTTTCGTTTGCTATCAACAATGTCAGAGTTGTCATCATCACTAAATGCCGTTAAGTTGTTACTATTAACTAGTATTGGTAGTCAACATTATCAAAGCCGTGAGCATCACTACAATAGGTTTCCGGCGCAGAGTTAGTAAAATACGCCACCATTGGCATTGGTTGATAACAGCAGTTACATCTGTACATTAGAGTCCTAACGCTTACCATGTTTGCTAATCTAAGTTTTGGAATGCCAAACTCACCTGTCAAAAAATACCTCAGCAAATCGTTGTTTGCTTAGCTTAAAGGCATAGCAGTTTCAAAGAGATATTTCAGAGCCGCTCTGAGTGACTATAAATGCGCGGCAATTTGTCTACACATAAAGCACATTTATGTAATAGCAAAGTCAATAAATGTTGTAGTATGAGAGCAGTACTATATATATGTTGGCAATATATCATACGAGATCTACCACTGACCACCGCCAACGCACAAAACTAAGCAAGATTCTGTGGGAACAAAGCAACTACATACTACAACAATACGGTCAACTCCGGTATTGCGTCCGTGACGCAGACTCGAAGACATAAAAGAAGACCCACCGCGGAACAAGCAAAGAAAATATATATAATTTATAAAAGGCTAAACCAAGAAGTCATCAATCTTCAAACTAAGTAGAGGAACACACAAAAGTGAAACACATTAAGGGACAAAGGTATTTTTGCAATAGATCATGCGAGGGCTCGCTGCACAGAGCTCAGCACTACACACAAACGCAGCATTACCATGGGAAGTTAAGTCTGTGCTTTGCAACAAAGCTGGCGGTGAGTTGGGCCTGCCACAAAGACAATCAATAGGGAGCTTATTCTAACATACGACCAATACACTCAGGCCGGGCCGGCACTCTAACAATACACGCAAACCTGCTGTGTTCGTGGATGTCGCTTCACGAACTACAAGTGCGCGGACCGATAGCTACATTTTTTTCAGAAATATGTCATGGCCGTCAGTCATGCTAACATCGGGCAATTCTGAACCTGGTGATTTTTTTTAGTAAGGCTTAAAAAGGAACAGTATCGGAAGGTAATCGTCCCGTGGCGTGCATTTGTTGAAAAAATACTGGAATGAACTGAAACTGTGTTCGTTGCCGCTGGTACAGGGCACGACGTGGGTTAGCGATGACAAGGGCATGTCACGCGGTAGTATATAAATACCTGTATTTTAAACTGGGAACAACACAGTTTTATGCGTAAAACAGTATTGGCATTTAGCTACGACGGAGATGGGTTGCTAGGAAACAACGGTTACTAAACTCAGACGTACGTATAGTTAGTTAAAAATAAAAGCAGATATATAGGGGAATTACACAATTTCCCAGTTAAATTTGTTTCCGATCAAACAGCTATTATTTCATGAGATTATTATTTACACCTATCAAGTGAAGACTGCTTAGTTAGTTCGATAATTGGGTAATTTCCCTATATAGAAGTCGAAATATATATAACTTATTGGGTAAAATAAAAGCTGCTACATGAATAAAATGCGCACAAGTCTTGTGACTCCACTTGAACTACAGAATGATGCCCGAAACTATCAAATGATGGAGCACAAAGAAGCTATACATCAATAAATTAAGTATAACAAGCCCTGAAAAATGCGAGCAGAAGACACATGCGGCGAAAAAACAGCACTTGACGCTCGGCGATATACGGTTAATAGCGTGGATGTAAGGTTCAGACACACAATACGTACGGTAATACGAGACACAAACTGTCATTCATGTTCCAAACTAAGTTTACTCGTAGGTACTTTTTCCAGCACGTTCTGGCACGGCGTAATTGCGTATTTTTTTTTTTTCTAATTCTAATTCGGTATGGAGAAACGGCTCCAATTTTTATCGACCGAAACGTCGCGCTGTTTTAAGTAATACCGTTCGTTGGTTCCTAATCACGAGTATGATATGCGCGGCCAAAAGCTGAATTTTCCGCAAACTAGGCTGCGTGTACAAAGGCGATTTACAATTTTTCAAAGCGTTCGCTGTTATAATGGGATGCCTGAAATGTTCACTCAGCCCCTTTCTAATTATTCCTTCAAGAAATAATTCAAAGAACATGAACTGAGGCAATATTGTAACTCATGATCTGGTAAATTAATGTTTTTTTTTTTTCAGGTGTTGCTATGGGACAAGTTTACTGTAATTGGGAGAGGGTAACTGTAGCAGGCATTTTTTATTCCACTCTAATTGAGTTGTTATGGGGTGTATTCTACGCGTGCATAGGGACTGCCCGCTGAGCGATTCTCCCTGGTGGGGTTTCGGCGTGGGATTGGCGCTCGGCCCTTGTCAGGAGGGAACTGAAACCCCTGGGCATTGCCCGGTCTCTTCTACTAAATAATATCTTTCTAGATATTGTTGCATATTCCTCGATTTTTACTTACATTACAGTATGTGTAAGTGTTCACGCTTCATAGATCGCGCTACAGGGTATCTCATATGATCAGCTACACAATCGGGACGGATTTGGCTCATGGTCTAGCACAGTCTTTTGTGCACTTGAAATAATAGATCAGTGGTTTGGTCGGTGGATGGTTGCGGCTGGGTTGTTTGGACGTTGTAATGAAGGTGTTGTGGTCGTGCGCAGTAGTCCGGTAACATTTTAAAAGGCGTGATCATCAAATTTAGTAGTTTTATCCATGAGCCTACCATTGATCATGTTAGTCTGTGATAACAGCTGTTATAAATTGTTTGATGGACGAGATGCAATGCTCCTTTTAATTAGAATGATTGTTTAATGTGACATTTTAGGAAGCTTTTCGAAACTATCTCGTGAAAATATTCTTTTACACCGTAGTACATGAGATGTAGTGTTATATTGAACGTCAGTAGAATACAGTAGCGCTCCATAAGTGAGTATCACTTTTAGATGGGTGCGTTCTCGTTTTTTATGTATACATATTTTATTCTGTCTTTCTGTACTGTATTGTGAGGAAAATAAAGGTGTTAAGGTGTGTTAAGGTGCTAAAAATCTATAATGGTAGATGGAGATACCGTAATAAATCAAAAGGGTTACTTAGCATTTACGGTACTGATATCCGTATACTTACAGCCAAAACACAGTTATTCGACACTTACTCAATATTGCTAAATAAAAAGAAATGAGAGGGCTTCGTATACCGGTATATCCAGCAGAAAGTCACGTAATGACCCATTGTAGCAAGTTTACTTTCATGGTTCTTGCGATTTAATACGGCAGGTCGGACCATACGTTACTAAGAACCTAAACTTGCGACTAGACACAGCGTACAGCTTTGCGCCCTCAAACGATCCACTCTAAGGTGTTACAATGAGCCTTAGCTTCCCTGGTAAACTTATAAGGGCACAATAAAACGCTCGCCATAACACGGTGAATACGTTCCGTAACGAGCATTCTTCTAAGATCNACCTAAACTTGCGAATAGACACAGCGTACAGCTTTGCGCCCTCAAACGATCCACTCTAAGGTGTTACAATGAGCCTTAGCTTCCCTGGTAAACTTATAAGGGCACAATAAAACGCTCGCCATAACACGGTGAATACGTTCTGTAACGACCATTCTTCTAAGATCCACTCTAAGGGCTTACAGAAAGTCTACATACATTTGCAACATAATATGGCGTGGCTGTAACCCCGTAACATTGCTGCATGGATTCTCTCACAATAAGTCGTTAAAGAACACTTCGTCACAAACTTGAGACGGAGCAGCGCGTTAAATCGACGTCGCAACTCCCAAACTAATGTCAACAATCAGTGTGAGGGTCCGAGCGACAGCAAACAATTCTTCATTTTTCTCTTCATTTCTGAGGAGTTGTCGGTAGCCGGCGATGGAAGAGGCAAATGCAGGTCATTATAGCAAGCATGAAAAATGGAGAAATAAGGCGGAGTGTTCCATTAGGTAAGCAACAGAGCGGTAAGAAGTAGCTAAAGTGCGTCACGAAAGTTCCCCAAAGCCATTTACTAACTCGCGGGGCGCGGCAGACCTAACATGCGAGCCACTCCACATACCAATGCTGCAATTTGCCCGGCCTTTGTGCCAGTTAAAATTGGGCATAATGTTGTGCATTAATTCGTAGGCGCAGCATGGAGGGGTTGATGGATGGAGTATGGGGACAGATCAGGGGTATATGGCGGGTGAACGGCGTGAGGAGGTAGAAACGAGGGTACTGCACAGTACATCAGATACACAACAGCAGCGGTTACCACAGCAGGCGGCACTATCCCCCGGAAGCGATGGAAAGATCGAAGGGGCGGTGAGACAAATGGAGTCAGCACGGGACGATGGGATGGCATGTAAATACATCAAATAATACCAAAATATAATAAGGTCTGTGTGCACTGTGCATGTGCCAGTAGAAGAAGAAAAAGAAGTGCTATGAATCCATATGGAGGAAGCCAATGAAGCTCTCGCCTTGTAATGTATAACAAGTGAGCGAAGGATTATCGATAGAGTGCTAAATCTCTGTAGCAATCACTAAGCCTATGAAGGAAATAGTCAATCAGTATAACCACAGAGTAAATAAAGACCAATGTATATTCGTTTATCTGTTCACTTTCTCCCACGTTTGATGGACCTTTAGTCCAATGCACCACTTCTTTGGATTACACTTGACACTGCCGCAACCATACTTTCGCTCACAGTGGGTAGCTGATACAGCGGATATATTGCATTCTCGTATTGGTCTTTTGATGGATAAAATGTTCGCTGGCGCACTACATTAACCTATAATATTCAGCAGCTAGTACTTAGGTGGCTGGTGGGGCTTCTGTGCCATTTCGTGACCTTAAGACGCTCAGGTGCAGTGGTGTTATTTTTTCTGAACAAGAATGACGACGCACCTTCTGACCAAAACCAAATCGTTCGTAGCCGTACGAGAACGTTACCTTGTCATCCCTTAATTTCAACACTTTAAGTAATAACTGAGTTAAATCTCTATTTTCGCAATAATTGCACTAACATTATGGTAGACAAATATATACAGTAGACACAAAAGCGTTATCACCCACGAGCACAACTTGCTCACGACTGAACATAGTGTTATTCCTACAAGAAAACAGATTTTATAGGGACATATTAAAGCGACAAACTATCTGAAGCTTCATTATTAATGTCAGTCGTTAAAAATAAAGCAGCAGATACTTTAAATAAATTGAACGTTACCTAAACAAAACGTTCACTGCATAAAATTACACTCACTCGCATTAAATAGAGCTTCCGTTTTTGTTTTTTAAACTTCATTTAATTCACATTAAACTGAAGTGACGTTAATTCAAACTTCAGTTCCTTTCTATCAAACTTCAGCTGTTCTAAATCAAACTTCAGTCGTGTTACATTAAACTTTGGTAGGCTTTAATCAAACTTCAAGAGTTTTATTGAAATGAAGTGTCAACTGCTTCATATCAAACTGCACTTGTTTGAAATTCAACCAATTACTTTGATTTTGAGGTATGCTATGGCATGTGTGTAGACTGAGGTGCCGCATGCCCGGGCACTTCTATAAAATTGAACGCTCAACTTAATAAACGGACGTTCATGCTACCGTATCTATGCTACCAACTTTCACTGCGCATGGGGAAAACAGACGAGCGGAGCGTCCAATTACGAGTTGGGCGCGCAACTGTTAAGTGTAGCTCCGGCACTACAGGCCGCTCAATCGTACATCCACATACAAAGCACGTCCCAACGAGCGAAAGAGAGACAAATCTAACCCAACCCGAGGCGTTGTGCGTATGCAAATACTCATGGCAATTAGAGTAAGATGGAAACGCTAGACACACTCAGTATTTATGGCAGTAAGTATTACCGTCGGGGCAGCGTTCATATTTATCTCGTGTTTATTGCATTAGAAATCGATGGCGGAGAGGCAGCATATTCGCTCCACAGACAAGTTTTAATTAGTTATGCATAGGTAATGAGGGCACTTGTAAGCCAAAGACCTTTCCAGCTGCAGNCGTCGGGGCAGCGTTCATATTTATCTCGTGTTTATTGCATTAGAAATCGATGGCGGAGAGGCAGCATATTCGCTCCACAGACAAGTTTTAATTAGTTATGCATAGGTAATGAGGGCACTTGTAAGCCAAAGACCTTTCCAGCTGCAGCTAATATTAGTGAAAGAGTGAGAGAGAGAGACCGAGCCCTTCCTCCTTGTTGTTCTTCAATGCAATTCGAATTAGCAGAGACATGAAGCAATGGCAGCTCATAAGATGTTAGGAGCCAACGTATCGGTAAGTTACGCAGCTCTAGTCGTAAATTAAAGCTCAAGTTTTAACTATCGCATGATGTGTATCAAAGGAAGTAAGAAACTAACTTTGACATGGGAATTGCAACGAACAAGTGATATATGACGCGGCTGAGCTTCGCATCGACTGATCTTTGAGTTCTTCACGGTACTGACCTGCGATGTCTGGTAGGTAGATGTAGGTAAGTAGGTAGGAAAGCAGGTACGGTAGGTAAATAGGTATGCAGATACCTAAATAAGTATGAAGGTAGGTAGGTAGTTAAATAAGTAGGTAGATAGGTATGTAGGTAGGCAAATAAGTATAAATTAAACGCTAGTTAAATTTAACCCTCATCGGGTGGGCGTGTCAAATTTGCGACACTTCGAGCAGTATTCTTACTACAACTGATACTTAGCAGCAGATTTAAGGTTCTGACATTGACTCTCAAGACCGCAGGTTCAAACCTCCCTACCAAGTAGGCAAGTTTTTCGCGGCGCTTGACGTTATCAGTCAGCATTCAGTCCGCGTACCGCTGTGGGTTTACTGACCTTTCCCAGCAATGGGGAGGATCGGGGGGGGGGGCAGATTGTCGCATGGAGCCTTCCGCCACTGGCGCCATAGCTCTAGACGATCTGTAGTCGACTGCAGCCGTATAGGCTACTGTGTAATGAAAAACATACAATATATTTCAATGTTTTTACCAATCCAATATGCATAGATGACAACTTGAAAGTTTACTGGCATCCAAGCATTTGCAGAGTAGTATCAATGAAGCAGAAACCAGAGTTAACCAGGTGAGAACGGTGAATAGGCGTAGGCCTACTCCGCTGGGGCATGTTGGCCTATATCTGCAGCACACCAAATGCGTGTGGGTTTCACAGTTGGAGGTACAGCCAAGTTGACTTTACTTGTAGGTACCTTTAGAGGCAGCTAACTCTGCACCGGACCAGTTAAGTGACTGTACACGGTCACCTCTATACTGCTATTCATACGAATGTTTCCTCAGTTGCTCGGTAAAGCGGAGATGCTTAACCTTATTTTAACCAATCTGTGTCATTTCGCTACAATTTTTTTTTTTGTCCTATTGCATTGCTCCTGGAAGAGCAGCCATTGTAGTGAGGCGGCACACCCTGGTGCACCAGAACTCCGAAAACAGAGACATCACCTGAAAGGGAGCCCCGATACTGAGAAAATCCAGAGGAATGTCGCCTATATACAGCGCCGGCTGTCGTTAATGGTAGAGACTGAGTGGCCAGCAAAACGCACAAGAAAACCTAATCGGTAGGGCGGAATAATAGTTTAACTTCATGATTTTCTAGTGTCAGCCAAATAAAATACTTTTGAAATGCGGGAGAAACAAGTAGAATTTGTCCCCTGGAAACGGGGACTCCTCGCGAAACTGAGACTACATGCCGTAAAAGTTCGATTGGACACGAGGGCAAAGGCTCCAGAGACAGGACGCGGTGCTTCAAGAGAGGGAAATGGACATAAATAGAAATTCTAGTAAATTAGGAAATCCAAGAACACAGGACGAGAAACACAGATCGCCTATACTCTATAAACGAAGATAAATAACGAGAAGTTAAGTGAACAACGCAGACAGATGATCTGAAGGCCTAATTGAGGCTAAGGAAACGTACGGGGTATCCCACAACTTCCTTCCCATAAAAATAGGATCGGCTCATACGGTTACAGTGGTTACTGTCATTCTTCACATTACGCTAAATATTGAGATGAAAGGCGTGTAAAAATAAACTTTCAATGAAATTAATCTAAAGAGCTGCTTAAACACGCAGCGTGCTGCAAACTTTTCTGTTGCGGAGAATAAAGAAGAGTAAAGTAGAGGGATTGCGTTCGAGACAGCACTATAAGGCCGGTCCACAAGCTGGTATTTTGAAAAGTGTTCTCACTGACACATCGTCTGACAGCTTCGCATCGTCGTTATAAGCACAACTGAGTGTCTACGGCAGATAGTTATTAAAATGTTAGCCGTAAAGTTCGTGTGCTCGGCAAGTGTCACCGGTAAAGGCCAGGACGCCTCATCAAATTCGGAGTGGCATAAACTCAAGAAGCTCTGCACTTCCTTCCCGTTTAATGGCAAAATAACAATTGACTGAAAGAATAGGGACAATAAATATGACGAACATGAAAACCGGTCTTTAGAATAAAAGTTTCAACGAACGCAAGTATCACCAGCGTGTTGGGAACGTTGGGGAAATTAAATTAATTAAATGTAAGGCAATTCCTCAAAAATGACGCTGGGAATATTGAAAGTTTACAGTTCAGTAAAAATATACTACTCGCAGAGAAATATCTACTGTAAACAAAGGCTTGGACCAAACAAACTTGATTGTGAATACCAAAGACAATACTTATGGGCGATTTCATATGAGACGTAGGGGACAATTTACAGTTTGATTTCCAGACTAGACAGGGATTGTAAGACTTAGTAACTATGTTTTGGTTCATTTCGGTTGTGGTACCATAAGGTAATATTAAACGTGTCATACGGAACATCTCTGTGTTCCGTACGACGGGTTTGATTTTTTCCGATCTCCCCCATAATAAATTTTTGACCAAATGATTACACTGAGTAATATTGCCCCGAGGTATCACAGCTTATATGCATAAAAAGATAGTTAGTAGGACTTACAGTCCCTAACCAGTGTGGAAATTAATCTCTAATTGTCCCGTACGACTCGCATGGAATTAATCGCCCCTCTTCGTCCCAAATATAGCCCACTTACATAGATGTGTTGGCAACGATAATCTACTTCTATTTGATTGGTTTATTTGGCACATTAAGTTGAATTGTCTGCGGGTCAAGAATATTTAGAGGGAAGAACTGTCCTCATCGTTCCTCACAACCCAAGGACGATGAGACGGAACAGGTTGACGCACTGCCAGACGTACCTTAGACTCGGCTCTAGCAATGGCGTCACAAGAGAACACTCGATCGTAGCACAGTCGAAGTATAGCAATTATCTACCATAATTTAGATATGAATTATGAATATCGCAGTTTACAGTTATCAATGATCAGTGTGATCCTGTAGGCCAAATTGTCGTAAAGGCCACTGCAGACGATAGCCATATGGCACTACGTACAATGAAAGTCTCGACTGATGTCTTGCCTCGGTATCGCCTCGACGCGTCAGCTGCACATGAAACTTGATCCAAATAAATTGAAAATTCGATAAATAAAGTCCTTCAGGAGTAACATTAATAAAAACAAAAAGATAATAGTGTACGAAAGTCACTATTGCAATGACGCATTTGCGTTTTATAAAGAAAAGAACATTGAACACAGAACGGGTAACCACGTGACCTTTACAGTTGCCAAGTACCGCCACACAAGTTGTAAGACGGTGACTCAATTCTGTATACTTCAGTAAAAAATATTTAAATACTAATTAAAATACGATTGCCATTACCGCAATTATGCTCGTGCCCATTTTCAAGTCATTGTTTGCGTGAAACTCATAATTTCAGCAATAATACGCGAGATACGATCAACCCGAAGACTTGCGTTTCTTCGACAAAATAAAACATGCTGGATCGGTGTCCTCCGACTGATGCCTCTGAAGTTAACTGTCATATGACCTGAATTTTCTTTCAAATGCAGAGAAAACACAGGACGTCCTGCCGAAAGGACTATCGTCTGCAGCGGAAGTAATATTTAATGATTATTTAGGTTGGTTTTCCGTAACAGGCACGCACCCGGTAGGGCAGTGTGCTTGTAAAATGTCGACTTTAAGGGCGCTGGCACACCAGGAGCAGTTGAGCTGGCAGGCAGGCAGTATGCCCTACACACCGCGAGTAGTAGCCTATAGCAGGTGCGAAGGTGCAGCTTTGCAGTGTTGCCAATTTGGCGTTTTTATGATAGATTTAGCATTTCGGGAGGTTTATTCGTTTTAGTATTTAGCTCGAAAAAAAGCAGGAAATTTGAAGTTTTAGCATTTGTGACATTTTTCTGACTTATCCAACACTAAATGCCGAATTTAAATGCTATTGACACAAATAAGGCACAATTGCGATAAAACTAAAAGTCGCTGATTATTGCAGCATTCAAGGTAGAAATCTAACTCCGCCTACCTTACAAACGGTGTATTAAATTCGTTCTTTACGAGACACCTCGAGTTGAGCGAGTTATCGCCTTCGCGTCATATGTCTGTGCAGGAGCTATTCCGTGCAATACCATATCTATTATATTATGATCCTTACTCTTAGAGTCGGTTGAACTTAAAGATATAGAGTGATTCTTTACTCAGTGCGAGGCAAAGGATATGCTGAATCTAAAGATCAAGCGAAATACGCTCAAAAGTTCAATAAAAAGCACAAACTCGCCAGTCAATATCAGAGTACTTCTTTTATGAGTTTTATGCATTGTTAAAAAAAGATGAGACATCTAAGGTGGAAGTCAAGACAGCCATGTATATTTGCTGCCATGCAACATTCAATTCCTGAGTTCATTAGGACGACTTGTGCAAAAATACCAAATCCGATAGTAGAGAAGTGATAAATCACACTATGTGTGCAAACGTTTAGTGGAGAGCGTTATAGTTCCTTATTCCAATAAAATTTTAACACTGATAGCAAGTTTAGCTTGTAACTGAATGAATCTAATGATTTCATTACTTACAAATCATTATTTTTTTAGCTACGGAGGAAGCCAAATGAAGGATGTGGCAGCATTTCCTTCAAAACAAATTTTACCCCATTCGAATGCCGAAGTCGAACATTATTTATCAGCATGAATGCCGTGAAAAATAAGGTTAGAAACATAATGTAACTGCCTATACTATCAGCTATTCTTACTGCAAAAGATGGCCTAAAGAGGCATAGCAGTGATAGCACACGTTACAAAAACTCCCAACTGCCAGAAGTCGCCATAAAAACATTGATTTGATGGATTTCTATGACATGACGATAGCCCCAGTTCAGAATGAACAGCTTGATCTATCAATTATGATGAAATTGCATGGGAACAGTAATTCAGCTAAAAATCGGTGGATCATAATCTTTTTCCTCTTTCTTTGTAATTAGATAGCATTTTTTCTACAACGATTTTGCAGGAAAGTCCGAATTTTATTTGGCAACACTGAGCAGTAGTGCACGTCTGGCGCAGAACCTCTGCGATCAACGTTCAAGTGCATTCTGATCGCAGTCCAGCAATGAAACACAGAGTTTTTCAAATTACCCAGATGGGAGTTCTAGGTTTCCCCATATCTTAAGAAAATTCCCCAGATAGTTATAAAAAATATAAATAAAAACTTCATACTTATCTCAATGTATGTGTAGCAGGTAACAGTTCATTATTTACGTAATTCTTAAGTATTAGGCTTAGAAAAATCCCCAAAATTGATCTGAAAATTCCTGGAACCCTCTCAAATTCCCAAGATTTGGAGAAAATTCCCAAAGAGTGGCAGCCCTGTAGCGCACGTCTGGCAAGGCACACACAAGCAGTTAGAGCAGGAATCGGTCGCACCGCCCGCCGCCAGCGCTGGCTGCTCTGGACGGCAGTTGCCTGCTAAACTGCCGCTGTTCGGTGTACTGTACACGCTCCAATGCATGGCGTGCTTCTCAAAACTGCCGGCCTGCCTGCCAGCTTTTCGCTGAACTGCCTTTGGTGTGCTAGCGCCCTAAGCTGTGTCGTCGTTGACAGATGAAGTCCTTCTCTCCTAATCGTAAAAACTACAGCATCATTGGAAAGAATTATGGATTTAACATTCGCCAGTTTCAACAACATCGTTTCGTAAGACAGTTTAGGTGAGGGGAATACGGTTAGATAATTTTTTTGCAAGTTAGTTAACGCGAGTCGGACGCGACACTTACTGTTATACTGCTGTAACGTATAGTGGCTGAGCAATTGTATGGCTTCTGCGTATTATGTATAGACTTATGCTTTAATATTACTTCACCGGAAGGAAAGAAATTTGTTTCTCTGATGCTTTAATGTTTTCTATGCAAATTTTGTTAAAAAGTTCTTCTATCTCAGCGTTTAATCATATGCATCAGAACCATTTTTTGTTGCAGCGGTTTGAAATTGTAGAGGATAGCAGGTCATTGGTAGAGGACAAAATAAATCGATAACATGAAGGTTTTCTATCATATGATACTATCTTCAGAATGTCCTATTACTTTTGATATAACTCACTCGATTTATTGCATTTTAAAGACGATAAATTTGACTCTAAGCGTGTTTCTTACACATGCGGGCTTTTTCCGGGTTGAATTCATCTCCCCTTTTACAAGCCTTTAAAAATAACGCTCTTTCAAAATTCTATCCTTCAGAACGTTATAAAAATGTTCGTAGATGCTTTGATACGTTTTTTGTGCAACTATAAAGATTGTAAGACAAGAGAACACTCTGAAAGCCCAAATGAAAGGCTGAAGAAACAATGTAAAATAGCTACTTTTCAACGTACTAGCATCTTGTGAAGTCACAAGCTTATCACCCGGAGTGTACCACAGCTTGGGCCCTCCGCGTGCGCTAACCTTGTAAGTATCATCATCCTCGCGCCCAAATGTCCTTGGTAGACGCAATTCGTTACATTAGCTAGCGATTTTTCTCTGAGTTTAATAGCGTTAAGTACCAAACAAGTCATTCTTTTCAATATAAACTGTATCTTGGGAAAGAGAACATTACTACCGGACTGTACAAACCATGGGAATCAGTTAAAAGTTTCCATTTACTACAGGTAAGAAGCGTCGTTGACTTGCCAATCAATCGACAATAATTCATGAGCAGTAGCTTTCCACATTATTGTAACGATTAATAGTATTAAACATACTAAGTGCTGCGCAAAGTGCCAACATACTGCTACACAGGTCACTAAATTGGTAGCAAATCATCAAAATTTACACATCGGCGGCAGCAGCAGCGCGAAGTCCTGACGTAAGGTGTCGCAATTAACTAGTAGTTCAGAATGTATACATGTAAATAATCGCAATTGCAGCGACACGCCGTCAGCTAATGAAGCACGGGAACATATGGTAAAAAAACGCTCCGTGTCGGAAGCCAACTCAAAGTTGGAACTACAGCCCATTATGACTGACCAGGAGACTTTTGGATCGTATAGCAAGAAGGCTGAGATATTCAAGTTTCTCAACACACACAAAAAAAATAATAATAATCACACAATTTTCTGAGTGATAACGTATTAACGACACATTCGATAGTCGAGACATGACAGCTAGTCCTCCTTAGGTCGTACTCGAGTCATGAAGTCCTAGAGTCATGTTTAAAATATTTATTTTCACAGATACGGTTCAAGTAGGTATTCTGGAAATCGTTTCGTGCACACACTCTCGTAATTAGCACTAGTGTTTACTTTTTGAAGGGCATATATAGCCTACTTATATATTGTGTATGCGCTATGTGTTTCCAAGAAGCTAGGTTCATTTTACCTAATAATTTTTTCCCAAAGTTCACAGTAGTTACAGTAATAATTAAAAAAACATATAAGGGTCGGCCAAATCCACTAAATTTGAACGTTTCGGGATGTCGTCTCCCATCTTCGAATCAAAAGATAAAATAACTAGAGCACTCTGAGAGCGCATACCTCCGCCAAGCGAGGCAACCCAGCAAAAAAATTCCAATTGGCTCTGAAACCATAATTTCCTTTGTATAAACTCCAAAATCTGATCATTTGTGCTTTTTGATAGTAATAACAGCTTGTAAAATCTTCGTGAAGATCCGTTCATAACTTTTTGAGATATGCTGCTAACAAACGTTATAACAAACATGAGTCAAACATACAAACGAACGAACCGATGATCTGCAACAAAATTTAACCATTTATGTCTTTCAGCATTACAAACTACCCCTATAAATTTCATAAACATCCAATCATTGTTTTTTGAGTTATTGTGCTAACAAGCATTGAACTAAAAATGGTGACAAACTAACGACAAACGGATCTTTACTCAAATTTGGTCATTTACTTTCGTTATATACCTAACAACTCATGTGAATTTCAGAAAATATATCCATAACTTTTTGAGTTAGAGCATTGAGAAAAATAAGGCAGACAAACAAGCAACAAACTGATAGACGGATCTTCACCAAAAGTTAATCATATGTTCCTCCTAACATACATAACAATCCCTGTAAATTTCGTCAAATCCGTCCATAACTTTTCGAGTTATCTTGGTGACAGACAGAGAGACAAACCCGACGAAAACATAGACTCCTCGGCGGAGGCTATGGATGGAAAAAACTCAAGAGGAACAATTTATTTTTGTTACACTAGCAAGCTTGCAGCAGAGATGTCGTAAGGAGGAGGTGTAAAGAGCGAATGACCGGGGTAAGCTCGGTCATTCGCACTTCACACCTCCTCCTGAACGACATCACTGCCCCTTGCTAACGTAACAGAAATAAACTAGAGCACTTTGAGAGAGCATACCTCCGCCAAGGAAGGCAATGGTCACGAAAAAATTAAAACTGGCTTGAGACCATGATTTTCTCTATATCAACAACAAAACCTAACCATTTGAGCCCTTCCTTCAACAGCGTTAACAGCTTCAGTAATTTTTTTGAAGATCCTTTCACAATTGAGTTACATCGTTGTCAAACATTAGTCAAACTCACAAACGGACCAGCCGATCATCACCAAAATTTAATCATTATCTCTTGTAATATTACTAACAACTCCTATCAATTTCATAAAAATCCATTCACAATTTTTTTTAGTTTTGTGCTAACAAGCATTAAATTAAAAACAACGACAAACTAAAGAACGAACAAAGAGATCATCACAAAAATTTGGTCATTTATTCTGATATACCTAACAACTCACGTAAATTTCATAAAAATCCGTCCATCATTTTTCGAGTGATAGCATTGAGAAAAATGAGGCAGGCAAACAAACAAACGGATGGACGGATCTTCACCAAAATTTAATCATCTGTTCTTCCTAACAT
Source organism: Parhyale hawaiensis (assembly GCA_001587735.2). Lineage (NCBI taxonomy): Eukaryota > Metazoa > Arthropoda > Malacostraca > Amphipoda > Hyalidae > Parhyale > Parhyale hawaiensis. The sequence goes on from LQNS02278070.1 coordinate 38,194,907, forward strand.
ACTTAACAATCCCTGTAAATTTCGTCAAAGTCCGTCCACTACTTTTCAAGTTATCTTAGTGACAGACAGATAAACCCAACGAAAACAGAACCTCCTTGGCGGAGGTAATTATTTCTTTTTCGACTTTCCCATTATTCTATCTTCTGAAGATGGGAGACGACATCCCGAAACATAAAAATTTAGTGAATTTTATCGACGCTTATATTTATTGCATGAAATTAATCTTGTCTTTCAACATTTCATACGTTTAAAGTTCACCAAAGTCATAAAAATTAAATACTGACAGTGATAAAATACAAGCGTAAGTTCCATTTACAGTTTTTTTTTCATGTTTTAATCAAAGGCGGAGGTATGGTAACGATTTCTCGCAATATTTGATTTTTTTCTGAAGCATTACAGAAAATGGTCCGGGCACAACTCAATGTAGGTTTTCTTTAGGTAGGCCTACCGATATACTGTAAATCTGTATTTGAATTTACTGCTGAACCTGGCGGTGAATAATAAAAAACGATATTGTATCATTCATAATACTTCGGGTACTGACGTGGGTATGAAGAATTCACGGCAATTACTATAGTTCTGGGGTTAAGCAAAGTATACTTCACCCTAACTCAGAAGCACAATACTCCTTCTCAGTCGGCAACATTGAACAAAATATTTCCTTTTTAAGTAGTGGTTCTTAACCTGGGTTCGATCGAGCCCCAGGGGTTCGGTGAGTCAGTTTCAGGGGTTCGCAGATTTCGTTCATCCCATTCGTATGATTCGTGACGCCCCGATCTACTTGTCGGTTTTGTTCTCTGAACACAGTGATTTCGTGTGCAAATGTTGTACGGTACAGCTTGCGCACTACGAATACAGCATACAATTATATAAATATGCTTTGAATCTGAAGAAACACGAAAGCGCATTTGTTTTCAACTACGAAGGGTTCGATGAATGCGTGTACGCCATTGTATGGAACATGAGGGGCTCGGTACCTCCAAAAAGCTTAACAACCGCTGTTCTAAAGGAAGACAGTCCGGCACCACTCAGTGCATGAACTGTATATAAGTAACCTCGACATACCCAGGTATTACTTTCATCTTAAGTGTTCACTTTAACGAAAAGCTGTAGCATCAGAGGGAAAACTTATGTAAACAGAAAATTATTATTGCAGTATGTATCTGCTTCATCTTCTCGATTCGACTCCAAAGAATGGCATGTTCGTTTCCTTCACTGATTATCTCTTCAATTTGCTCACCATTAACTCACAACAAATAAAGTTTTATGTAGGAAGAAAATGAAATACTAGTAACTATAAGAGGGCCTACAGCTACTTCAGACCTTTTTCATGGCTTGGATTTGAAAAGTGGCTTAGTAATATGAGTATTTGAGTTTACAGGCGTCTGCAGGTTTATCACCAGGAGCAATCCGGCCTCATTTCCACCTATCTGCATCAGGACAGCGTGCCAGGATTGCCGCAGTATTCAACCTGGGATACTCTTATCTCTTTTTTTATCAAAGTGAAACTAAAAAAGCAACGTTTGTCAACACTTTGTGTTAAACGAACATCGCTTGAGATAGGCTTACTAATTTTAGCGAGCGGTGCCGCTAATAGTGCATTTCAATGAACAGCTAAAAGATAAAAAAAAAATAATAGACATAAAACTTACTTATACATATAGAGCAAAAGTCGGCAAACTTTTTCTGCTGAGAGAGTCATGCCTGCCCAATATTTTTTTTTTAAGCCTATATGAGAGCCACATAACATACTTTATATATATATTCAAAATAAGTTAGGGTCTAAGCTAAATTCTGAGGGATCACCTCAAACATTGCCCGGGGGTCTACGATTTCTACTGTTTTTTTTTTTTTACTTTCTTTTTTGCTCTACTGTGGAGAGCAGGTACATGTGGGGTTCACCCAACTGCAAAATCCTGTGTACAGAACAGATAAAAATGAACAAACACTAATCCTAATTTCAAAAAAATATCTATGTGTTCAAATTTAGCCCTCACTTATTTTGTACAGTTTATTTTTATTTACCACTAAGTACAACTGAAAACGAGCAGGTTTATAAATAAGAAGAAAATTTTACAAGTAATATTTATTGAATTTGTGCTTCTTTTCAGAACGTTATGATGAAGTTAACTAGTTAAAAATTCAATAGTTCTCGCCAATGCAAGGAGATTTCTGCCGCTGTGCACCTATAAATTCATAAAATGACACCGAAATTCTACATTAACTAAATATGTTATGAAACGTCAGCTTGTATTTAATTTTCAGCTAGATGCAGCCATCAAGAGAGACAGATCTGGCTCCCGAGCCATTCCTATATAGGTATTTTAATGTATTTTTCATCAGAATTATTGTCAGACTGAGCGGCTGCATCGCTTCAACAACAAAAACATACACAGCTTTCTGAGCGCTGGCTCACCGCAAATTTGCAGAGCTATCGGAAATTTTATTAGCGACTGGACAGCAAAAACAGTTTAGCAAATCGCTAGGCATCTCCCAGTCATACTTGCAAGGATATAACGAAACATCAAAGTGATGAGCCTAGGGAACGCGTTCAAAAAGACTGTAGTATGAACGGCACTTTAGACGACCATTTAGTGTTCCCAGCCGCTAAAGTAAAAATAGTGAAGAAACGACCATGCATACCTACTACAGAGTGACAACTGTATGTAGTAAGGATACTTTCGGAAAGTACTTCAGTCATCCGGACGAAATTAACGCTGCAAGTAACGAAGCAAAAAGAACTGCACCTTTGATCGGAGCTGTTTCGTCCAAAGTGAAAAAAAAAGTGTTACGATCTGCACTAGCGTGTCTACGCACGTGGAACTTTCTATGGATCAAGTGATGACCTCAAGTGATGACCTCAAGTTCAGATGCAACGATTGACTGTCCCTTCCAATTTTAATTTAAAGAAAATGTGAAGCTACAGCACTCGGAGAGCTAGCGTATACCTGCGCCAAGCAAGGCAACAATAACGAAAAATTCAAATTGGTTCTGAAACCATGAATTCCTTTGTATCAGCAACAAAGTCCTATTATTTGTGCCTTTTGAAAGAAATAACAGCTTTTGTAATTGTCTCAAAGATCCATTCTTAACTTTTCGAGTATGTTATTAGCAAACATGTTGATAAACATTAGTCAAACATACTAATAGACCAACCAATCATCACAAAAATTCGATCATTCATGTGTTTCAAGATTTCAAACAAATCCCGTAAATTTTTCTTAAACATCCGTTCATTACTTTTTTGAGATATTTTGCTAACAACAAAATTCACACAGAAAGACAGACAAATGGACAAACAGATCACTACAAATATTTGATGATTTACTCTCGTAATATGCCTAACAGTTCATGTAAATTTCATAAAAATCGGACCATAAGTTTTTGAACTATGGTACTTACATAGACCGCAACAGTACTTGACTCTTATATAGGTCTGACGCTAGCGGCCAAAAGTCGGTAACGAAAAAGTGTGATTTTCACTCCAAGATACCCAACATTTTGCTTGCGGAGAAGGTACCTTGGATACGGCGGGGACGGACTTGGACGCTTGCTTGCATGACCGTGTCTGGACATGTTCATAATAGCTCTTGAGAAAATCCCCTTTTTCCCATTTTGGCCGCCAGGGTCAGAGGCCACTTGGATCTAAAAGTCAAGTACTGTTGCGGTCTATGGTACTAAAAAAAAAAAAGTGACAAATAAACGGTTGGGCGGATCTTCACCAATAGTTAATCATCTGTTGCTTCTAACATGCCTAACAATCCCTGCAATTTTGTAAACATCCGTTTTGGATCGCGCGTCCAGCACTGCACCTGCTGCATCGGATCACGGGCTTTTACTAAGCTGAGAATTACAATTCTGCGATTGGCAATTGCTAGCGATATTTTTCTTCGAAGAGACAAAGTTTCAAACCATTAAACCACAATTTTTAGTAATGCCTGTTTAGGCTCAGCTCCTAAGGGCATTAAACTTCGACTTAAGCAGTAATAATTGAGCACCAGAGGCATAGTACCGATTGGACAATGACACAGCAAGTTGAAATACCTATAAGTATGTAAAGCACTTAACTTATTAATAATTGTCTCGAAAATATTCATTCATTATTCAATAGTTATTATGTTAATAGCGACCTAAGGTCATATGTTTGCTGGTGCCCTAGAAGACAGCTACTTATCTTGGGACCACCGTGTTCTACATTACATAATGTCATCCATCACACCTTCGAATACCGAAATGTGACCTAGAGGTTAGCAGAAGACTGCCAACCAACATGCGGTACAGGTAGTGACTGCAATTACGCCTACGAGCAAAAAAAAGGTGGACTTGTTTTACTTCAACTGGTTATGCGCTACGTTTAGCTGCTAGGACTACGTTGCTTCGGAAGTTAATTTCTCGCGGGAAAGGCGGTAAAAACGAAAAATTGGTATTTCAGCAAAAATTGGAATCGCGTAACCATGGAATTGATTGAAATTAATAATAAAAAAAAATCCGCGATGGAGTTTGGTGGTTAGAAATTGCGGAATCGTAGACTTTCAGTTTAAAACGCCAGCGCGAAACAGCTGTACAAGGGAGCTTAAAAATATACAGGAGCTGTTACTGTACCAGACGACAAATAAATGTGTCATCCTTCAGGATGCAGCAGCTGAGGAGGAGAGCATAAAGATATAGAGGAGCTGTCACACGGTGTGACGACTACCCGTGTTTTACTAACTACAACACAGAGGTCCCATCAATAGACAAGCGTGTCGCCAGTCAAGCAAGCACATCTATGTTCGAGAAAGAAAGAAAAAAGGCAACCCGTTTTACCTGCCACAAAGCGTATTCAAGGCATAAAAAGGAACAAGGGGACCCTGTGGGGCAAGAGAACGGCGGAGGAAGCGACGGCTGCGATAGACAAGCGATAGAGGCGCTGCGGAGACGGCCACGTCCTGATAAATACAAGGAAAAAAACAGCAGCCACCAGACGGGTTAAGCTTGGTTTATGGTAAGTCACTTTGCGCCCTAACCTATAGGAGCAAAATTAATGTGAGCGAAGGAAACTGCTGGAAAAAGTTGCGTTAAGTCTGGCTCATGGTGTCACTTTGCGGCCTAAGCTAAAAGCAAAATTAATACGAACGAGAAAAACTAGAACAACCGTCACTCGTCAATCATCGTAGAGCCAATAGGCTAATAGTGTTACTTCACGGGTTAAAGCTCCGACCAAATTCATCCCTTTGCTACCTAAAGTCACCGTACGATCACGTTTTAAATAAAGCAATAGTATGAAACTTGATAAATGATGAGGACGTAGCTGGATAAACACACTGCAATGAGACACCTTCGATATTACCAAATAAACCTCATAATTCCAAATTAAACATCTGTTTCTCGGAACATTAACACAGCGGCTGACTCCTTATTCTTAACCGTCTACATTAAATATTCCCCAGCGCGGTGGATGCAGTAAGTCCGGAAAGAAGTGAAAGAGCAAAGAAAAAAATTCAATAGTAGCAGTATTCCTATATAGAAGTAACCGTTTCATTTGGCATCTATAGGGTAAAAATAGTCGACCAAACTGTCCTTTCTTGCCTGGGTAATATTTTGTTCATTTAGCACTCGATGCACTAGTGCAAATATATTCAACAGAAAAAATATCGCCGTTACATCGTTAATACTTAAGGTTCGCGAAGGCTCTACGTATTTGGATGATACCTATGTAGCTGTCACATACCTACAGTCGTGACAACAATTTCCAAACCTGGAAATAGCATGGACTCTGTAAACCACACACTGATTGTCTCCGTAATGCAAAACGTTTGAAATTAGAATGAGCTAAAAAAAATTGACAAAACTCTGCCGGGCCTCTTTGTCGTGCTATTGCGTTAACAGAAGGGGGTTTGAACCAATTTAATAACCTGCACTAACTCATAAAAAAACTGTCCTTATATGCTGTCACATGTCTTAACGACAAAAATGGAATTTAGATTCAATTATTCAAAGATAATAATGAAATTGTACCTCATATCTTCTGGAATGCTATTTCGCACTCTTTTATGGACCTCTAGGCTAAGATAGCTCAAGTGAGCGCAATAACTTCGAACAGGCACACTAAAATGCACGTATCCATGAGCAAAAGACGCACCACTTCTATCACATTTGAAACGCACCATCCATCATTTCGCCGGAGCTCATCGATATGTTCTAACAAATGAAGGGATGCACGGCTGTAAACTAACTCGATTCAGATGCCACGCTGCCAGCCATTCTAGGGTATGTCGTGTGACATTTGCAATCACTTCTTCATGACAAGAGACAGAGTTTAGCATTATTCACGGAGAAGCGAGATGGAACAAGTTAGGTGATATACTTAAAGGTTAGACCTGAATATATTCAACAAGCAGCGGTCCTGATGAAAACTGCACGGTCCTTTGTTGGTATCGACTCGAAAGGATTGTTGAATAAAGAGAAAAAAGGGGAGAACGTGTGCTCCACAGCAAAGTACTATCGTTTGCCAGTCATGCAGCCGTTCTGTAATTGATAATAAGTTAATTAGTATTACTACATAATTATTGACATATCATATTTAAGCTCTCTTTACAGAGTTCGCTATGATACCTCTAGAGGAAGAAATGACATAGAGTACGAAGTCGGGTGAATACGACAGAGGAGGAACACATTTCAACAACTGTCATTTCAACATACTCGAGGGTGGCATATAGCTCGGATTCGGAGAAAACTTCTTCCGTTGAAAAAAGAACACAAAATGGAGAAAACCATTTGCCGCCAAGAAATCATAGTGTTTTTTACGCTCGTGCTGACCTAAAGAATATCTTACCATTTGCCTCGATAATTATGCAATCAAATTAAGACGATCAGTGTAAACTGAAGGCGGCTGAAGTTTGGATGGAGAAGACCTCAGATGAGAGAGAGTACACATCACGATGGAAGAGATTGTTTAGAGAAGCTGTATGCATCTGCATCGAGTGGACTTCAAATTTATCAAAGCAAGACCGGAATCAGATATCCTGTTCGAGTGCCATCATCAGCAACCTGGAATATTTTCTACCTATCAGTTTCCTATGAAGTTTGGCAGGAT
>LQNS02278070.1:38233409-38250976 GCA_001587735.2 Parhyale hawaiensis
TGTTATGGAGCAGGTGATCAGGTGTGTTATGGAGCAGGTGATCAGGTGTGTTATGGAGCAGGTGATCAGGTGTGTTATGGAGCAGGTGATCAGGTGTGTTGTGGAGCAGGTGATCAGGTGTATTGTGGAGCAGGTGATCAGGTGTTTATGGAGCAGGTGATCAGGTGTTTATAGAGCAGGTGATCAGGTGTTTATGGAGCAGGTGATCAGGTGTTTATGGAACATGCAATCAGGTGTGTTGTGGAGCAGGTGATCAGATGTGTTGTGGAGCAGGTGATCAGGTGTGTTATGGAGCAGGTAATCAGGTGTGTTATGGAGCAGGTGATCAGGTGTGTTATGAAGCAGGTGATCAGGTGTGTTATGAAGCAGGTGATCAGGTGTGTTATGGAGCAGGTGATCAGGTGTGCCACCGAGCAATAACTTACACTTGTCGTGGAATAGGTGCCGAGGTGTGTCAAAACGTAGGCGTCCTTATGCGTCAAGATTGTGTCTGACGCCGTTTTAAGCTTTATCGGCTTGTGATTATAGCCTGAATTACTTTCCAAAGTAGTGAAACGAAAACCCAGGAAGGAAGTTCGGGACAAGTTAAAGCAAGTGGATGACATTTTCTAGCTAGCAGAGTGCGAATTGTAGATGCCCTGAAAATGCACTTATGTGCGCTAAAGTAGCAACGCAACAAGCTCCTAAACATGTCTGGCCTCTTTACCAGCAAATTCTTTGCGAAATTACCAGTTAAGCTTTGAGCAGAGTCAGTCTTCTTAATTTATTAACCAAAAAGAAAAAATAGAATAAGGTTAGATACCATAAGTCGCAACAAACCTCGTAAATAGACCAACTTCCACTACTATAAGTTAACTTCCAGTACTGTAAGATCGATATTAAACGATAACTTGTGGGAAGCCCACGATTGTCTAAAAGAAAACTGCGCGTGAGGTACCTACCTCAGCATGGCACTTTCAGAGGCTAAAAAGTAACGAACTCGAGCTAGGTGTTGGCGGTGAAGGTAACGATCTGAAGTTACATTTTAAGGGTTAAAGTAACGCATGCGAGTTGAGCTTATATTACGGGTTAAGTAACGACCGGAAATGAGACGTAGGCTAGGGGTAGGAGTGACGTACAACAGTTAGGCCCATGTTAGGGGTTAAAGTAACTTCCGTAAATGAGGCATAGGCTAAGGGTAGAAGTGACGTACAACAGTTAGGCACATGTTAGGGGTTAAAGTAACTTCCGTAAATGAGGCATAGGCTAGAGGTAGAAGTGACGTACGAGAGTTAGGCCTAGGTTAGCAGTTAAAGTAAGAACTTGCGTCACCTAATTTACAGCAGCATAGGGAAGTTCAGAGACATAGAACACACTTGTCTCGAGTCCAGAGGCTGGTTGTTCTTAAATTAGTAATGCAAAAGGATAACAGGTGAAGGCAGTGTGAGCAGAGAGCGTGAGAGCTCGGTAAGGGCTCCCTTCCCCACCGTGTTCTCATTAGCTTGCTGTCGTAACATGATGTTGTGTGCGTGTATGCCCTCCACTATCTAATGCAATATTCAATAACGGCACATTAATCCATGAATGTATTGAGACAAATTGCACAAGATTAATACGGGACATATTGTTTATTAATAAAAAAAGAAATATCTGGAGTTTCTAAGGGATGTGTCGAGGTATATTAAGAAAAACGTTCGAATTTCAAGAAATGTCCCGCGCTCTATTTTTATAAACTTAGAACTTTATACGATAAAGATAGTGGTCCGTTTCCAAAATGCATCTTACTTTCTATATTCCATGGTCTACAAAAAAGCTCGCAGTTATTATTTTTCGAGGTCTATGAAAAGAAAAGCTCGTAGTTTCTATGATATCTAACGACATTTATTTCTTACACTAGACATTCCACAAGATATCTCGCGGGGTCCATCTTTATGCTGGACTTTCCACACGATGTCTCAGACGGTACCTTTTGTACTGGACTTTCCGTACCATTTCAATAAATTTTGGGATTTGCTACTCCACGTCGTGAGTTATCGAAAGAGTGATAGCAGAGATTCCCGACATTTCAAGTGATAGAGACGCACTATATAATGCAAGGCGTCTAAAATTACAGCAAATGCCTTGAAATTTTTTTAATGGTGCTCACATGCGTAAGGTTAAACATTGTGTAATAGGTCTACAAATCCAAACGCACTGTAATATAACTATAGAGAAATGGATTTTTCTATCATTTTCGATAGCGAAGGTCAACTGGTAATCACATATCAACAATAGGTATTGAATAAAACACGTGGTGTGTCTATTTGTGTATGATAGCATATTTGTTTCACGGTATAATTAATTTTCCATTTTTACGAAGGACTTACTAAACGATCTTGAGAAGTAAAATAGCTGTGAATTTAATCTAACCTAGCCTAACCTAAACAAATCAAATCAAACTTGACCTAACCTTATCTAACGTCTCTACACTGATCACCGATCAACTGCCAAGAGTGGCAGCGCCGGGTCAGCACTGCACGCCGTGTAGGCTTGTTATTGTCAAAAAAAAAAAAAAACAAGAGGGTATCATATCAATATTTCTTTAAAAACTATCGTGAAAATCGAAAAATTATTATGAATAAAATGCGCTTGAAATTAAAGTTTACGCATACTGTGCGAGTTTCATAATCAACGGACGAAAAATAAAGAAAATGAAACGTCGTCACGAAAGTAAAAAAGATTACGCGAACATAATGCATGTAAATTTCACCATGCTTAATAACTCTAAATAGTAGAACATGTGTTTTATCCAAAAATATTCCTCAAACGTAGTAAAACACCACAGCACTGACGTTCGTCTAGCCATGCCTATCTGATGCAGTGAGAGGACAACATGCGGGTGCGCGTCAATACCGGTGAACTTATATCAGTTTTCCTCCTGGCACATACACTTAATCTGATTATTTTTTGGCATCCATTACATCATCTGAAAGGTCATGAAATAGGCTTTCATCGTAGGAATCTCATTTTTCTCAATTGTGACTTCTCATTTGTGTAGCCTATTTTGAATCTGAAAGTCATATTCTGAGTTATTTTACACATTTTCACATTTTGACAACATGTGCGCATAGAGCATAGGAAGGTTTACTTTACTACCAATTTTCGTCAAAATCATTTGAAAATTGAATTTTTTTTTGCAGCAAAAATTGTTTTTTGGAATAAAAAATTAAAAGCTCTCCAACTTTTTCAAAAAGCTGAATTTTGCCAAAAAAAAAATTGCACCACAGGGTACGGCTATGATGACTTCAGTTGTGGTTAAAATATTTGCACTGAATTTTCCAACACCCTGTACATATTTGTCTGTCCATCTAAAAACAGTTAGTAGTTGAGCAATCCTCATTACTTTTTGTAGGGAGTTTTGTGGGTTGACCTAAATGTGACCCATGCCAAAAAACTAGGCCTAGCTGGCCATCAAAAACGACGGCGTTGAATTAGCCTCCACCGCGGCAGATTGTCTTACACCACGAGGCATTCCATTTTTCTTTTTTATTATTAAGGTGCTTATGCTACGCAGGCTGTGCGCTAAACTTCTTGGACACAGCATCCATATGAGAAACTGGGATTAGTTGGCCATCAAAAATGACTGCGTTGAATTTGGCTCCAACAGCGGGTGATGGCTTTACGCCGCAAGGCGTCTATATTTTTAATGCATTCACTGTCAGAATATAGATACCTATATTACGGTGAGCAAAAATCAATCATAATTGCAATTTAGCTCTAGAGATCACAGCATCTAACAGAAATATGTGGTAGATACCGAATTGGGTCTCAACGTGATTCAATGTCAGTAACAATATGCATTTATTTGAACATTTAGCTTATAGTTTATATATGATCCTAGTTCGACCGTCAGCCACCAAGCGCTCTGATAGCTCGAATGGTTAAAGCGCAAGTTCAAAGTTATACCGATAGGATTGACTGACACGGATTCGCGGCCAGTCCTTTGTCTTTATATTCTTAACGCCGAAGGCCCACGTATATATCGGAAACAAACTTCACAATCTGTTAACAATGAAGAGATTCGAGAAGTTATTCACAGTTTGTGACAGAAAATATCCGTTTACTGATGCAACCACTAAACATTTTCCGATATGACTAACAAGAACTTAAAAGCTGTTTGGTGATGGGATGCCGGCACTTTGTTATTTCAAGTAAAAATTTACTGCAGTGTACAAAGAGAACTCCCGTGTATGTGTATCGCTTCTGTGCTGGAAGTGACTCAATAGACACCAATGCACTCGGACGATAAAAGTTGCATGGCCACAAAACTACACATTCGACTACATTACCGTGACTACAACATGGCGTGTCTGAACGTAACGCCAAAATACGCGTTATTAAAAATAAGCTAGACTAAGAACTGAGAAATATTTAAACAATTCCCACTTGACATAATGCAAAACTGCAGCGGCGGCATACATTTTCGGCATGTTTTTTATGACGATATAACAAAGCACAAGCCGAAGCAATGCTCGCGCTGCCACGTATAATAGGATAAGCAACAAGCAGGGCGGCTGTGTCACTGCTGTTGCCCGGCAGCATCAGCGGGGCTTTATATATACTTTCGTCCCGTTTCAAATGAACACCTAATGCAATGAAGACGAAATGCAGCCATTAGTTTAGTGGCCGAAACTTTCTCACTTTAGCAACATAATGGCACTACAAAAGACACATCTAAGCCCATTGTTTCAAAAAACTAAGGCGCTCAACACGCTCATCCAACAGGCATAAGCGTAAGGAGGGAACTCGTTGTACCTAAAATACTTTAGTAATTGTTCAAGCCATTGCCCTAATCGAGTGCGCATTTGCGGTTTTGGGGCACTGGCACGACGGATGAATTTGCGATTGTTTGTTCCATTTATCTGCGTTAATTAATTCTACCTTCATTTCAAGGTTAATTATTTCTTGTATTCATTTTTGCTCAGTTATATCTTGCATTTATATCTGCCTTCATTTCTTGTAATTTATCTCTGCGTGAATTATAGCTTTGCATACATCTCCGCGTCCATTATTTCTAGTATTCATATCGGCGTTGTTTTTTGTATATATCAATACGTATATCTTGCAGTTATCCCTGCGCAGCTATGTACTTCCTTCATTCCTGCACAATAATATTATTACGGGTGGTAAAGGAACTACCACGCTGATGCAAGCACAGACACTTATTGCGATTTAAAATCTTCATTAGACTATAAATACAGTCAGTGCAACGACGTAAGATCATTCGGAAGGGCTAAGATACAGTAATACGATTCCAAGGTGCAGATATCTGCCATCAGTTGCCCTGTTAGCGGCTTTACCTCTAGCATTAGATTAAAAGACATTGTTCAATTTCGCTGAAAGGTATAAGGTTAATTTATTCACTAACAATAAAGTTGCACTAATAGCATCGGTATCAATATCTTGGAGGTATCACTTTCTAAGAAAAAATATAATGGCAAGGTATTATCCTTCTGCTGTAGGTCATCGTTAACTATTGGCAGATACATAGAACAGCTGTTAGCAGTTCTACGCGAAGTTAAGATAACTTAATGTTTTTTCCCCATTCGGTACAAGCTACGCACGACATCGCGACGTAGCACCTTTGTAAATATACAAGTCGAGCGGTCCACATCCAAATATTCATTCACTCCAGCAAGCTTTCAGCAAAAGTAGAAAAAAATTCGACGTTTCACGCCTCAAATTTTCCCCATATCAGCAAAAACAGAAATCTATGCAAAAGCAGTGGGGCAAATGATCTCATCAAAGTTGTACGGAAAAGATTCCTATTTATAAAGAGATGCATAAGTCTTTGCTTTGAACACATCCTTATGCAAATAAAATAGACCGAAGTCACTTTAGAAGGCGTTTTACGTTAACCTATCGGTGCCAGGCTGCATTATTTCTCTCTCTATATATACAGAGTTGCTTTTGCCTTAGGAATACAATAGGACCAAAAACCATTGTGACAAAATGACACAGCCTGGCATGAATAGAGTTAGTGCGCTCTGCGTTGCGATCAAGGCGCTAAAGTTATATAGGAGACGGAACATGAGTGGTTATAAGACATAAGTGCTCAGGAAGCAAAAATAGTAACGGGATTTCTCACGTGAACCAGCATCGAAACGTGGTGTCATAATGACGTCACATCGACCAATGGAACAGCTGAACAGCCAATGAGTTTTGAACATAATGTTACTAAAAGTGGTCAAATGTAAACTCCAAGCCCTTAAATACATAAATCAAGAGCAAATATACTAATTGAACAAAAACACAATTATTTATAGAAAATTGCGGTGGAGACCTTCACAGCATTAGGGAATGGCAGGCAAGGAAATGGTTATCAGCAGTCACAGTGATTTTTTTTATTCATGATTGCATTGAGCGTGTACGAAAAACAAGTTATAAGCAGTATTATTGAAAACTAGAGCACTCTGGGAACGTATACCTCCGCTAAGCGAGGCAACGGTAGCAAAAAATTCAAATTGCCTCTGAAACCATAATTTTCTTTCTATAAACTCCAAAATCTAATAATTCGTGCCCTTTGATGGTAATAACAGCTTGTGCAATTTTTTTTAAGATCTGTCATAACATACGTTATGACAAACATGAGTCAAACATACAAACGAACAAACCGATCTGCACCAAAATTTAATCATTCATGTATTTCAACATTACTAACAACCCCTATAAATTTCATAAGGATTCATTCATTCATTATTTTTAAGTTATTGTGCTAACAAGCATAAAATTAAAAACAGTGACAAACGAACAAACGGATCATTACCAAAATTTGGTCATTCACTCTTTGCCATACACCTAACAACTCCCGTTAATTTCAGAAACATCCATCCATAACTTTTTGAGTTATGGCATTGAGAAAATTAAGGCAGACAAAACAAACGGATGGACATATCTTCAACAAAAGTGAATCATCTGTTCCTCCTAACATACCTAACAATCCCTGTAAATTTCGTCCAAATCGGTTCATAACTTTTTGAGTTACCTTGGTGACAGACAGATACACAAACAAAGACGACGGAAACATAACCTCATTAGCGGAGGGAACTACAGAATCTTCGGTTCAGGGAGCGTCAAGAAAGAACTTCTGAACAACTGTACACATCGAGCATTACGTGAGCGGTACGATAGTGTGGAAGCTGCCGCGCAAGTTTCGTTGCGTTCTGCGAAATTCCATAGACAAACTTTGCATGCACGGTACGTGATGTGGACGGGGCTTAATAATGTTTACCAATTCAATGTCGGCGACATAACCCGCATTAAGTTTTTTATGTGTCAGGCAATATCGAGTCATTTTGGTTTCTAGAACGTGGACAAACCCTGAGATTAAAATCTCCAGCTGAAAAACTTAGCAAACCGCCGCGTTCGCATTTTCGAACATATAAAACATGCTCCCAGGGATAACACAAAAGTTTCTTGAAACTTAATTGTTCGGCTGCAGTGTATGTGTTTTTTTTATTCACAGAACGATAAACTGTGTAGATGCTCCTCATGAACTGTCATTTCATGAGGCCTGAACCAATCCAGTCTATGTAAAATAAAAAACGAATTATTACTCAAAAAGCGATAGAGACATTAAGACACAAATTTAACTAAAAATAACAATAGAGACTTGAAGACGATACCGAAGTAATCACAACACGAAAGATACTTTCATTCCACCCCTAATACCCAGTATTTACCACAATACAATATTGTTAGCCAACTATTTACCAGCACACTTTCTGCCCCTAACAAAATTCAACAGTACGTTAAATGCCCAGAGTTTATCAGTACATTAACTGCTCATTGCATACCAGTAGATCAACGGCCCGCATTTTCTACCACATTAACTGGCCACTCTAGTGCAGTACATCAACTAACCACTAAGAGTGAACACAGAACACAAATAGCTCCCAATTCGAAGATGAAGCGACTACATTTCCACAGCTATACGCAAGGTCCATTGTAGGAGTTTACAGCCATTCGCCGCCGCAATATCTGTGGCCGCTGAGACATAAGACTGGTGACATTTTACAACGCTCTTTTATGCTCAATTAAGGGCACATTTCTTAACGTCCTAAGAAGCAGCTAAGAGCATTATACTTAAAAACTTCAACGATGCAGCGACACTAAAGCTTTATAATGGCAAATTAAAAGGTGAAAATCTTCTCGATGCGACACAGAGTTATGGCCACTAAAATCCAATGAACTGCAACAGCAATGAGAAATTTGACTGGCATTTTGCTAAAGATATTCAAGTGAAGAACACAAAGGCAAGAGTTGTGTGAAGAGAGGAAGTAGCCGCGAGCCAAGATTTGAAGACGAGAATTGGGCGCACGTGCAGTTTAATTACATTTGGTTTGTTTTGAGTTGCGAGTTGCACCCTTCCATGCTCACAGGCATGGCTGAACTACGTTAACAGGTTGACTCATCGCTTGACCATTTTGAGACGGTTCTGCGCATCTACTCGTGTGACGTCAGGTGGAGAGAAGATCGTCGGTGTTGCACTAGTGTCAATAGTGTTCTTTATTCATTTATACCAATATTTCTGCTAAAATGGGCTGATAATTGATGTTCGGCTATTTGAACACGGAAGCAATAACTTGGTGAACCTTTTTCTTTTTCCTAAAGCTCTGGAGTAGCGAAAAAAGTGAGTTTTGGAAGCAAATGAGTATACTAAGTTTTTGCGCTCACCGGTAACATCTACTGTGCTTCAAACATTATTTGCCCCTGTAAAATGATAAACTACTAGTCTACTACATAGTAATTATAAGTAATTCAGTTTTCCTTCCAGATTTTTCCATGTAACCACAGAAACCACCAATTTCTCTTAAAGAAGTCATGAAAACTTGAAACGAATTCTTTCTTGTTAAACTTTGAACGCATGTCTAGCTAAGTTACCCTAATAATTGGGATCTTCTCAGAAAAGTCGAAAGAAAATGCTGTGTCAACGGGGAAACTGTTTAATCACATGAAATACCGCCTTCAAACGACTAATATATGAAGCTTGAACTAGTAAAAAAAACACTCCTCCGTTTAACCATTTGTGATATTTTGACAATAAAAACTCTTTACAATACAACTTTCCCAAATAAAGTTTATAAATTTGGAATTAAATTACTTCTAGAGCGATTAATACTGCTCCGATAATACGTATGCTACTGTAGTTTTTTCCATGTAAGACATCTTCTTCCACGGTAATTTTTCATGGCGGAGTGTACTAGTATGTCAAATGGTATATGATGATTACAAAATAAGCCATATCAGTACCTAGGAAGTCGTGGCTATGTTGTTGTAATTGATTTTTTCGACTGCCAACCTATTCGCTCGACATTTTATGCCTTATTTCAAGCAAACCCATTTTTGCATTGCACAGTTAACAGCTGCGACAGTGTAGAAATGATTACCCTTCTTTTTGTTCATGGAAGCCACGCTCACCGTATTTATAAAGCAAATAACAAGTATGAACTATTTAACACTGTTTGCTATCCACCTCTCCACCTGACGTCACAGGAGTGGACGGGGCTTAACACCTACCTGCGCGTGAGTTAACCTGTTCGTTGCTCAGCGACGCTCACAGGGACTATCTGATCAGCTGACGGTTACCGACGGTGTAGAAGTTGTGAGAGCGTCGTGGTTGCCGCGCGCCCATCCAACCAGGGGAGAGGGATAGCTACCTCTTACCCCATTATGCATCACTAGATCTAGTACATCTGAACTAGTTTTAAAAACACCAAAATCCAATTTAAATTAAAACGTTATAAAGAGCAAAGCGTACCAATATGCCCGAACTCGCTACGACCCAACAAGAAGAAAACTGGAGAACATAGCATGTCGAGACAGATGAGGAGCCCATTTATGAACGGATAGTCATCGCGCAAGGGAACAAGACATCGGGAAGAAACAGAAGACTAGCAGAAATCAATACAAATAGGAGTGTGAAATATTGAAGAAACTACGTCGGCACGAAAATAAAAGAAAGCCATCCAAATGGTCTTTTAGGTTCTATGTAACACTATAAGAACCAAATTTGTCTTTTATGTTCTGTGTAACACTATAAGAACCAAATTAAACTGCCATTTCTTATAGGAAAAGCATTATTGGGAAGGTCCGTATGATGAAGCGGTTCTTAGCTCCACTCTCCAAAGTTCATTTCTACATTTTGTCAACGGCCAGCTGTCCAAATAACGGGCCCCGTCAGCACCTCACCTGCTGTAGAGCTGAACTGTACAAAACAACCGTTTCAGAATGACCGCATTACCCAGACTTGAGTTATTTTGTTATAAAAGTAATAGGTGAAGGATCCTCAACAAGAAAATCAGTGGGCTGACTAGTAACATGTTGAGAATAGCGTACAGGTGCCCCAGTCGAGCACGAAAAGAATTTTCATTGCAGGGTCTCTGGAATTTCGCCATACGGGTGCGTATCTTTGCTATCATACTGTACAAGGTAGCACACTTAGCAAAATTTACCTTGGGAAAAAATGAGCAGCGAAGAAGTATATTTGACAAGCTCTGCTGCCATCCCCATGAACAGCAACCCTTATACGCACTAATACACAAAATTTCGCACCAGATAAATATAGGATCGGGTCTGTTCTAAGGTAGTTCACACCGATCAAATAATATGAGCTACCAACTACGCACCTGAAAAACAACCGAGTATTGGACTGCGGCTGCGACCAGAAGTCCACCTGCACTAACCAAGTCTCTCTTAAGCAATGGCACAAACACGCAATACCTAAGTAAGAAACTAATGAACGGCACCGTGTACCGGCAGGAATTTACTAAGCCTCCCTATGCAAACACAGGCACACAATCCTGCAATTAAGAGCCCAAAGAAGCATGTCAGGTACAGAGCAGCAGGCAACTGCGTCTGTTACAACAATCAATTCTCCAACTGCTATAAAGCTACCAAACGCATGTGTAACCCAGTATACAACAATTAATTGAATTCTCCTCGTGAACTCCACTGCAACACCAAAGCAAAGAACTCGCAAGAAGAAGAAGAAGAAAAACGAGGAAAATGTAACACCCAACTGGTAACTATACCTTTAGAGCAAGCAATTCTCCCTCCGTTAAAAGACACAATACCCTCGCCTAACCCCACCTATCGTATACAATTCAAATTCTCCCCTACTAGAACGCATACGCAAACATCAACAACACCTAAGCAAAGGACCCGCAGAAGGACAGAGTGTCGCAGCGCGCGTGCCTAGGCAGCCGAAGAAAGAAGCGTGTAAGCCCGGTAGCGGCGCCGGGCGATAGGGACGAGCAAATTGAAGGGTAGGGCAGCCATTACCTGTAGCGCAAGAGCTACAACACCACGTTCGGCCCCGGGATAATACCCACACTCAAGCCACAAAATTCCTACCTCCTTAAACACTTTTGCTTCAATACGCACGCTAAAATATCTCTGGAGCACGGCCGCCCTCACCTGCGATTGAGCGGTGACGGTCGATGAAAGAAGATTCTTCCAGCTGAGAGATACATATTCGGGCGGTTTGGGTTAACCAAATACAGTCTCATTTAGGATAACTTACACATAAACAGCGGCTGAACTGTCTGTGGAGATCGACAATGGCGCACGAAAGGCTCATTAAACAATATACAGGCAGGTTTTGATAAGAAAGTACGTACGTTTTGATGCTGAGGATGATGCAATTTCGAGCACAACAGCGCCGACTGAGGGCAATTGCGTATCACATGGAAATAGAAGTCACGATAGACACTGGAATGGCCATGAGGGCTCTTGGTTTTTAAAACAGAACAACCTGGTGTGGTCCCCACAATTGAAGGGATGAAGCATTAACGTAATACAACAGAAGTAAGTATAGGTATAGAAGACTGCTTAAGCCTACCTTAATCAGCACCACCCTTTTCTAAGAGAGAAAAAGGAAGCACATAGTATGACGATAGATACGTGGAACCCATGCACTTGAGTGATCAGGCACGTGCATGAGCTCAGCAAGTCGAGAAAGAACAGAGTAGTGAGTATGAAATCGGACGGAAGCAAAGTGGGCACGAAAGACAGACGTCCCAAAGGCCATAGTTAATTGCCAAGATAACACATAGGGTTCCCCAGGGGGCGCAGCTCCTCATTACATAGGATGGACGAAACCTAAACTTACCTAACCCTATGGCCCAACCTATGCTCCCTGAGGAGAAAATACGACTAATAGTCGAAACGTTTACTAGCGCTTACCAGATAATTTGCTCTTCTTCCCACGGCACGTCACCAGTAGTTTTTTTATTTCGGCTTTCCTGCCGGAAGGTCTCAAATTATATACGAACTCTGGTGAATTCTATTGGTCTGACAGTGGCCAGCACGCTATAACAGGCAAGAAAACAAAGCGCAAAGCATCTCTAAAAGACGAACTAGAAGTAGGAGAAACACTCGCGCGGTGAGCCAGTTCCGTGGCTCCCACACAGGAGCAGGTTGGGAGTCCCACGAGATGGAGCGCTTCCCACTATCGGCGGCTCACCACACTTGATAGAAGAGGGAGTTTTTGAGGACCTAACAGAAATTGCCAAACTGAGACTAAGTTGGGTGTTTCAAGCGTCATCCGTTACGCGTCCTGCTTTGACCTCACATCCGTCTCTGTAAATATGAATAACTACCACCGCTCGGGCATCACGAAACCGGAATCCCCAAGAAAACCTTAATCAATCCAAAGACGTCCGAAACACAGAAGCATCACCAAAAATAGCTAACGATTGGCTTAACGCCTGCAGTCCCCTGTGGCCGAACACAGATCCCGACAACGCATTACAGGACAACGCAGATGGGAATAAACCAAAGACGGGATACTTGTACAGACATCCCCAAACACAATTTTTGGCGGCCCCAGTAGTTGAAACTGAGAAACAGCATAGGTATGCAACGGCTTAAAACTTTGTAAGGAATGTGGGCAGAAAGTAAGTTACAGGAGATAATCCACTAAGTGCCTGGATGGCTGAGAATAGTGAGTAATTAAAAAGCGTTTCCGTCGTAAGGTAATTGTTGCACGATTGTATTCCTATCCCCAAGATCTTGGGAAGAAACACCTGAGCTGCGGTTGAGGTCCAGCCCCAGCCTTCAACACTGATGTGGTTTGGTGGCACACTCACAAATGCAGTAGGTACGTTATTCTAGGATGCACGCTAGTACGAAATGCAATAGCGGGAACTGTGTCCGGCTGTGTGGAGCCGCAGGTGTTCAAGGCAGCCGTGAATGTTTTTTCGATGATTTTATAGCAGTATTTCAGAAGGTTAGTTCTCCACTAGGGAAAAACCCCTTCTTTGACGTCAGGGTATGTAGTTGTAATAATAGGCACGCCACTCTTGAGACGTTGGATGAATTAGTAAATAAAATTATAAGTTATTGCATTTTATAATTCACTCTGAAATTATCCCGTTTCTGCCCGGCAAATTGTCCAGTTCTTGGTAGCTTGTCCTGATCCGAACCTGTGCACTGTAGCGGCCTAACACTGACACTTATTGTTCAAAAGACTGCATCAGTGATAGCCTACTTCCCCCACACCCATTCGTTCGTAGTACTATGAAGTGGATAGGCAAGTATACAAGCAAACGGAGTTTCAATACTACATAAACTAGAGCACTCTGAGAGCGCATACCTCTGCCAAGTGAGGCAACGGTAGCAAAAAATTGAAATTGGTTCTGAAACCCTAATTTTCTTTGTATAAACTCCAAAATCTAATCATTTGTGCCTTTTTATAGTAATAACAGCTTGTTCAATTTTCTGGAAGATCCGTTCATGACTTTTTGAGTTATTGTGTTAACAAACGTTATGACAAACATAAGTCAAACATACAAACGAATAAACCGATCTCCACCAAAATTTGATCATTTATGTCTTTTAACATTATTAACAACCCTCATGAATTTCAAAGAGATCCATTCGTTATTTTTTTAGTTATTGTGCTCACAAGCATAAAATTAAAAAAACAGCGACAAACGAACGAACGGATCATTACCAAAATTTGATCATTAACTCTTTGTTATATATCTAACAACTCATGTTAATTTTAAAAAAATGCATTCATAACTTTTTGAGTTATGGCATTGAGAAAAAAGAGGTAGACAAACAAACAAACAAACGGATGAACATATTTTCATCAAAAGTTAATCATCTGATCCTCCTATCATACCTAATAATCCCTGTAAATTTCACCCAAATCGGTTCATAACTTCCTGAGTCATCTTGGCGACAGACAAACACGAAGAAAACACAACCTCCTCGGCGGAGGTAATTATAAATTATAGCATCTGTGCAGATTGGATATTAAATTTAGCCATAGTAAATACTGGTACTCTGCTAACTGCTTTTTCTTTAAATCATTCTTCTACAATAGGAAGTTGAAATGAAGCGACTAAGATTCTTGATGATTTGCTAGCTAGAATGTTTAAAAACCAGAAAATGTCTTTCCATTCCCGTCGATATCCAGTATGCAGCATCAATTTCTACTTCTCAAATCCCACGCGCATTTACCTCGAAAATTTTGCATTCCCAATAGACGGTCCAATATCGTTCCAATGTTTAGATGTTTTTAAACTTAAAATAAAGTTGACTCTTAAAAGAGATTGATTTCCTACCAGCAGATACAAATACCGTCTTGCATCATTGCAGTTTCCGAAGCGAATGAAATGGGGAAAATATTTCCACCTGGCACATGAAAATGCCATAGGAGGCCACTTTAGCCCTTTGTATATAGCGCAGTTCCTACGAACTAACAATGCTTAATTCAGGCATAGGAAAGAGTTGAATGCAACTCCTCGGAAAAGTGCACGCGTTCCCAATCCTACACAAACAGGTACGCCGCGAGGCAACAGTCGCAAATAAGCCGAATATACCTCCAGATCTTGGGGCCCCTATCTAGCCCTAAACATATTCTACGCACATTTATCATGGAATAATTAGGCGAAGTCCTCAGAAGTCAAAGGATAATATAAGAAACAATGAGGCAATAAAGGCTAATTAACAGCTATTACAGCCTCGCGCGCAACAATTCACTCCCAGTAATTATCAGCATTTTTCCTAATAATTTGGCGAGGCTTGGAAAGTACGTGCAGATGTTGTACCGCCGCGACCGGCGGTCCTGGCTAGGTACAGCTGAGGTTATGTAAGTAAATACACGTGGGACAGACATAATTATGGTGATGCCTAGCGAGGAGACACGCACAGTTAGGTGCGCTATACTAGACAGTGTCAGGTGCAGCGGTGGATGGGAAAATAAATAAAGTTTTTGTAATTTTATCTACACAGAAACACAGTAAAAAAGATTGATAAAGTGCACCAGTGAGATATCGCTTGATACACACTAGTCCGGCGATAGGCTCAGGGTTTGATACTGGCGCTCAAGGCCGTGAGTTCAAGCTACCCTGCCAAGCAGGCAAGCTCTTTACAGCGTCTGATGTGATCACTCTACATCCGGTCTGCGTGCCGCTGAGAGGGTACTGACCTTTGCCAGAAATAGCACGAGTCGGTTACGCAGATCTGTCGCATAGCGCCTTCCGTCGCTGGCGTCATAGCTCTAGAGTCTAGACGATCTGAGACACACTGCAATCGTATATACTCCCTCTGGGGCCAGGGGGTTTTTATATCTGGAGCACGAACCAGAGCATGTGGGTTTCCCAGTTAGGGTGCGGTCAAATTGACTTCACCTTTGATGAATGAAATTATTACACAGTGTCGTATCCTTAGTACACTTAGTTCTTGTACACTTAAAAATAAATATAAAGCCGAATGCTGGCGGGTACCCTGAAAACTTCTGAATAAATCGTGCTGAGAGACATAAACGCTTTCTCGCGTACTCGTACGGCGGAATGTAACACTACGAATTAAGGAAGACACTGCCGAGTGTGGCACGAATTACACGCAAATAAACTTAACAGGGAGACATGGCAGCAGCGTCAAGCACACGCACAGCAAGGTGAACGAAGATTAGGATCTTTTTAATATTACATTCCTAGCGTTACCACCACACCCAGGCGAACTAAGACTTGAGACTGGCACCACAAGGTACAGAAGCAGACATGAGCTACTGTACATACTGTGCGTAAGTTCTAAGTTCTGCAAGCGTTGGTTTCTTTCTGAAGTCAACATCAAAATGTGTTACGGTCGTATGACTATGAGAGAATAGTTTGCTATGAGGAACAGATAATGGATGGAGAAAAAGAAAATTAATGCCAGCTCAGTTTGTAAAACAAGGTGCAAATTTATTCTATAGCACATTTTGCGGCGGCACAGGCGTATACTGTGAGTGGCTGAGTCACATTTTCAGCATATATTGTAAAAAAAAATACCACAAAAGAAACTATTGAGTCATATGACCTACGAAGAAGGACTCGCCGTAAGCCCGGCCTCCACAATCGTGAGCATCCTTCTCACATAAGTTACAATAAAATTATTCCAATGGGAAAAATAAAGACTAGGTTACTATCAACCCTAAGCGAATTTCTAGGCGCTCTAGACAATGATTTTGCGGTTTTTACTTCTGAGGCCGCCCAGAATTTGCTACTGAAGTATCTTAACCTCTATTGTTGATTCACCAGAGGCACTGCAGTCGCACTTTTTTTACAGAGGAAATATTGACGTTATTCATAAGCAGGGCAGTCTGATGTAATTACTATGGGCTCTGGTTAGTTCAAGTGTGAATATCAGGTTCAGACTTTACAAGGGGAAAATTCACTACAGTTGCAAGAAAGCCCACTCATTGTGAAAAATATTGCCCTAGCACGTGCTGACGTAATACAAAAAGTGCATTTGCCGTGCTGCACCAGCACGTGTGTGTGTGTGCACTGACAAGTATTCCCACCGGTAGCCTACACGGGCTCGGCACAACGTGGTGACTTAATTGGCGACACGTTTTGGGCCTTTAATCACGAACTCGATTTACCCGCTCCGTGCTTACTGTAAACAATTGTGTTACATATACCTATAGTGCTCCCCAGCGAGCATTGACGTCTAATTCAAGCACAAAAAGGTTAATGCACAGCAAGACCGATAAGGGTGGAATGATTATTTCCACGATTGGAGCGCACTTTCCGTTCAGATCACGACATAATTCCGCAGCAAGGGGCGCATTTGCACACAAATTAGAATCAACGAACGATTACCTTTGCCGCACTCAGAACTACAGCATAAGGGCGCGCACATCTACACACGCAAACATAGAGACGAGATAAGGTCGCACCAGAAGCAAGCATTCCATTCAGGTCCCTGATGCTGTACTCTTCATTAGCTGATCACCAAAAGATATCGTAAAAGAATGGAGCCTTCAATAGCAGTTGAGGCGTCAATTCCCCCGCCCAAAGTTTCGCAGCGAAATGTTTACTTTTAAAGAGGCAGGCGAGAGATCGTAAAGCTCACGGGCCTATTGTAACGATACCTAAAAACGCCACGGACTCTATTACTACACAAAAGGCAGCTCCTAAACGCGCGCGATTTTTTCTGACGCTATTTTGTTATCGGCCGAGCACTTTTAAAGACATCATTAAAGGTACATAAATTACCGATTGATAGGAAGACAGTGAGCCTCGAAGGTGCAGGAAAAAAGGGCTGCACCT
>LQNS02278070.1:38274792-38292967 GCA_001587735.2 Parhyale hawaiensis
TGCAGGACTTATACTGCTCTTGTTGCTGCAGGACTTATACTGCTCTTGTTGCTGCAGGACTAATACTGCTCTAGTTGCTGCAGGACTTATACTGCTCTAGTTGCTGCAGGACTTATACTGCTCTTGTTGCTGCAGGACTTATACTGCTCTTGTTGCTGCAGGACTTATACTGCTCTTTTTGCTGCAAGACTTACACTGTTCTTGTTGCTGCAGGACTTGTACTGTTCTTGTTGCTGCAGGACTTGTACTGTTCTTGTTGCTGCAGGACTTCTACTGTTCTTGCTGCAGGACTTCTACTGTTCTTGCTCGAAGACTTCTACTGTTCTTGCTGCAGGACTTCTACTTTTCTTGTTGCTGCAGGCTTGCACTATTCTTCTTGCTGCAGGACTTATACTGCTCTTTTAGTTGCAGGACTGTACTATTCTCATTGCTGCTGGACAAGTATTACCCTTGTTGCTGCAGGACGGTATAACTTTTATTAATGCATGATTGTATGGCTTTTGTTTCTACGAGACTTGTATTGCTCTTAGTGGTGCAGCACTGTATTGCTCTCGATGTTGCAGCACTGTAGGCCTATTACTGTCGTTGTTGCAGCACTGTAGGCCGATTGCTCTCGTTGTTGCAGCACTGTATTGCTCTCGTTGTTGCAGCACTGTATTGCTCTCGTTGTTGCAGCACTGTATTGCTCTCGTTGCTGCAGCACTGTATTGCTCTCGTTGTTGCAGCACTGTATTGCTCTCGTTGTTGTAGCACTGTATTGCTCTCGTTGCTGGACTTTTACTCTTCTTGTGGCTGGGGACTTGCACTGTGTTTTACCTGCAGGACTGAACTGCTCTTGTGGCTGCACAACTGCACCACTCCTGTGCTGCATTGTTTGCACCCTGTCTACTCTTGCGCTGCAATTCATTACTATGTTACAAGGCCACACTCCTTCTGTGCTGCATTATGTGTGGTACTATTCTTATGCAGCAGTACCGACTACTGCTTTGTTGTATTACTGGTATTGCTCCTGCGCTGCATTACCTGTATAGCTTTTGTGCTGCAGGCATATTATTCTGGTATTGTTTCTGTGGTTGGACTTGATACTGTGCGGTGAGGCAAGTACGCGGACGTTTCAAGGCGTCTACGTTATTGTATTTTTTTTTAATACTTGACCACGAAATGATACAAAATGCACTATTCGCTCAATAAACATCACTAACATTACTAGGGCTGTGACAATATGCCCCTATAGACAGAGAAGTCGGTGATAATTCCAAAACAACGACAAAAAGCTCAAACGTAAAGCTACGACGGTAACACAAATTGCAGAAGTAGTTCACTGTAGGAGCCAATACTTAATGCACCTCTGTTGTTTTGGAGTTATCGTTGACTTCTCCGTCTATAAGAGCATATTGTCACAGCCACAAACATTACAAAGCAGCGAAAATAGAACTTTTTATTGATCATACAAATTCAGATTTCTGTTGAAAAAAATAAGTGCGAAACAAGTAGCTACAATACCGTCCAAAACTAAGGGAAAATGTTTCAAAACGACATAACTCTTTTTTCTAACTGTTTTTCTTCTACACACTATTAGCCAATAAGATGTTGATTATTGTGTTAAAATTTGAGACATGTATGAAGGATAATAAAACAGTTATGAATGAAAAGCTTTTCCCTTGAAATTTATAACGGCCAAAACTATGGGACAGACAAGAAAAAATGCATTTAACTCAATATTTTGCTAGAAATATTTAGCAAAATGGTGGTGAACGATCAATATTTGGTAAATAGTCCCTTGCTTTCGATTGCAGCTGCACATCGTCGACTACAAGACCGAATGAGGCTCAGATAATCTTCAACAGTAATTTTCACCCATTCTTCTTGAAGTTTCATCCAAAGATCTTCCGTATTGATAGGGTTTCTTGCCATAACTTTTATCCCTAGTGTTTTCCAAAGATTCTCGATTGGATTTTGGTCAGAACTTTGTGGTGGCTAATCTATAACTTCGAGATCTTGCTGCTCAAGGTAGCTAACTCATGACTGTCTTTGCCTTGTGGCAGAGGGCATTGTCTTGCATGAAGATAGGGCGGAGGACACCTGAGTTTGCAGGCTTACTCACAATATCTTCCAACAGATGTTTATACACCTGAGCATTCACACGGGTTTGCATACGAACGAGAGACAATATCCCTTGACTAGAGAACATACCGAAAACCATCACGCTCCCGCCGCCAAACTTCACAGTCTTCTTAGTACACATTACACTTAATTTCTCACCTTCTCGTCTTCTGACAAAGTTCTTACCGTCATAACCAAACAAATTGAACTTGCTTTCATCACTGAAAAACACTCTAGCACAATTTTCATGGAACTAGTTAACATGCTTAGCCTATTTGCAAACCCTAAGCTCCTTTTCTAGTTCTTGGCACTCACAAAGTCACAAGCGGTTTCTTCTATGGGCGTCTTGCAAACAACCCTATTTCTTGTAGGCGCCGAGAAACGGTCTGACGTGAGACATTACTGCATGTTGTGTCATTCATGTCCCTACTTATCGCAGCCGAGGACTTAAAACTATCCTTCAATGACGTACGCTGGATAACTCTGTCCTCTCCTAACTGACGTTTTACGGGGCCTGCCGGCTTATTTAGGAGCACCAATGCAGCCGGTTCATCGTACGACTTCACTATTCTGCCCACAACACTTTTCGAACGGTTTACATTCTCAGAAATTTCTTTAATAGTGAAATTATTCTTGTGCAACTTGATATCTTGTTGCAGGATGAAATCAACTTTCTGACGTGGGGCCATCATGTAACGAACAGTAATGTTACAAATGGCAGTGTCACACCTTTGTCTTCGATGTAAATAAAGGAATACGGGATGAATAAGAAATTAACTAAATTTTTCGTCCCTTAGTTTTGGACGTTATAAATTTAAAGAGAAAATCTTTTCGTTCGTAACGTTTTTATTATCCTTCATACATGTCTCAAATTTTAACACAATCAACATCCTACTGGCTAATAGTGTGCAAAAGAAGAAGTACCTGGCACGGTTAGAAAAAAGTTATGCCGTTTTGAATTTTGTCCCTTAGTTTTGGACGGTACTGTATTTGAGCACAGAAAGAAATTCACACAAAAATACATTAGGACTGTCTTCATTGGTCATTTTCGCGTATAACCAGATCCTTTAGGTTTTTAATACATTTAGATAATATGAAAATCAAAAGGAAATCGATTAAAATTTAAGCCGAATTCAGGTTCCTTTCTTTTTACGCTTACAACCTTGAATTCAGTAAAACTGTACAGTCGTATTGTCTCGATCTTAATATAAGATGTCTCCACAATATTTTTTATTGGTTACATATCTGGTCATTAACTCGATCATAATGATGCTTTAATTTGATCTTTGAACAATTACTCAGTCATCGTGCAGTGTCGTCAGAGTCTAATATCGGACTGAAATACAATCAACAGATTACCAGAACTCGTGCCAGCTCAAATCGGCTGCCTCCATTCTGCTGTAGACCATGCTCGAGTAGAAAGTTTCAGAAATCACATAATTAAAAGATGATAAAGGAAGCGACTAATAACTTCCCCCGACGTTTTTTTCGGAATTGTCTCAAATTTTTGCGTAAGCCAACCTACTTTTCTTACTTAGAAATGTCTTTTGATGCTACTGATACACTGCTTGCTTGGAGTATGAAACTGATTGCGGGCAACACTAAATTTTTGATTGTCAGTCGGTCTCCGACACTTTTGCCGCAACATCCACCTCTGAAAATAGGTGACAGTGAGCTACAGAATTTTGGATCCATGGAGATTCTTGGTGCCCTCTTTGATGAGAAGCTTACGTTTGAAGCCCAAATTAAACGTCGCATGTGACATGTTTCGAGTAAGATTGGTCATTTGCGTAAAATGAATGCCGTTCGGTGATAGGGACGTAGTCCGTAGATGCTTTTACACGTTCCCGTTACCGTAGTTGGAATATTGCTCACCGGTCTAGGCTTCGGCTGCAGCTAGTCACTTGCGTCTGCTGGAGCCACTTGTTACCTCAGCCAATAAGCTGTACGGCGAAGGTGATCCGGTGAATCTGTCCCAAAAGAAGGGGATGGCCACCCTGTGTATGTTTTATAAGGTGTACACCAACAACACATATCAGTTGTGTTCTTCTATGTCTGCACTCACGGTCTTGGGTAGGAACAAACGAGCTGCAGCATATGCCCACCCATTTACAGTGGAGACTATTACGTGGTGAACTTACTAGCTGAATCGGTGTTTTCTACCCTGGTCTGTTTCAATCAGGAATTCGTGTTCGGTCATGTGGACCAGCAGCTTTCTTAGCAGCGCAATGGCCTTCCTGGCGTAGCACGTGGCTTCATTTGTGTTTCATTAACTGTCCGTAGAGGCACGGGCGGGTATCTCCAATAATAGGCAAAACTAAGAGAACTAATGGAAATACAGAGCAACAT
The DNA here is from genome assembly GCA_001587735.2 of Parhyale hawaiensis. Lineage (NCBI taxonomy): Eukaryota > Metazoa > Arthropoda > Malacostraca > Amphipoda > Hyalidae > Parhyale > Parhyale hawaiensis. The sequence continues at coordinate 38,279,245 of LQNS02278070.1, forward strand.
AAGTTGAACTAGGCAAGACAGATAGGAAGCATTGGAAGGACAGCTGCCGAGCGCAGCGGCATGTTGAGCGTGGCGGTGTGGCGGTTACGCTGGACCGGTTTAGGGGTGGGGGAGAGACGGGTGCGGGGCACTCCTGGTTGGTGCTGTGCGTGTGCTGCAGCTGCTGCCGTGTGTGTGCTGATGGTGCGTGCTGCTGCTGTGGGTTTGCTGGTACTGCTGTTGTATGTGCCGTTCACTTTCGTACTCCAAACAGAGCAGGGAGAGCACCTTACCATACGTTATTGCACGACAGGTCCCTATTCATTGACTGTGCGACAGCATACGCGTATGACGGGTGCGAATCACCATTATCAAAGTGAAATCGACATCATAGTTATCACATGTTTTCCAGCAGGAGGGCTTATCAGTTGTGTACATCATGCTGCCCTGAGGAATTCCAGACGCCTCCCTGATGGATGGTGCACTCAGGTAACCGTCCACGGACACGCGCTGTGTACGCTCAGAAACAAATCACATTATGGTCGACAAGTGCCTACCATTTACTCCAATCAATATCAAATGTATAATACGGCCACATGACTGACCTTAGTAAACGGCACACTCAAGTCTACCTGAAATAGGCGAATTTTATAACAATCTAGTGCTAACTGCGAGTGGTGCGACACAAACAAGAGAGCGTCACAACCACTTAAACCCCTTTGTACGCAAATTGATCCAGTGGTAACAACTCAGAAACTTACCATCAAATTTCTCTAACAGTTTCAACAAATTACACGATAAATTTAACAGCACAGCAATTCCCAACATGGAATGAGTTCGTAATATTCGTAGTACACCAACAACGAAGAAATTTCCCATCGAATCAAGAACCTGAGCTTAGGAACAGGAATGCTGGGAAGTTTCCTATAAAATAATGGAAACGTGCCAACCGAGCCTGGCCACCATACGGATCAAGATCCTCCAAGAGTGCTCGTACAGAACCAGATAGGAATGCCAAACAAAGCTTGTCGTACCATTGATTTGGCCGTTACAGTGCATCCGTACGCAACTTACCAGCGAAGTGAGTTCAAAGGAGTTTTGTAGTTGCATGCCGGTGCTGTTGCTGCTATATGTATGATGGTGACACTGCGGTCGCTGTTGCACTGTATGTATGTGTGCCGGTGCTGCTGCTGTGGCTAGTGCTACAGCAGCGCTGTATGCCGGCGCTGCTGCTAGTGCTACTGCTAGTGCTACTGCAGCGCTGCTGCTAGTGCTACTGCACTGCTGTGTGCCAGCGCTGCAGGTCCCCATACACCCGAGTTTACTTACAATGCACATAACCCATTTGCACAGGAGCACCCTCTACAAGAGCATAAAAATGAACCATTCTCATTGCGTATTCACGCTACAGATCAGATGTTCAAACGCTGGGTCTGTAGAGTTTTTTATGCTATAGCTATGTAGTCCAGAGCTACCATTATCATGTGACCCACGGATACCATAATCATGAATTCCACAAATACCAAATATGAGAAGCCCGCCGACAGTGTAGCTATGCATCATGTAGTGCATTAATGATAGACATGTACCGCACTAATACTAAACACGAAGTACACTTAAACAGTAAAGTAATTCCTGCGCTAAGAACTTTGTTGGTGAATAAGTTGATTTTCTAATTGAGAAATTTAAAACCGCGTTATCATAGTCAATTGCTGCGGTCGTAATTTTTCTACTTAACACGTTCAAGAAACCTACATTCTTAAAATAGAGAACTGAGTCAAAACTTCGTGACAGTCACTACAAATAATCATTGCTATCGAAATTAGAGACAGTATCAAGGAATTTAACAATCAAATATAACATCAAAAAACCGCCATCATTAATTTAAACAATAGCAGAAAAATTTTTCAATATACGTTGACTGAACGAAAATCAGTAATCAAGAAAAGGTGACAAATACAACTAACAAGTTTGAATGCATCAAGTTTTCTATAAATACTAAGACGGTCCGCGCTGTCAAAAATGACAACGAGGAATTATCGAAGACCCTTTTTCATTGAACACGTTTTTTTTTACTAATGTTTCTGAAGGATAGGCTGCAGCAGCCGACTCAAATTGTCATGAAAGATAAGTGATCTCTGCTTTAAATCATCTAAGCAGCACAATCGTCCCCCACCTTAGGTGACATGCGGAAAAATCTTCCATTACCAAGCAGCAAAAGATTATTGAAATTAATTAAGTGCTCCGCAGCGTATCCGTGATACCGAAAGATTAGCCTTCAGTACATCAAAGTTTGCTCTTGAAGCGAAAACTGCTCCGTTAATGAAGACAGGAAGCTAAAAGAAATAATTGTGTCTACTGCCCCGTGAAAAAATCATCGCTTCGAGTGGGCTTCGTTGATCATCTACTGAATTTATACGTCGTGAACTGAGAGCAAACAGCTAAGAGAAGCTGCAAATATCTTTATTGTTTCAATTTCAAGAAGTGTTTCAGGCAAGAAGTCCATTCAGATAAAGGGATAATTAAGGATTCCACTTCCACCATCTTCTGCAACCTGGTCATTGATCTCATTGAAAACTCAACTTAACAAAAACTCTGCGACCTGGCCAATTTCGTTAAGAGCGTGACACGAAACCTATAAATATATAAATACACGACGGTCTTCCTCAGTTTTGATGAGGGTCCAAAATATTTCGAGGAGTAACATAAGTAAATATACACAAAAAGATGACCTCTTCATGAAATCAGAACGATGTAGAAGACCATAATTCAAAAGTTTTGCCGTAATTAACTACAGTGACTAGACATAAGTATTTGCACAACTCTATTTTTTATGTATTTTTAAAAATTCAGGTTCTGCTTTAGCATAATTAATACAGGAAGTTCATATAACATATAATAGAATGTTTAAACAGAACAGTCAAATGTGCACTTATGACAAGAAAATTTAACACAAGTTAAAGTAATGAGGGACAAAAAAGTATTCGACCAAAATAAATATGATGTTGAATCTTTGATATTTAATAGTATAATTTGAATAATTTAATTTAGAAATTATCCAAGAACGTTCACGAAGCGTCTCGAAACAAATGCAATGTAAACAAACCACAGCCGGCGCAATCTTACCTCTCTAGACCTCGTTGAAGTCGTGCACACTCTCACTACAATGCCCAAAGTTAAAGAAATCCCTGAAGCTACTCGTAAAGGTATAATTCAACTTCGTAGTGAGGGACTAACTTAGAGAGTAATATCAGAACGTGTCAATGTTCCTTTTTCAACGGTTGGAGGAATAGTCCGCAAGCATCAAGTGACTGGTGGGGTCTCCAACCTGCTAAGAGCTGGAGCTCCTCGTAAGATCATGGGTCGTCCTCGGCGCTACATGCTACGTAAGGTGACTAATGACCCCATTACAACTCGTGCTGACCTTCAGAGTGAACTGGCGTCTCAGGGACTGCATGTCAGCAAGANCGTAAGATCATGGGTCGTCCTCGGCGCTACATGCTACGTAAGGTGACTAATGACCCCATTACAACTCGTGCTGACCTTCAGAGTGAACTGGCGTCTCAGGGACTGCATGTCAGCAAGAAAACTATTGTTAGGGAATTGAACCGTACTGGCATTCATTCTTTAAGACTTACACTCCTCGCAAAACTCCTCTTCTAACAGCAAAACATGCCAAGAGCCGCTTAACATTTGCCGAAGACCACCTGGACAAAGGAAATGAGTTTTGGGAAGTGGTTATATGGCCTGACGAAACTAAAATAGAACTTTTTGGCCGAAACGAAGCTCGGCATGTATGGAGGGAACGTGGTAGGTACTACCTACGAACCCAAGAACACCATCCCCACCGTGGTGCATGGAGGATGCACCATCATGGTGTGGGGTTGCTTTACTGCCCATGGTGTTGGGATCTTCATATCATTGATGGCAAAATGAATAGTTTCATGTACAGGGAGATATTAGAGAAGAAGATGCTTCCAAGTGCCAAAAAGTTCTGCGGACGGCGCAGGTGGACCTTAAAACAAGACAACGACTCCAAGCATACTGCGAATTTAACGAAAGAATGGTTTCAAAAGAAGAAAATAAATATATCTTCCAGCATCTAGCCAATCACCGGACCTTAATCCAATAGAATATATGAGGCGTCTTTTTAAGTCTGGTGTCCACAAACGGTGTCCCAAAAACCTTACTGAATTAAAGGTTATCTGCATGGAAGAATGGAAAAAACTACCATAAAGTGAATGTGAAATGTTAATTTACAGCTATAACAATCGTCTCCATGCTGTTATTGCCAATAAAGGCCACGCCACCAAGTACAGATGTCATAATTTTTTTGGTCAAATACTTTTGTCCCTCATTACTTTTGCTTGTGTTAAATTTTCTTGTTATAAGTGCACATTTGACTGTTCTGTTTAAATATTCTATTATATATGTATATGTTATATAAACTTCCTGTATTAATTATCCTAAAGCAGTCCCTAATTTTTTTAAAATACATAAAAAATAGAGTTGTGCAAATACTTACATATGTCTAGGCACTGTATATAGGCCACCAATACCAACTACATAGGTACGTAGCTCACTAAAGCTTAATAGTAGGCTAACGGTAAACATGTAGGTTACAGCGGCACCAATACTGTGTATGCAAGAAGCGCACTCATGCTAGATGTTAGGCGAACTAAAAGTGCATGCGCAAGCTACCAATGCTAGACATATAGGCCATCAATACGAGATATATGTGCAATGTGCACCATTAGTAGATAATTATGTAGCCCACCAAAATAAGACATGTAGACAAATGCTACTAGAATGTAGATAACCAAAACTAGATATGAAGGCCAACAAATTCCAAGTAGCCCACTAACACTAGATTCACAGGCAACCCACTCTCCGGTGAAGTACTACGCCACATACACTATAGAATAGGCAGTGGCAGCACACCCGAGGCGTGCTGCATTGCGGCGAGACGTGATCGCTCTCCGTATATCTGTTCCTTTAGTTCTGTCTGGTTGTGACTGCGACACAACTTTTGGACGGAGGGTGACACAGTGCAACGCTCGTTACCTCGGCGTTGTGACGGCGGCAGCGCGTATCTGAGATCACAGCACCGGACAAGCAGCGGTCACCAAATTTCGCCCAGAGGTCGCTGGTCTGGCAAAACAGGACATAAAAACGTCACCATCGACATGCCGAACTTATGGCTCTCCATTTCCGAGTTCGGAAATGCAGCAACGAGCTGGACAGCGGGAAGCGCATGCCAGAACAGATAGTCGGTCGGTAGTGAAGATGCTCGGTTGGTGAAGCAAAATACGCCGAGGACCAAGTCGATACGTGCAGCCCGTGACTTCTCTCGCAAGTCGTCCGTTTCACTCAAACACAAAGTGGGCCTGAAGTGCGGTCTCAGCAACACAAAGTGGGGCACCTACTGACTTAAGTCATTTCGGAATAAACAAAGAGAACTGAACACGTCCAAAACAACGCGTGGTTCCCAACGCACGTCTATTAGAACACAGAGCTAAGAAAACGCGACACAGTGCGTGGCTCACACAGCACGTCTATTAGAGCACAGAGCTAAGAGAACGCGACATAATGTGTGGCTCACACTGCACGTCTATCAGAACACAGAGCTAAGAGAACGCGACACAATGTGTGGCTCACACTGCACGTCTATTAGAACACAGAGCTAAGAGAACACGACACAATGCGTGGCTCACGCAGCACGTCTATCAGAACAAAAAGCGAAGGGAATGCAAGAGCATTCATGGATTTCAATGCATGCCTTTCAGAAAACAGAGGTTAAGCGGACGAAGGAAAACACGAGTCCCGTAGGCACGATCCCGTCTGTCAGAAACAGAGCTAAGCGAATGCAAGACAACGCGTGGTTCCCACCGCACATCTTTCATTTCGGAAGAAAACGACGAGATTCCTGCGGTGGTTGGACAAAGTCTCTACACCCCTCCTCCGCTCTTCGAGTCTTTGCACTCTACACACTAAATGGACACCGGGTCAACACGGCTGATGGCCGTGTCGGCTACCTGGGCTACCGTGCGCACCGTGATAGGCGCAGCTACCGTGCGGGCGGTGAGGCGCAGCTATCGTTCGTACGGAGATACGTGCAGCTACCGTGCGTACGTAAGACAATGAGCGCTGCTATCGTGCCCAACACCAAAAACAGCTACGGTGAGCACGGTATATGCTGCTATCGTGCACTTCACACTGCACAGTCACTGTACAGCACAGACACCTTGCAACACACTGCACAGTAACTGTACAGCACAGACACCTTGCAACACACTGCACAGTAACTGTACAGCACTGACACCTTGCAACACACTGCACAGTCACTGTACAGCACAGACACCTCACAACACACTGCAGTGCACAGCCACCGTGCAGCACACCATTATTATTAGATTCAGTGTTTTACCACCCTAGCCGCAGCGAGGCGATTCAAGAGTGACGCTCAACTGAAAGAAATATAACTCTTTTCATCAGTAGGAATATTTTATCTCGGCATTCCTGCCGGAAAAGCTCTGTAGGCTCAGTGCGCTACTACAGGCGGGAAAAGGCGCAAAGAATAGAAAAGACACTCGAGTGGACGGCCTCATTTGAGGCCTTCCACACTAGAGACGGTAGAGAAGTTCCACGAACTAGGTCGGCTATCTCGATCGACAGCCCACCCCGAGAGATAGAAAGGGAAAAATAGAGAAACTGCATAACTTTACGAAACCAACTTCATCAGAAGGAACAGCGGCCAGATGCAACATCCCCTGCGGAAAAGGCACTTGGGACCCTTGGGTTCGTGAGGCCCAGACCGTGCAGCACATTACGGACACCGTACAGCACACACTGCACAGCACGCATACTGCATAGAAATCGTACAGCACACACTGCACAGCACACATACTGCATAGAAATCGTACAGCACACACTGCACAGCACACATACTGCATAGAAATCGTACAGCACACACTGCACAGCACACATACTGCATAGAAATCGTACAGCACACACTGCACAGCCACTCTACAGCACACACTGCACAGCCACTGTACAGCACACACATTGCATAGACACCGTACAACACAACACTGCACATCAGATTACACAGCCACAGTATAACACTGCACAGATATCGTATAACACACACTGCACAACCACCGTACACCAAACATTGTACAGCCATCCTGTGCACGAATAAGTGATCGCTTCGTAGGAGGGATGGTGATTCTATTTTAAACCTGGATTTTAAATCAGATCTTTTTTCCTTATATTAAAAAAGAAATAATAATCATATCAAATTGAACAGAGCTCAGGCTGTAGTTAGAATACCTGCATTCCAGGCAGTGGTGAAGCATTACCTTGGATGTCGTGCATTGTTCGAAATTCAATATTTTCAAGGAATGAAGAGATAAACATTTTTTCAGAAAACAAAAAAATTACCTTTCATAATGTTATAACTCCACACTTTCTCCTAGAGTTAATAACGTTTCGATATGTACCATAAAATGAAGCTTAACATTGTAAAAAAAAAGTGAGAACACAATCCAGACAAGTAATTGTTTACACGTATTTTTGCTGTTTTTTTTTTATTTTCGTAAAACCAGGCATGGTAGAAGTAAATTATAAGAGGTTAAAACACAGGTTATTTCAACTGAAAAGAAGACCTTGTTTCCACGCAACAAATGGAAATACAGTGGAATATGTATCCGCTTTACACGACACCTTTAAACCGAGTATCTTCTGCCCTATTAAAAATTTCAGCAGTCATTCCAGCGGCGCTACGCAATTTTAAGCCGTTGCGCAATTACTGCGGCTTAAAATTGCGCAGCGCCGCTGGAATGACTGCTGAAATTTTTAATAGGGTGTGGTGTATTGTTACGCGGAGTACAACGTGCTTTTTATGGTTAATGCACACCACACTAAACTACTTCATGGCGGCGCTAAAAAATTCTAATTAGGCTTACCAACTTTACAAAACTGGGTTCACCACAGCAGTCGTTTGTTCCCCGTGCGTAGTACAATATGTTGAGATATCTTGATACGTCCTCGTAAACACCGTTGCACGTCGGTCAAAAGATTCATCACCCGTGAGTCAAGTCAGCCGACTTAAGCCCCTATTACACGGGCGAACACTGCCCAGCAAACAGGACGAATTGCATGGCGGGCTGACCCCTTTGCCCGCTGCCCGGCAGACATTCGCTGCTGCCAGAGGTTTGCTCACTGCGTAAACTTTGCTTCCAGAACAGCGGGCATTGTCAGGCGAACTTTCAATTGATTTATTTTTAGCCTTTCAAATTATTGCAAAATAAATTCAAGCTAGTTATAATAGCTATTTCACTACAAAACTTGTAGATTTTGCTCACTGTTTAATCATATTCGTATGAAAAGTATGTAACTTAGAGCTGCCCGACCGACGTGACCTTGAGATTTCACCGTCTCGTGTAATAGCACCTCAATGTTCTGCGAACATGTTCTCCGATATTCTGATCGCTGTTCGCCAGACATTGCCCGCCCGTGCAATAGGGCCTTTAGTGTTCGATCCTACGGGCAATTAGGGTCGCCGCAGAGGCTAAAACCGCAATTCAACTTTTGGGCGGCGCCGCGGCGGCCCCAAACGTTGCTAGGGATATATCGAGTGCATTTTTCAGATATTTCAGATACAGAGTATATTAGAGATCTCACAGCGCTCTGCAATTTTCCGTCGTTTAAAGTAAGCCAACACAAAACCTCCAGGCGCTCGCTGAAGTTTAAATAGGTCTCTAAATCTTAAACTGAAAAATACTGTTTCATTCTCCAGTCCTTGAGGAAATAAGGCTGTGTGTTTGATTACTTGGTGCAAAATGGACAATAGAAAGTACAGTTTCACACGCGTCACACAACGTAATCAAACAGCAATAAACATTTAACCCAACTCTACAGATATTCATAAAGTCGACGCATTGGCTAAACGAGTAGTGAAAACACCATCCGTTTAATGGAATTGAAACAATTCACCATGTTTGGTAACAACGCTAGAGGTATAAAAGCTTCTCCAAAGATGGAAACGTGTCACGATGTTAGTGAAATTGCTGCGTCATACCAAGGTATAAGCGCATAAAAGAAACGATTATTGTATAAGTAATCATAGAAACCTTTTATTGTTACATCGAGCTAATCAATGCGCTTCATGCAAGCCGTCTAAGGCGGATTATTTGGACGTCTAAGGCGGAATAACTTGGTTAGGAATGAATATATGTGAGTTTTGTAATCGTCAAATTGCGCTTCTTAAGCGCCTGTCACTTTAAGCATGGTCTACTGTAGTGCATCTCCAAGACTGCTTGCCAACACTTCTATGTAAATCAGACTTGGCAGCATAATTCCTTCTTAGGTGTCGTCGCGATAATTTTTACCCTAGTAACGCCGAGTACCCCAAATCCGGGGCAACAATGCAAGCCTTAGAAAACTGACTGCGCCAACAGTACTTCGCACTTTAAATGAAGCACTTTTCAGAAGTCTGCTGTACACTTGCTAGCCAAAATATATTTAGAATGTCTAGACTGACATTATTATTTCATTTTTAACAGAAGCATAGATCACCCACTTTTCTTCGTCTATACATGCTATTGAGTCGAGATTTGAGCAGGCTTCTTTCCTACTGTAGGCCCGACTAGTGTACGATGTCAGAGCTTGTCTCAGTTTAACAAAGATGAAACTCCCGCTGCAATTTGCTGATCAATTCTTCAATTTTCCCTCGAAGTTAGACAGTTACAACGCTGGGTGCGAGCTAGAAGGATTTTCAACCAACGCTATACTCATATAGCGACAGCGATACACCGTATGCCCCAGTCATTCAGACTTCTTGTACCTTTGATTGACTTTAGCCTACATATTCTGACTAAGTTTACAGGATTGCTAATTTCCCTAAATAATTCAACTCGAGCGATTTTTTTATAATCTTAGAAACATCTAAGATCGTTTCTATCCAATGGGGAGGCAATGTTACAGAATACATCTAGACTATGAATGTGCTTCTATTACACACAATGGTCATCATGTAGTACTGTGACAAATCTCATTATTTTCAATGCAAAGAAGATAGAGCTGAGCCCATTAAAAAACATCAAACTTCGTAAATGCGGAGCACTGCCCAATATAACTTCTGCTCGTGGTCACTGCTCTAAAGAGGTCAAACGCCTGCTATATCGGAGCTATTGCTATCCTCTGTACTGTAATTCGCTGTGGTCGAACTTCAAGCACAAGTCTAATGGACGCCTACCTGTAGCCTGCAATGACATATTCCGCCGACTGATAAATGTGATGTGAACTAGTTACAAGAATGACATTTGCTCGAAAGTACACTGACCGCCTCAAAGTCAGACAAGGAAATGTGCTCTCAGTCTCCAGATCAAGATAGAAATATCTGGGAACTCCAGACTCGAGGTGATCCGTTGGGCCCTGGCTACAAACTATTTCCCATGTACAGCCGACAGTAGCACTTACTGTTGCCAAACAAGGCCAAGCAATGAGCCGCAATGCAGTGTAGTAATGATGGTAATACCCGACCTTTGTATTTAACGTAACTCCAGTTATCAGCTCTACCTAGTTCATTAGTACCGTGTCCCTATGTATGGCTAATAAAGTATATTTATTTATAATTTCAAATTCCAACTACGATTTAAAAAGTATTATTTACCAAAATCATTTTTCAAAATAGATATTTGTAGTTTAAAGTCCCACAATAATGCGAAGTTCCAGTGAGGTGTATCCCTCAAAGAGAATGACCGACGACTCTACAAATAGCAGGTAATTTTACGAATGTGGCTACATTTGCCATATACTGTATGCATGTATTTGAGCTCTTTAAGAGTATGGGTTTTTGTCTGAAAAAAGTACGTCTACAGGAAACTCGGAGCACATAAACCTTACAGTTGTTGAAGCTGTAACAGAGGACTGCAGATAATTCATTCATTCAAAGCTTGAACATTTTTTTTTATGCTCAAAATATCCATCAACGGCCAAGTATCATTACACTGTGTATTCTACCCCCAAGTATCGAATTTATACGAGATACGGATGAAAAATACCGACAGTTACAACTGCTATAGTCACAGCTAGAACAGTGTGGTGCCTCTCTGCCATCTAAATAGCAAATTTACCTAGGAAATGTGTACATTTTTGTTTGCCTCGTAACTTTACCAATGATTAAATTGATACAACGTGCTCGCGTTTCAATAATGAAAAACGTGTCAAAAATTATTGTCAGAGCACTAAGGAGGGTTGATTATTAACTTAAACTACCACTATATAGAAGAATATGTCTAAGCGACAAAAACTGGCAAATGTTTAGTACTATTTAAATCAGGGATTTAAGAACAACCAAGCGAGGAAAATTCGTGAATTAACTCACGATTGAAATAAACATGACGTATGTATTGTACATAGAACAATTTTGCTGGAAGAAGCGATAAGATTTTGTGCAATTTTTGCACAAGCCTTTGCCTCAAAGATAGACGAGCAGTTCAATGGGTTCAGATCAGGGCTTGATAGGAGCCACCAAGCTTCGTCATTGATAAAGGCAAATTCGTTTTCCACAAGGTTTGGATCCTTTTGTGTGTGGTGTGTGAAGGAACTCCGCATTGTTGACAGATCCTTTGCTTTTTCTTAAATGTCGTTTGGCTTTAACAAGCATTAAAGTCAATACTGTCTTTTTTTTTCTAAATAAAAAAGTTACATAACATAGTCTCCAACCGCCACAATGATACCGTGAGTACGATAGTACATATACGCTTGTACCTGCCGTGCGTATGATGGTATACGTGGTACCTAGCGTACAGCAGACACACTGCACAGATACTGTGCGTGCGATATACGCAGCTACCGTGTAGTAAAATGCACACCTACCGTGTAGTAAAATGCACAGCTACCGTGTGTAGTAAAATGCACAGCTACTGTACGTATAATGCAACCCACTGCTACCGTGCAGGACACACTGCATAGCAGCCGTGCGCACGATAATAGGCACTGTTACCGTGCGTATGACTATAAAGCGCGTTTCTTTCTCACCGTATCAAACAACGCTATTCCCAAGGAAAACATTTCGCTGCACGTATTTCACTCGATTGAGTTTCCTTGCTAAATCTGTTGCGCATATTTCTTCAGTTGAATTTCTTCTTAGCTGTTCAAACTTTACGCTGAGTAGAGGCCAATTATTTTCACTTCTCATTGCCGCGAAATTTCGATTCTAATGTCCACAATACGCTGCTAAGCGTTTCCGGTAAATTTTCTTGGTTAAACTCTTTATTTCCTTGGTGACGCTTGACTTTGAAACAATAAACAATAAAAGAAAATTTAATATTTTGCTGGCAGAAAGGAAATTTCGCTGCCTCGAACTCATGTTATTGGCGGCCCCAAAAAGTGTCGGTGACTTATTATTAGATCAAGGAAGCCGGTACGGTACTAGGCTCTTCTGCAGCAAAATCCACAAATAGCAGTAACTGTTGACAGCTGGGTACTATAGTTCATATATAAGAGCTGATACCACCGGACGCGAATTTTTTTTCCTGAACCTTTCAGCAAGTACAGTCTCAAGGCAGCCAATGGCGTGGCAGGTCACAGGCCACAGTGGGAGGGGCGAAGGGTGATGCTCAGTGATGGTGTTNGAGACGGTCCCCGGACCCGCCAACAGCACTCTCCAGAACTGCCAACTCACGCCAACTGACCCATAACCCATGCACTGTCAACACAAACAAGTCAACACTTTTACACGTTATTGACGTCTAGAGGAAATTTTTAGGTCTTCGAGCAACTCACCTCAGGACAAGAACGACTCCATGTCAAGGCTAGTATTACACAACACGAAACCTGGCGCATGAATTTTAATGTGATGGCGAACACAGCAAGTCGGTAGCTCTGCCATAAGGGGTAGTGTGTAATATCAATTTCCAGCAGACGTGCGCCATTAAATGCTGTCCGCACTTGGGTACGGCGCCAGGCATCAGAAATGACGCCTTTCAAGAAATGAGGGCCACTTTCACAAGTCCCATAAATTCAAAACTCGTTTCTTCTTCTCTTTGCTAATAGGTTCATCCTGCGAAAGGGTTTACAGCACCATTTTCGTGCGGACTTTTGATTATCCCACTTCATTGATCAAAATGTGATAGAAAGTCGCAGAGGTCCAACTTGACTTTCTCCGCCCATTTTGATTGTCAATCGCCAATCAAAACGCACAAGAATCCGAATTTTTCGAACATTTGCATTATCTCTTGCAGTTGAAGGTTTACCGACGAGATGATAATTTCGCGTCTTGCCCTACTGAGAGGGCCCTAAACCACTAGAAATCCTGGGCTCTCTTCGAAACGCATCTCCATAAGCCTGCCCAACGTTGCGTTTCATGTTGTGTTGCACCAGCGGTAGGCCAATGCCCATATTACGTATAGTGCGACAGATGCTGATGCCCGTGCTTGCGACGCATCTCTCCCCTACATTCCACCCATTTCGCACCGGCGGACGCCCTATAGCACTTGATTGTTACATCAGCGTGAGCGGAGTTTACTGTGATGCAAAAGACAAGTGCAATACCGCAGCCGCGAAAATGGGTGGAATCTAGGGGAGAGACGCGTCGCAAGCACGGGCATGAGCATCTGTCGCACTATACCTACGTAATATGGGCATAAAATGCCGACATCAAAGACACTGAAAACCGCCAGATCGAATGCCAACCAGATAAGCGAGCTCTTACAGCGCTTAACGTGATTAGTCAGCA
>LQNS02278070.1:38294554-38315424 GCA_001587735.2 Parhyale hawaiensis
CAAGCACGGGCATGAGCATCTGTCGCACTATACCTACGTAATATGGGCATAAAATGCCGACATCAAAGACACTGAAAACCGCCAGATCGAATGCCAACCAGATAAGCGAGCTCTTACAGCGCTTAACGTGATTAGTCAGCATTTCGGAGCTAATGACTACTGCAGTAGCGTCCGTAAGCATAATTAATGCGTTACTGCACTTCTTGTATTAACCCTCCATTTGATGTCTGCAGAGCTGCCGTGGGGGCACTGAACTTTGACAGAAATGGGGAGGGTCAGAAAGGGCAAAAGGTCACTGCATAACAAGCTTCCGTCGATGGCGCTATAGCTCTTTGCCATCTGTGATCGACTGCAGCCGTACACTTTTCTGGGGCAGTTGGCCTATATCTGTAGTATGAACAACCAGTGAGTGCCCGTGGCTTCCCACTAGAGAGTGCGGTCAAGTCGCACTGGGCCATGCATAGTCAAACGCAAAATTTGGAAGCACACATTTGCTCGGAACATACTATCTGTAAAACGCATTAAAAAATAACTGTTCACGAAAGCAAATGCTATGAACCACTTACAGACTATTGATTTCAAATTGGCACCGATGGTGCACCGTGAACTAGATGTTTCCTGCATCCCGTCCAAACGGTAAGCTATTGCCAGATGTAGAGAACCGCTTCAAGTCTCATTATTTTTACAAACTTTATAACGAGCTTCAGCATGTACTACATTATCGCTATTACATATTAATATATAAATCACAATTATAATTAGAAAAATATTCACATCATTGCTAGTAAAAAGAGCAATTTTACCACTACTTAACCGTAATTGCAACATATGCACGTCAGTTCATACCAACTGCAGAACACACGCTCAAAAAATAACAGTAAGGAGACATCAAGCTGGAAAAGAAGAGGAAGAGCGGAACAAATACCCTTAGTGAGAGTGGAAACGCGAAGGAAACCAAGCAGTCACAGAGGAAGTAGGCGGATAGGCTTAACTGAGGCGAAGGCCGAGTTCACACGTCATCCATCTCAACGCGTTCGCTCATCCACTTGTCCGAAAGTGTTACTGAGCCCCCAAGAAATAGCCGAAAAGTGCACTGTTTTCAGAGTTTATTTCACCGCAAATTTGAGGAGAAATCCGCAACTTGCCCGCTGACACTCGCAGAGGAAGCTGATTTAACGCTTAATATATGAATAGCTTCTTTGCGGCGTAAACAAAGTTGTGTCGACAACGACGCCAAAGAGCATTGGGACGAGTGAACGCGCTGATATGAATGACGTGTGAACTCGCCCTAACAACTTACGAGCTTCTCCCAAGGCACGGCCTACCCCTCCCTCTCCCCATCACAGTACTGTAGTAGCATAAGATGCGCAAACAAATTAAGCGATATCAGATTTGTTCATGAGCTACGAAAAGAAAATCATCCTACAACAACCATAGACATGCATTACGTAACCAATGAAGGGGGAACAGACTACACCCCACTAGGTACGTTATTTTTGCGCGGAAAACCACAGCTGCAACTTAGACCGATACCTAAGGATGAAATTTCAACCGATACCTAGGGATGAAATTTCAACCGATACCTAGGGATGAAATTTAAACCGATACCTAAGGATGAATTTTAGGCCGATACCTAAGGCAGAAATTTAAACCGATACCTTAGGATAAAATTTAGGTCGCTACCTAAGGCAGAAATTTAAACCGATACCTAAGAAAGAAAAGATGAAGGAGCATCTAAAATTACCAGCTGAGCCAGAGCTACCGAAGGAAATTCAGGTAGATCTTTATACAATTGCAAACCTAAACATCAAAGATTTTGTGATAGCAAACACAAAGTTTTTTTTTAAGCCCCAGTGGCTTGCCAGTGACATTCTTAGACAAAGCTGTAGAAGATTGGCCAGCCGATGAGATTTTTTCATTTTCAAAAAATGCAGTGCTTTATTTAAAGGTAGCGAATGACATCGCCGAATAAGGAATAAAGTTAATTGAAGATTATAAAACCTGATCACCAATGATGAGCAAGAAAAGCAGAATTTGCTCCAAGTTAATTCAAGTTATCAGATACTGAAAGACAAAAAACGAAGCACCCTTGGGTCCCTAGAGAAAGAGATCAACAGGTAGCTAACTTTTTAGATAAATAAGTATGCATGCTTGATCATGATCGTAAGAATAACTTGTAATTGTAAATATGTTGTAATACATTATTTTAAGTAAGGAACGGAAATTGGTACAATAGGCCTATACTGAGGAACTTCCACTTGAAAGTAACGTGGTATATTACTGCACCTCATGGGCGCCATAGAAATTAGTAAAATTAGAAATGCTGGGCGCGACCTCGAAATATTTGAATCTTTACCTGAAACTCGCAAAAATAGTTTTCATACCAAGTTAAATACTATTGCATCACCCTAGGAAATACTTACACCAAATCCAAAGGGCAGAAATTTAGACCGAAAGAAAGGGAAGGCACTTAGGCCGAAACAAAGGGCAGACATTTAGGTCAAAACACACGGTAGAAATTCAAGTAGACACGTTGGCGAAAATTTGGGCTGAAACCCATGACAGAACTCAGACCAAACTCCAAGGGAAAAATGTTAGAAGGGAGCCCACTGGTAGAAATTAGGTCCATACCCACTGACAACAATGTGTGACGTGAGCTATTGATAGAAATCTGGGCCTGCAACCATCATTGGCAAACACAAACAAACTCCTGTTCATAAGATTAGGACCAGTTGAAAAACTAAAAAAATTACCGTTTTGGATAGGGAGACTTTAAAGCTTTTTCAAACTAAAGTTCACTCTGAGGTAAGAAGATAAAGGATGAAGACAATTTCTGTCAAATCAATTTTATTAGAAAATAACATAACGCAATTAAGATGCTTGCCAACGTATCAAAAATTCAAGACAAGGTCACACAAAAGTCTAAATGGAGGGAGGGAAATAAATTATATCACCTCAGTTATAGGTGGTCAATTACGTTGAAAGGGTCGCACTGTACTCAAGACGTGCCAACTATCCTTCTCTGAACGCTCTCAATTCGGTGAATTGCATAAGGTTTGCCATAGCGTAGAATCATAGATAAGATTACATCCAGTAAATTTCTTAACAGTGGCTTGCAACTTCCTGAAATACCCTGACAGTTATGGAACAGTGAAATTTCGAGGCGGACAAAAAAATACAATAGCAAGTGCTGAATAGGATGATCTGTAGGCTTGTCCGTCAAGATATGGGACGATCTTGGAGACAGATTAAGTCTGTCACTGATGCAGATTACAGTCAAATACCCATTGGGGGCACCAGAGGCAAAAACAATTTGAAAATTAAAAAGTGTATACAAGGGCCTCGTTTGCTTTCATGTCATCAAGTAGACACTAAACATGATACGTTGAAATGTAGAAGAGTTTTGGTTTTGTGCTCTGATGAGATAATAATCAAGGTGCATAATCCTGATAGCTTCCAACGGTTCTGGCACGATAAAGAATTGCCCCCTGAAGCATTTTCTAGTCACAATAACGATGGAGGTTTCATCATAGTGTGGGATGCAGTTTTTTCCCGAGACGTAATTGNGGTTTTGTGCTCTGATGAGAAAATAATCAAGGTGCATAATCCTGATAGCTTCCAACGGTTCTGGCACGATAAAGAATTGCCCCCTGAAGCATTTTCTAGTCACAATAACGATGGAGGTTTCATCATAGTGTGGGATGCAGTTTTTTCCCCGAGACGTAATTGAACTTCAGGTTGTGTAGGGACGTCAAAAAACGGCTGGTTATGCTGACATGCTACAGAAAACCTCCGCTAATAGAGAGACCCTCGTCTGAGTCATGATGGATGGTTCTTCCAAGAGGATATATAAATGCAGCAATCCACAACACCAGCCTGCCCAAGATTTTTTTTTTTTTTTTTTTTTAGAAAGAGACGTTTCTTTTTTTAGTCATCCAGCCTGTTCTCCAGATTGGAATCTGATGGAGAATGCTCAGGGGTGGATGGTTAGGAATGTCAACAGAGGACAAACATTGAGACAGAACTGGCGTGCGTGATGCTATTGTCACCGATCAGAGTATTCTTCCCCAACCCTTTTAGAAAACATGTCAAACATACTGTAAATAATTTTCGAGGTTCTCAACACAATTCCCCAACCCTTTTAGAAAACATGTCAAACATACTGTAAATAATTTTCGAGGTTCTCAACACAAATGGAGGCATAACTTATTATTACTAAATCCTCATTTTGTAAACTTCAACTTCGTTGTAGAGTTTTTTTTATTGAGCTACTGGTCTCGAAATTTTTCTCAGTTTGTGAGCACACTTAAAATATGTACTTAAAATATATTTTCTATTACACTGATTAGACAAAAATTAATCATCTAATCCATCCTTTATCTTTGCCAATGAGCAAACTTTGGTTACAAAACTTTTACAGTCGATTCAAGCAAAATAGCACTGTTCAGTTTTTCTACTGGTCCTAACCTTGTGATCAGGAGTGTATACAGGACTAAATCCATTGGTGGCAATTCAAACTCAAACCGTTGGCGGAAATCCATGCCTAAAACCAGGGGCAGAAAGCCTGCAGAGGGGATAGCGCGAGGCCCTTGGCAGTACCAGAATTTTAGGGTCAAAACATGACGTTCCGTCTGCCGCAGCCCACGGAAATTGGAATCGAAAACAATTTGTTGAAGGTAAAGAATATGGAAAGAATTCTTGACGGGAGCGCTATCGTGCAAAGCTGCAGGGTTCCGGGCGAATAATGGATGGTGGGAGGCCGCGTAGCAGCAGCAGCAGCCAGGTGAGGAGGCATGGTGCAGCAGCACGGAAATAGTGAAAGCAGCCATCGTGTAGTATCTAATAATAACTTGAATTTTGACACACCTCATGGTGTGGTACGTTTAGTACTTAAAATTCCGTAGGTACAAAGTTAACGGTAAATTTAATAATAATTTATTGAAATATAGATGTTAACGAGGTGACGCTACAATATTATAAAAGTGTAGTTAATGATGTGGTGCATGTGTCGATACGTTACAGTCCAAGTTGCAGATATAGTAGATAGGAATATAGAAAGCTTACCACAACGCGTACGCTTATAAACACTGATCATATTTGCGCAGACTACAGTACAATGGAAGTCTTGCAATATACTGTACCGTCTATAACTAAGGGACAAATTTTTAAAATTTTATAACTTTGCTTTTATTCATCACATACCTCGTCTAATTGTAATTAACAGTCCTTAAGATGTTTATTAATGTGTGAAAATTTGAGTCAGGTGAAAAAGATAGTAAGGAATTCATGTGTTAAAAATTTTATTTTGAAATTTGGAACGTCAAAAACTAAGGGACAAATGCATTTAAGTCAATATTTCGCAAATATTTCGACAGAAATATTAAACGAAAATGCAATGCACAATCAATGTTTAGTAAATAGACCCTTGCTTCAATCACAGCTGCACATCGTCGACTACATCAACGAATAAGGTCTTGGCAATCTTCGACACTAATTTTAGGCCATTTCTCTTTATGTTTCATCCACAAATCCTCAGTGTTAGTGGGGTTTCTCGACATAACTCACTCACAGGGTCTTCCATAGATTTTCTATAGATTCAAGTCAGGACTTTGCGGTGGCCAATCCGTAACTTCAAAGTCATTCTGGTCCAGGTAACTCATCACAGTCTTTGCCTTGTGGCAGGGGGCATTATCTTGCATGAAAATAGCCCTAGCCAGTAGCCACACCTGAATTTTGGCTAGTAGGCAAAACATCTTTAGAATTTTTTGTACACCTGAGTCTGTAAGCGAATGAGAGGCGTTGTCCCATGACCTCAAATCATACCAAACACCATCACACTGCTAGCCCCAAATTTCACAGTCTTTTTTGTGCACTTTGTGATTAATTTTTCACCTGCACGACTCTTAACAATGTTCCTACCATCATTTCCAAACAGATTGAATTTGATCTCGTCACTAAAAAACACTCGGGGCCCAATTTTCATACGGGCAGATTACATGCTTGTTTGCATACTCCAATATCTTCACCTTGTTCTTGAAACTAGCAAGTGGTTTCTTCAGTGGGTTTCGTGAAAATAAGTCTACTGCTTGTAGTCGTCTGGAGACAGTCTACCGTTACACATTTACACACATTGTGTCATTCATTACCCTGCTGATTTCTGCTAAGACTTGAAACGGTCCTTTAAATGCCATATGCTGCACGAGCCTCTAGCTGAAGTTTTGCGGGGTCTGCTGGTTTTCTTGAGACTGACAATGCAGCCAGTTTCATTATAAGACATCCTAATTCTACCCACAACGCTTTTCAAACGGTTTACCCTATCTAAAATCTCTCGAATAGTGCAATTTTTCTTTTGTAATTTTCTATTAACTTTTTTGACGTGGTGCCATGATATCCACGGCCGCAATGTTTACAAAATACCCAGCGAAAAACCTTTTCTTCACCGGATGGGAAATAGTTAGAATTAAGCGTGCAATTTACTGCTTTTCTTCGTAGTTGCCCCTTAGTTTTGGACGTTCCAAATTTCAAAAGAAAAGTTTTCACTCATAAATTTCTTATTATCTTTTACACCTGATTTAAATTTTCACACATTAATAAACATCTTCAGGACTATTAATTATCAAAAGATGAGGCATGTGTGATGAATAGAAGCAAGGTTATAAAATTTTAAAAATTTGTCCCTTAGTTACGGACGGTACTGTATTTTACACCACTGGGAAGCAAAACGTGTGACACTGCAAAGCATTCCAAAACACGCCATATTCCTATTGAACATCGTTTTTTTGGAGAGCACAGAGATTCGAAGACGTTCATATGCAGGCCAATCAAGAAGACTACTTTGCAACTACTATAAAATTAAAATAAGCAGCCTGGAACAGACGATATGCTACAGTAGATGACAGCCTTTAAAACATAAGACTGTAACAAGCAGTACATGCAGTGCATATATGTTCCACGTACGGCACACAATAGAGACTAAAATAAAGAAGTTAATGACAGTACTCTGAATGTGTTTTGATACAAAGAACCCCACAATAAGCTTCAATACAGCCCGCGGTACGTTGGGTTCGGAGAAGTTCCCGCAAGAACAAGAACAAATGGTAGGTACACAGACAGTCCAACGCCCGCAATTCTATTAGGTGACCAGCAAGAAAAAAAAGACCGGCATCGAAGATAAATTGACGGCGAGGCTAAGGCAATTTCTTTGCATATACTCGGACAAAAGATGGTGGCGTTTCTCAAAAGAAAGTTCCGCGCCGTTGGATGCAGTGCCGAAGAAAAGAAGCAGAGCAGCAGAAGCTCACTGTAGGAATTTTTCAATTCCGTACACAGCGAGAATTCAACAAAAACTCGTGAGAAAAAACGGGTCCAATTGTAGTTGGACGGACGGTGTTTTCGCTGCAGTGCGCGACACAAAAATTTACGGATGTCATTTGGACGGGCGAGCTAATGGTAGCAAGAATTATTTGGGTACCTAACACTTAAGTCACAAGCTGCAATTGTTATCATCATCATTGATTGATTTTTTTGGGCAGAGTCGGCGCGTACCATATTCTCTAGATCCCATTAATGTATAGTATACTTGAAAACATAATACGTCGAGACCCCAAAAGCTATCTAGATAGTGGCATACAAAAATTGCAAGTTCCGCTACTAGACGTGCGATAACGTTACATACACTGTGGGCAATCTAAAATTTTTAGGAAAAATAAATATTTTAAACGAGTACGCGAAGACTTTGATGTCAGCCGTGTGGCCGACTACAACAAATTTTATCCTTGTTTGTGCACGTAAAACACCATACTAAAACAAACAGAATGACGCTGGACAGATATCCATTGACACAAATTGTAGAAAGGCAAAATGCGGACAACGCTGCAAGTATTCAAATTTCAGACTCGACGTTCTATGTGAACAGCACATCGCGTATCTCACGCTCGAACTCATTTGCTGTTGTACAGTAAAGTCTCTGTATTTCGTTATTCGATAATTCGGGTACTTCAGTATTTCCGCATTGACGAGCTTTCGGCACCATTCCTGTAATTCGGCATGAAATGCCGAATTAGATATCTAAATTTCGAAGAGCGTCTTCCCCAAACGCTGTCCGCCCTCGCTAACTCGAAGTTTATACATGTAATTCGGTAAAACAGCCGAATTGCAGAAATAGCTTCCGAAAACATGAAGCTACCGGGCATTGGGAAATTTTGGCGTCTGTTCAATTTGCGCACGTGACGATTATGTAGTAAGTACATGTCTCTCTTGGGATGTATTTAATCTACACATAGTA
Source organism: Parhyale hawaiensis (assembly GCA_001587735.2). NCBI lineage: Eukaryota > Metazoa > Arthropoda > Malacostraca > Amphipoda > Hyalidae > Parhyale > Parhyale hawaiensis. The sequence goes on from LQNS02278070.1 coordinate 38,302,839, forward strand.
GAACCTCTACTTGCGAACCCTCCGACACACTAACTTCTCAACTTATAAACTTTTCTTGGCACAAAAATTACCGTACGCACGAGATATGAACCTCTACTCGACTTTGGAACCTGGGAAGATTGTAAATTTTTATTTATGCACAGCACATGTATTTCTTTGCTTTATTAAGGATCATGCAAGCGAACTCTTCAGTTCTCTAAACGGAATGACAGTCAGCCAAGTCAGTGCTGTCACGAGCGTAACTGTGGATGCCGTTCACCGCGTTCCTGGCAAGAACATTTCCAATGGCGCTTACCTAAACTGCGTACTCCAGCTGCACGATTCATAAGAGCCAATACGGAAAAAATTGTCTGTTGATGGGAAGAGGAGTGAGTTTTTGGATATGGTTTCTGGTGTCCCACTGGGTAGTGTTCTGGGCCATTTGTTGCTCATTGTATATACGGCGGACCCGTTTGATCTTGTTCATTATTTACTCATTGGTTACGCTGATGATGTTACTTTGCTGGCTGTTTGCGATAAGCCTAGTGATAGATTAGAGGTTGCAGAATCCGTTCAACATGATCTGGAAATTGATTCCTGGTGTTCTGGGCGAGGGATGAGGCTAAATGCGGGCAAGATTAAGATCATGCTCGTGTCCAGGTCACGTACAGTGGAACCTCCTTTTCCTGCACTCATGCTGGATGGTGTGTCACTTCCTGTGGTTGATGACTTGGTAATCTTGGGTGTCAATTTTGATCCAAAGTTGACGTTTGAGCCCCACATTCGTTCGGTTGCCTCACGTGCATCGCAGAAAATTGGTCTTATGAGGCGTGCTTAGAGGGTGTTTGGCTCGGTAGGATTGGCACGTCGCTGCTTTAATTGCTATGTCCTCCCTCTTCTGGAGTACTGCTCTGTAGTCTGGGGTTCTGCTGCCGATTGCCATTTGTGTTTGCTTGACAGGGTGGTTCGTCGATGTGCGTTCATGCTGGATGGCGTTGTGCCTTGTGATCTGGCGCATCGTCGCAGAGTTGGTGGGGTCTTTTTTTTATATAGAATTTATAACTGCCCTAGTCATTCACTGTCTGATTTTCTTCCAGATCCATTTGTTCGGTTGAGGTATACTCGGCGCACTGGTGCTCTTCATGAGTTTGCCTTGGAACCGTTACGATGCCGTACGGGTCAGTATTCTCGTTCGTTTTTTCCATCGTGTGTGGATGTTTGGAATGGTCTTGATGGCTCTGTCTTTACTGGTGCGTGTATTGGCAGCTTTAAATGATCGGTACACAAAGTTATTTCAGTGATCTCGGATATCCTCTTTTTTTTCTTTCTTTTGTTCTTCACCCGCTGGGCTGGTTGCGTGGAGGTTGTTAACCTCATGGAGTTTTTCCGTTCCCACGTCGCCAGTCTGGTGTTATTTAATAATAATAAAATAATAATACCGATGAGCAATACATAGGGAAACATTAGTTTAACTTACAAACCTCGTTCTAGAATAGATTAAGTTCGTTAGTCGGGGTTCCACTGAAACATGTGCATGCAGATGTAAGCATTATGCATTGTATATGTACATACTGTACATAAGCTCCCCTCCACACTTTAGTTCGGCTACGTTGCCGATTAATAGACGTGTTCTCTAATTGGTATGTGGTGCCGAACTATAAAGATGTTCTCCAATTCGGCAAATCATGCCAAAAAACGACGGGTTACGTAATTCGGCAAATTCGTTATTTCGGCAACTCCAGACCCCCAAACCATACGAATTAGACATTACTGTACCGACAACGAAACTTGGGACACTGCACGTCCCAACAGGACAACATAGCTCGAACTACATATACGCTCCACAGCACCACTGACAAAGAGCAGGCTGCCGTGCAGCGCTGGTCGGAGCAACTAACTTCCTTATTTCACACTAGTGGACCACGTCGTCAATCAATGGCGGCGAGGCGGATTGACAGTTAACGCGCTACTCTTTTGCATACTTCAAAGCATTCGAATGTTTCGTTCAATCCTTGCAAGCACCACCGAGGGTATAACAAAAGGATTGCTAAATGTCAGCTGTTATATCAGCTGGCTAAGGAATAACCACTTTCTTTAGTTTAACTGACGCAGCAACGGTTTCGTACGCTATGATTCGCGAACGTGGATACGGAGGTCGTTCCAAAAGTAATATCCCGTTTTTATTCAGTCCGAAGGAACCAGGGATATTGAAAATACATAGCATTGTTATGACTGAACCTATGCACTCATGACCTGAAAGTTTCATCTCCCTGTTGCAGTTATTGACGGTGTGACGCTCTTAGCAAGCAATCCCTGTCATATACGTGCGTCAGAAACAGACGCATCACTGAATTCCACCATGCACAAAAAATTGAATCAATCAACACTCACCGGCGCCCGGTGAACGTTTATGAAGACGATGCACTAGATGTTAGCACAGTTATGAAATGGGCGCGTCAATTTCAGAGTGGCGACAGGGATGTGAAGTGACAAAGTGCGCTCCGGACAACGTGCACAACCATCCCGGAAAACACAGTGCGACTCGAACAACTTATCCGCACCGATCGGCGGATAACGGCGTATGAAATACGTTTAGAGTTGGATGTTGGTGCCAGTGCACTGGGAACAATGTTGTCATCCAGACTAATAAGTTACAACAAAAGTGAAAAAAGTGCGCGCTGTGGGAGTTCTACGAATACTCACCAAGGAACAAAAGGTCCACCGATGGGATGTTTGTCGAGGCTCTCGTTCATCGCTGGCAAAAAGTACATTGAAAATGGTGGCAACTGCATAGAAAAATAAGTTCTGGAGCACAAAAGGCTGCTCGGTATAATGCTGCCACTTCCGTCTTTGTAGCTCTTCAACTTTTTGAACTTAAAAGTGGGAGACACTACTTTTGGAACGACCCTCGCATAATGCCATAATATATAGCTCTTCATGATTCAGGCATGTGGTTGTAAGTCGGTTATACATGGTGTGAAAATCACAGCAAGGATAGGTACCCTAAAAACAAACTTCTGCCATTACAGCGAAATTAACGACCAATTGCAATATGTTAAAGAATTGCAGCTGATGTGAAATATCGCGACAATCTATACAGTCACTCGATTAGCTGAAGCCGTCACTCCAAGTTCAATCCACTATATAATAAAACACAGATGTTGATCGCTTGCTTGCTCCAATGTTGGTCCGTCTCTCCGTCACGCTGTAAAGAGTTTAATAGAATATTCATGTACTGAAAAACAAGTCGAGACACTATAGAATTTCAGCGCTTGGTGTAAGGGTGACAAACATAGTTTCTGAAATATTATGGTCTAAAGTTTAATTACTGCATTTTCTGAATCTCGCTTCACTTTCGAAACTAGCTTGGTAGGTACTTTGTTATATGACGATGATGAGAGGATTCTTCATCTGAGCGTGGTAGATGAAAAGCGGTATCTTCGATAGAGTTTTTGGTTCGATCGGGCGTATGCAAGATATGTCGCACATTTTTTGGCTGAAATTCTTCCTAGCAGTTCGAGAAGCTCCGTCTTGGTTTCTTTTGTGCATTATCATTTTCGCTTATGCTTTCTTTAGCAGAATCTCTTCGATGCAGTTGAAACTTCACGCTGAGATATTTTGCTCACGCAAAACTCATGGCTGTACAGCGTGCATTTTATTAATGGAAGATCAGGCCCGCAGGGATAACGTTTGGCCAATTCTAGACTGATATTCGGGCCCTATTTTGAAGAGGGATAGATTGCTCTCTCAAAGCTCATGGCAGTACACTTTGCGTTTCATTAATAGATCAGGCCAGCAAGGTTGAGATCTATTTAACAGCAAAACCTACAGTTGAAGCCGGAAAAACAAAATGCCTCATCACAAAACTACTGCCGTCATTTTTGACGGCTGGGCTCTATATTTGTAATATTAAGACACACATGCTTGCAATATCTTCGATTATTACAGCCGCCCTCTCAGCATCCGCTCGGATGTAGAGTTTTCAGCGTGTCTATGTATTTGTCCTTCTGCATCGCAGGGTTGCAAAAGCATGGGTTTTCCCCAAGATTTTGGGTTTTCTCAAAAAACCTATTGGCAGCTATTGCAGCGGTGCTCGAAAGCTCACAGTAGCTCAGCAGCGGAATGACCACTCTCCTGTGAGGAGGTGAGTCGCTGTTCCTATTAGTCTCTTGGATGACCTCCTTAACGAACTAACCCGAGTATATCGGTCGAGCAGTTGTGCAGTGTTTGTAGATCATTCCATCAAACTGTAAAGATTTCCTATAAAATTATTACGTTAACGGGTTAAGCTTTAAGAGAGCGTGAGGGCAGGCAAGCAGTTTCATATATACTTTCTATACAGTCGACTGAGGGGGGACTTGCTGGGCCCCGTACTGGAAGGGGCAGACGTATGTCGGTCCTAGTTATTATTATACTATTTATAGCATATTACCCTTCCACAGCGTTGACTAAGATCCAGATGAGGAAGAAGAAAAAGGGACGTATAAAATAGTCCAAAGAAGGATGAAAGAGAGACTTAAAAAGAATGTCGAGATAATCGTGGAACCTAAGCACGAGGGTGCTCCCATAAAGGATCAATGAGCATGCGAACAGCAAGCCGGGAAACAAAAGGAAGAACAGAGCAAAGCCTCAAATGCAGTAGCATTAAAATGGAAGGAAGCAAAGTGGACACGAAAGATAGACGTTCTGAAAGTCTAGCTAATGCTAAAGTAACCGATGCAGACCTCCTGGGGGCGCTGCTAAACTAACCGTACGGACTAGGGCCGATCCTATGCCCCATGAGGGGACAGCGTAGAGAAACTTCTCTACTTTTCAATTGACCCAACAACTATTACCACTATACTAATAATCTATAGCTAGTTCACAATGTGTGTTCACTTCAATCAAGATTCATATGCCAGTGCACCCGGCAGTTAAAAACGACGGCTAAGAATTGGTGATGATACCTCAATGTTCAACACTTTCGCTTCTAATTTCCTTGCCCCACAACTACCAGCGGCTGCTGAGAACGCAATTCTTCCTTGCGTTCAGCGACATGCCAAAATTTTGTTAGCCAAAATGTTGCGGCGCTGCTCTCAGGCGCGACACAAAAGGGACAGAAGAACAGCTGTGTACACACTGACTGATCTGTTATTATAACAACGGTTGATATCGTATCAACAGTTAATCAGTGGCAGCACTACAATGAGCTCTTCTGTTCTTAACACCCCACGGGCTACACGCTCTTCACTTCGTAACTCCCCACGGACTACACGCTAATTTCGTAACTCTCCACCTGCTGCACGCTCTTCATTTCCAAAATCCCCACGGGCTGCACGCTCTTCATTTCCTAACTCACCACATGCTGCCCGCTCTTCATTTCGTAACTCCCCACATGCTGCACGCTCTTCATTTCCTAACTCCCCACGGGCTGCACGCTCTTCACCTCTTAAGTCCCCACGGGCTACACGCTCTTCATTTCCTAACTCCCCACGGGCTGCACGCTCTTCACCTCTTAAGTCCCCACGGGCTACACGCTCTTCATTTCCTAACTCCCCACATGCTGCCCACTCTTCATTTCCTAACTCTTCACCTGCTGCGCGCTCTTCATTACCTAACTCCCCACGTGCTGCACGCTCTTCATTTCGTAACTCTCCACCTGCTGCACGCTCTTCATTTCCTAACTCCCCACGTGCTGCACGCTCTTCACCTCTTAAGTCCCCACGTGCTGCACGCTCTTCACCTCTCAAGTCCCCACGTGCTGCACGCTTTTCACCTCTCAAGTCCCCACGGGCTGCACGCTCATCATTTTTTAACTCCCCACGTGCTGCACGCTCTTCATTTCCTAACTCCCCACGTGCTGCACGCTCTTCATTAAGCAACTCCCCACGTGCTGCACGCTCTTCATTTCCTAACTCCCCACCTGCTACACTCTCTTCATTTCGTAACTCTCCACCTGCTGCACGTTCTTCATTTCGTAACTCTCCACCTGCTGCACGCTCTTCATTTCGTAACTCTCCACCTGCTGCACGCTCTTCATTTCCTAACTCCCCACGTGCTGCACGTTCTTCACCTCTTAAGTCCCCACGAGCTGCACGCTTTTCATTTTCTAACTCACCACATGCTGTCCACTCTTCATTTCGTAACTCTCCATCTGCTTCACGCTCTTCATTTCCTAACTCCCCACGTGCTGCACGCTCTTCGCCTCTTAAGTCCCCACGGGCTGCACCTTCCTTCACAAAGCCTGGACAGACGAAGCGACAGCCGCAGCAGCACTGGTCAGTACAAATCATTGCCTTATCATTGGCCACGACAGGGGAGACTCGCACAACAAGTAGTAAGCTATTTAGAGGGACTTGCTATCTGAATAAAACTTGTGGCAGCCACTTGGCCGTATCAACGATGCGTGTTTCCTGATAGTAAGGTGTCGACGGGTCAATTAAGGGAGCCACAGACATGAGCACAAAAGATACTCAATACTGAGCTACACATCAGCGCCAGCCGCCACGCACCCTTCTCAAACGATCCTTTTATCCGGGGAAAAGAAAATCACACGTGATTAGCACTAAATCGCACGGCTACAGTGACTTTTTCAAAACAAATCTTCAGTGCTACAGCTAATTATGAATTAGTTCATACCAGATGTAGCCAACTAATATTGATAGCTTGCTTTTTCTGTACATATTTTCAGGTCTGCTGCTGATGACGATCCCTACAGGACACCAGATGCTGCCCGCCAGTATTTAGGAACGTAATGCAAATTTTTGCCTGCTGTGCTGTATTGAAGGGGAAATGTTTCTAAACAATTCAGATTCTGTAAGATTCTCTCTCCGATGCGCATAGCTTAGCTCTACTGGGAAGGGAACTTTAATCGTGTGTTTTCGATTTGTCACTCTGCATGGAATTTCAGGCCGGAGGAAGATGACTCATTTTTCAGCGGTTTCAAGCGTAATTGCCTTACTCAGACACTCTGAATTGCCGTACGCCTGAAACTTCAGCCACAGTTGCAAATCATACAAGCAACAAGTGAAAACCCGGGCAGGTCAGAGCTACAGTTATCGTCATCGCAAATAGTCCACGATACATCTCGGGCTACTATATATATACTATATATACTGCACCTCACCAAGCAACGCTCAACAGAAATTGCTCGTCGCTTAAGAATGAGCCACCGAATTCAACAAAATAAACTTTATTATGCACGGGAGAGTTTTCTTTAAAAAACGAATGAATCACGAACATATTTTCCGTACGGAACTAATTTTATCCTCTCCATTTCATCGTGGTTTGCGAAATGGAATTTAAACCAACATACTACGAAGATATTATTGATGTTTTTGAGTTTGTGACTTTTGTCAGAAAAATTTTCTTTGCGTAAATTTCGGGAAATTCAGGGCACTTAGCCAAGCGAAAGTCGGGGACCGCTGCTTGAACCCCTTTGCTCTTTCCTTCTTAGAACGATCTACAGCGTTTCAACTTGTGTTTTTCCGGAGTGAAAGGAAAATTAATTAACGGAAGAGAAGGTTAGTGAATTAACCAAATTATATCTGTGCAAATATCAACTGTCTAGTATTTGTATAGGTTATGACTTCACTTCGGTGCCGAAACTATTTTGAAGATTAGATATCTCGGCAAAACACTTGAGTTCAAGTAACACCGAGACAGCTCTATCGCGACCCCCCACAAGAGAGCATTTAATATGTTCTCATGCCCCTTGCAAAATTCATAAACCCCATATGACGATACTTGAATTTAGCAGTTAACTTTGCGCAACGAATTTCAGTTAATTTTGAGTGGCATAGAAATCAATCAAGATTTCGCTGCTTGTAAAAGGTCCTCCCGCAAGGCGGTGCGAGCTCCCCTGGTTAGGGAGCCCCTGAGACGGGGCACGACAAGTAATGCTGCAGCAATCGGCCCTCTGATAATACGGCTTCAGTAGTTCAAGCTTCTTAGACATGCAGCCGGCAATTTGAAAAGGAAGTGACACATAGTATGTTGTTGTTATTATTAAAACTTCACGCCCGGGCGACCACGGACGGTAGTACGACCCAAATGAAGCATTTTGCAACAACGGGAAGCCCGAAACGCTGCTAAAGTAAATCCAACAAAACGCCATTAACAGCTGAATTAAACATCGCCTGTAGACCAACATGACCGAAAGCCGATGCCGGCAATGAATTCCAAACTCCAGCAGACCAGGACACGAAGCACCGACTGAACTGACGAGTTCGGCAGCTAACACTCTCAAAAGTGCAAGAGTGCGCATCGACAGCAGCACGTGCAATCCTCCTAAAGACCTTGAGGGCAGAGACGAAAGAATGCAACCTATGTCTAGCATTGTTGTACTTCTTATAAGAATTACAGAGTCCGGCCACCTCCATCCTAAGGGACAGTGCTCCAGATAATTTTCGGCGCACAATCTGCTGGCTGAACTAACGAGTCGGTCCAGCAGGCGCAAGTGACAGTTAGCAACCGAAGCCAAGACCGGTGAGCAACACTCCAACACAATGTCTATATCGCGCCGAAATTCCTGTGGTTTAACACAGGCTCGTGCGCCACTAGGGCGCCAAGTACGTCGCGTTTCAAATTATCAATTTTTGTCTCGGCTTTTCTGCAGGTAGGTCAAAGATTCTAAGTGGTCAGTGCGCTACTGACAGGAAAAAGGCGCTAGTTGTGCATTTCCAACCCCCGGGCATGGCTGAACGCTGTCGCTCAGCTACGCCGCACAGGGGAAGGGAACGAAATACAAGAAGGTAGAAGTCTTGCGGGAATAGGTCGGCCACCTCTATCAGCGGCCCACCTCCCGATACAGAAAAGGAAGTATTGAGAACCTAGCTAACTTTATAAAACTAACCTCGTCAGCAGGAACTGCGGCAAGCTGCAACATCTGCGGAAATGGTACTTGTGATAGGTGAGTGAGGCCCAAATATATTGAAGCAGGGAAAGGGCCTGCCATATATAGGTACCTCCGAGAGCCACCAGTCGCCTAATATGCGGCTGAAAAGTAAGCTTTTCATCAAAAACAACACCGAGAATCTCCAAGGATCTAGACTCCAGAAGCAAAGTGCCGTCTATCTTCCTATGTGGATGCTGCGGTAAGGGTGTCTGAGACCGACTGACAATCGTAGACTTCATCTTACTGGCATTCAGTTTCATACTCCAGGCCGAGCACCATGCATTAATGCGCGACAGGTTCCTTTTCAGAGACTGGGCGACATCATTACGCATGCTGGGGCAATGTGGAATCGTCGGCATAGTTGATCATCGTGTTTCCAGCGAATAGAGCATGTCCATAGGAACGAAAAGTAATGTACGAGTGTGTTCCCTAATTGAAGCAGCGTGAATGGGTACGGCAGGGAATGAAGAAGAATAGATAAAAAAGATCAGCAGAAGAAGAAAAAAAGAAGCAAGCAGAGGGAGCGACGAGAGAAAAATGTCTAAAATGACGAATACAGCTAGGGTAAGGTACGTGCATCCCACCCTTGGGGCGCAGCCCCTTACAATGCAGCTCGTCTACGCTCCAAAATGTAACACAAAATAATAAAACTAGACACTAAATCTCACGTAACCAGAAAATAATGTAAAGCACAGCATCAGAAAACAAGTGCACGTAATAATTGAGTAAAATATAACGAAAACTAAAATACACGATTGAAAATATAAAGGTGAAAATATAAGATGTATTGAAGGGATCGCTGTCGCGAGGAGAGAACAATGGGTGAGAATACTGGTAACCAGAGAATGAGAAAAGGGATACCAAAACGCATACAGGCACAAAAAAAGCCAGAAGAAAAATATCCTGAAGGGAAGGCCGTAAACCAAGAGCAAAGAGTGGAACAAAGAGGCAAAAAGAAGATAACTTGAAGGGAAGTCAGGCGAGGTGAAGAGGCCTTCAAGAGGCCCCGGCCGGACTCAAGTGCATGACGAAGCTCCCAGTCGTGGCGCGCCGACTAAATTTGTGTTCTGAAAGTCTTGAAACGAAATTTCCCAAGCTACACGCAGAGTCGCACGCAGGAATACACGTAACATGGGGAGTACTGGACGCTTCCTGCAGCATCCGGGACACGCACGAAATCTTGCAAGCTGCACGCAGAGTCGCACGCAAGAATACACGTAACATGGGGAGTACTGGACGCTTCCTGCAGCATCCGGGACACGCACGAAATCTTGCAAGCTGCACGCATGAATACACGTAACATGGGGAGTACTGGACGCTTTCTGCAGCATCCGGGACACGCACGAAATCTTGCAAGCTACAAGCAGTCTCACGCCGGAATACACGTAACATGGGAATAGTAGTTTCTTTCTGCAGAGTCTGGGACACGTACAAGATCTGCTATGCTACAAGGAACATTTCCCGCTCGTATACACGTAACGGTAAGAGCACTGCCGACATCTCTGTAATATAGGAGAATTACACCAAATATTTTTTTCTGAAATTCTGGCAACAAGCGTAGTTGAAGCTATACACTAGGAAAATACCATTTCCAGCCTTCTCTGCAAAGAACGCAGGCATCTATGGGTTATGGAAAATACAATAGAATATAACTTACAACCTCGTACACCCAATTCGAATATCGAAGACAAATAGCTGACATGCACAGAAACGTGTCGGATAATCTCCGTAGTTTACCTAACATTGCCGCACTGAGTACCTACATAGACGCACCGAAGCAACAAACTACAGGCCACGCACGGGGCAGGTGGTCGCACATGGGAAGTACTTCACTAAGCGCCCCTGCACTCCAGGGCCACATATCAAAGGCTGACAATGAGACAGGGTCCATAGTTCGTATTTTCCGCGACGTTACTGCGGCCGCGCCATGAATAGGAGGCTAATGGGAGAATTTGCAGCGGTTTTGGGCGGGCAATGTAGTGCCCAGCGATCAACATCCCACATTACGAGGCACGAATTAAGGCGCTGTGACAGGAATTTCGCTGTCACTACTGCATGTAAATCTCTACTAGAAAATACATTTACAGCTTAAAGATATAAATATTATAAACAAATGAGTCGTAATGCATAGGCGACATAAAATCAGGATTTGGAGTCAAAGCTGGAAGTACTTCAGAGTCAAGTCTGAGCGCAGTCACAGCTGAGGCCTTATTCGGCGTGAACAGTCGGCGTCCATGGCTGAAGCGGAAATGGCTGTACTCGCATCTTTTCTTCTTAAATCGGAGACCAAATTGGCAGCTGTCACGCATCCACCATATTGGCAACATGGCTACCAGCCTCGACAATAACTAAGAGCGAGTGCAAATTCTTCGCCGTCATTTTTACCGGCAGCGTACGCTGGATTAGACTCTGGTCCAGCCGGATACATCTACTTACACACATACAGCTCGCTGGGGCATGTACCATCACCCGAACAAACCAACGCGGACACACAAATAAACACCATGTTCCCAATACAACCATGATTCTGCTTACGCTACACAAGGCTGTAGTATTAACGAAGGGAGATAGGTACGAGGCATTGCGACTGTCTCCAACTATGAACCAGTCGGAATAGACACGGGACGTGTAGGTAGGTAATCTGTCGCAGAAGAAGAGGCTCCAAGAGCAACAACGGCAGAGGAATGAGCCAGCGCTGAGGAGGACGTCAGACAGACCGTACGGCCTCCATCTCATTCCCGGTGCTCTTTAATGGCACAAACTTTTAATTTGACTCGGTTCGACTTTTATTTGAGTTTATCTCATGGAAACACTGCCTCGGGCACTCCGGTAAAACTTCACTTAGCACCGAACTTAAGATAGAATTAAAGAGAGTTAACCGAAAACAGAGATATTGTGTTCGGCGATGGAGGAACAGAATCTGACTTGGTTCAGAGATATTAGTTCAACAGAACCGCTTTTCAAGTTACGAGTTTTCTATACACCCTCGAAAAAAAGAAGACCATTATTTTGCTCCGCTGTCGACAAAAAATGAATAAAACACACAGAGCCTGTACAAAATTATACAAAACACAAGAAAAAAACACATGGCGTAACGTGGGGAAAAAAATTAGGGACATACTAAGCTAGAATACAAATTAACAAAATCCAATCGAGAGCGCATGAACCACGTTAGTGATACACAAGGGCGCAATAAGCCTACTAAATACAAACAAATACGCATGCGATGGCGCTAGTGAAAAATAAGAACGGCTAAATAAACATCTGAAAAAAAAAACACAAAGCAGGAACGAATGAAGTGGCACTGAATAACTCGCTACACACTGCACCTATAGCTAGAGAAACATATGTAAAAAATACAAGCAATGACGCAAGGAGCGGCGGTAGACAAATCAAATACAAACTAACCCTACAAGAAAATCTAGAAAATATCAGAAATAACGCACGGAGTGATACTACATAGAAAGCCAGCGACAAACTAACCCTACACGAAAATTTACAAAATACAAGCAAGAACGCACGGAGCCGCTAAAAGAATAAGACGCAAAAGGAGGAAAAGCAAAAACAGGAGCCCCAAAAAAGCAGAAGAAAAGCGACGGCCATTGGAAGCATTTGTCATGACAAATGGTAGGAGCCGTCAATTAGGCAGGGGGTGAGTTGGTTCATTAGTGTTAGATAGCATTGTTGTGAGGCGAGCAGCGACGCGCTACTGCTATGAGCGTTACACGCACT
>LQNS02278070.1:38366054-38389050 GCA_001587735.2 Parhyale hawaiensis
CTAATGGCCAAAGCTCGTTGTGAGGGGGCTGGCCCACAGCAAAATACGAGATATATACTTTGTGTCCCTGCATAACAAAAGATTTAATGGGGTATGCTTGTCGCACTGCGCGTACCGGCATGAAACAAAACCTTTGCAATTTTTGAGAGATGCGCGCCGAGCAAATAGCAATTTTATTCTTTTAGGGCACAGCAAATAGCAATTTTATCCTTTTAGGGCTGGGCAAATAGCAATTTTATCCTTTTAGGGCTGGACAAATAGCAATTTTATACTTTTAAAGCACAGGAAATACCAAATATATCTTTTATGGCTCAACAACTAGCACTTTTGTCACATTACCGACACATATATGGCAATTGTATCATTTTGCCCACGAGTAAACGGCCACTTCGTCATTTAACAGCCAAGCAAGTAGCGCTTTCATAATTTTTACGGCTCAGCCAATACTAATTTTACCTTTTGTAGGAACAAGTAAATTTATAGTAATTTTTAGACCAAACAAGCAGGAAGGCATTTTATTTCATCAAAAGGGCAATTTTAATGTTTACGGCACCGAAAAGACCAATCTAATCAATCATCTTAGCATCAAGTATAAGCACTTTATAATTTTAGCGATGAATAAATATTTCGGGCTGCGCAGGATGAATTCGGATGCAGTCCAGGTGATGTTAATGCACGGCACTCTACGTTTGTACATGCCTACTCGACTGGGCTATCTCCGGTCGAATAGCAGCAGGTGGCCACTGTTAGCAACAGACACATTTTTGGACTAGCTACTAAAATAGATAACGTGCCGCTATCGAGAGTCCAACTGATGATAATGAAATCTGCATTTACCGTCAGTAACGAATGGATTAATGAAGAGTACGGTATATAGTCCCAATTAGCTAGCGCAGAGCTATGGGCTTCTTCCCCCTCATACAATGCTCTTGTATCCACACTTTTCCACCAGCAATTGAATACAGAACATCCTCCATGTATGAGGAGCAAATGAAGAACAGATCGGAATTTAACATATCTGCTGCTACCCCTCTAATACGATGCACCATCATCCGCGTTTTTGTTCCGATAATCTCTAAAACAGAACAGTTACTCAAGGATCGAACAAATCGTCTGCTAATTCTACACCAGTACATAGTAAGGCAAAGACCGACTTGTGCTGATAATTTCAAATCTCGAGTGAGAGTCAAGGATCGCAGAGTTCGCACGACCTCAGAATGCAGCATGTAAAGGAAAGAAGGACGTGGATGTTCGAATGGTGCAGACGTTCTTATAATACAGAGAGCAATCGAGGAGCTAATTGTGCACTGAGAGTAATTTTGGCGTCTTCTGATGCACTTAGATGCATCAAAATTGCATGTATTATTGTCCCAAAACCCAAACACGCAAGTGCATCATCATGATGCACTTTCACTCACTCATGTATTATCTTACATACAGCAAATACACCTAACAAGGCATTTCTTTTTCTTTAATTGTAAAATTTGGAACTTCACTTATTGAGGGAAAAGAGAAGCCAGCGCTGTGAGAATCTGACAATCGAACCAGCCATCTAGTGCGTTTTCATTCCTCCGCAGCACAGACTTCATCTCATGTCTTGCACACAACCAAATCATATCAACAAAATTCTAAAATAATAAAACATAATGAAATCCACGTTAGGTTCATCCATCCACTGTCTGCGAGATGAATAATTATGATTGTCATACTAGTAAAGTTAGCTAAAGTGCATTATAATGATGCACAGAGGATTTCATGATGCACTTAGCACATTGATGATGCATTTATGTGTTTCGGTTTTGTGACAAAGCCAATAATGCACCAAGATGCATCAAACTGATGAACCTAAAGAGACGACACTTTGAATTACAATTGCGATCGGCGTGTTAGTATGAAACCGCGTCTCGATTCGCACGCGTGACCAAACTACGAAGCTTTTTTTTTACTTTTTTTTAAATAAGTTTTTCTGACTACGCCATGAAATACCTACGTGCATCCTGATGCCTCTCTGTGAAACACCTACGCACATCCTGATGCTTCTCTGTGAAACGCCTACGCACATCCTGATGCTTCTCTGTGAAACACCTACGCGCATCCTGATGCTTCCCTGTGAAACACCTACGCGCATCAAAATTTTTCTCAGTGCGCCGATAATTTCATAGCATGAAGATCAGGTCAACATGACCGCTCCCCCAACTGGGAAACACTCACTGGTTTGTGCTGCAGATATAGACCAAAAGCCTCAGAGGAGTATATGGCTGCAGTCGATCACAGATATTCTAGAGCTATGGCACCAGCAGCGGAAGGCTCCATGCGACAATCTGCACCCCTGAATTTCCCTTTCGATGGCTGAGGTTAGTAATCCCACAGCAGTATGCAGACCAAATGCTGACTGATAATGCCAACTGAATGTATCGCAACGGGTTTGAGTATCCTACACTTACTGGAAAAAATTATAAAGTTGCCTTGGCCAGTCACCCCACTACGAAATCCATATGCGCTGGTACTTGCTGCAGATCAATTCTCGTTAGGCCCACGAGCAGTGCGTAGCAGTAATCATTTACAGATAGACCGAGCGATAGTATAAGAGACGGAAGACTTAAAAGACTATTGTAATCCCCCGAACCGTGACCGTTTGTTGCGAGGTCAGTGTTCTAGCAATGAACTCTAAATGTCAGACACGCTGACGCTGCAATCCCAAGCATTGTAATATTTGATTTATGTACATAGCTAGGAAAAGAACCTCGGGCCTCGCGACAATATGCGGAGTGCCTTAACTAATCAGCCACCGCGAGATATTTACCCTACCCGGTAATTTTCCGTTACGACTGTGCGTGTCTCAATGACTGCACCCGATGTTGGTAACAGACTCGCGAACACCCAAGCTTGTTTTCAAGAACAGGTGGATGTTGCCAACACTGTCTTCAAAAACTTACACAAATCAGAACATATTTCTTAAACGTCAAATCCTAGCAGATACCTACCATAAGCCTATAGATTGTGTAAGTACTCTAACAAGGCCACAATAATCATTGATCTCAATTACCCCCACTATATCTCAATTGCCCCACATGATCTCAATTACCCCATTCTATGGTACCGTAAATATTGAGCACTACTTAGCAAGGCCAATGCGAACAAAAGAAAGTGGCTACCTATAGCAAATGTTAACGTTTTATCATATCTTCAATAAAGTGTGCTGTGCATGCAATATAATTTTTCCTCAAAATGGAATAAGTCTCGAGGTTTTCCTAACACTGGACAAACCTATGACTGAAGGAGGCATAAGTGAATTATACTTCCATCACTGTCATCATCTCGGTTGCATTTAAGATACACTTCGGTATAACAAAATACAACATGCGTATGGGAACAAGATAAATTGCTTCGTATATAAGTGGACTCGAATACATACCATATCCTTGTCGGCGCCAAGGGCAGAAAATTGGTTCGTCACTGCAGGGTTATATCGGGTTTAGAGAAAGCAAATGGAACAGGGTATACCACCAACTAATGACATAAAAGTTGTAAAAGGTGCAACCCGATGCAGCTGCTGTGCCAGCCTTACCTTCAGGCTAGAATTCGACTCCATCTCTATGGAGTAATAAGAACCAAAACTGCAGTCTGAGACCGCAAACCTTTGCTAAAAAACGCAACGCTAACAGAAAGAAAGACTGACAGACAAACAAGAGGAGGATCACCATCGAAACTGAATCAACTGTTTACCATGGTATTCTTAACACTTCCTGTAAATTTCACGAACGATTTATCCCTTTCTGAGCTGAGCTGTCAACAGACGAGCATGCAAAGAGAAGAACAGACTGACGGACCATCACCAACATTTAATCTTATCTTCGCGTCATTCCTAAGATTTCCTGGAAATTTCATAAACATCAATCCATAACTCAACTTTTGGAGCTACGTTGCTAAAAGACAAGCAAACACCGATAAAACCTAACCACCATATCGGATGCAATAACCATTACTAGAGCTACAGTCCCAGAGCAAAAACCTGTGACAGCAACGATGCACGACAGATAGAGAGAGAGACAAACGGACTATCGGATCATTCCTAACTGTTCCTGTAAATTTCATTAAGCTCCATCCATAACTTTTTGAGCTACGTTGCTGTCACAGCAAACAAAACAAACGGATAGACGAACAATTAAATCTCAATCATCTATTAATCGCAACATTCCTGCGAGTTTTCAAAAACTCATATCAATCCAGCACCTCTCACCAAGTTTCCAAGCTACAACTAAACGACATCCAACAACAGTAACCAAGTCTCCAAGCAACACCAGTGATAGTGTCTCCAAGCCACTACTAAGCAATAGCCAACACCAGTGACCAACTCTCCAAGCCACTACTAGGCAACAACCAACACCAGTGGCCATGTCTCCAAGCCACTACTAAGCAACAACCAAGACCAGTGACCAAGTCTCCAACTCACTACATCTGAAAACATCGCAGGGCAGAAATCAAAGCAGAGCGCTCGCTCCAAAACGCAAGGTCGGTTGACGGTAGCGACTCGGCATAGGGCGCCAGGCAGAAAATCTCCGAGGACGCAACAACACCAAAACAGAAATCGTACAATTTTCCGCTCAATTTGGCGAGCTTCGGTTTTTGCGAGATGCAACTGGAGTGCGCAAGCGCCCGCCCCGCAGCTAACGTGAGCAGCTAGGAAAGAAATAGACTTTTGATTTTTGCCTCAATTTCAGAGGTAGAACAGATCGTTCAGCGGCAGCCAAAGCCGGCTGTTACGGTTGCAGCTATCAAAACACAGCTCTGATTCTCTTCTCAATATTTCACCGGAACAAGTTCTTTCAGCGCTCAAGACCAAAATGTAGAATATGTTTGTTTTTCTCTTTCTCCACAAAACAATGTAAATCTAGTACTACATGTTTCTTCAATTTTAAGTATAATATACGCCATATCTTGTATCTTACGTTCATCTCAAAAAGCAACTAACGCAGCATAACTAATAGTACCTACATATTATAATTAGTTTGCCATTCATAAATAAGCAGAAGATACAGTCAAGGAAGATAGCAGTAGAAGTTTCTCGGTTTAACAGAAGACACCCAAAATAATGTCAAGCACATTTGCGGAACAGGCCGCTGCATTACTACCGCCGACATAAGTTGGAGTCTTGGAGCAGTCCTAAACTACAAGATTATGCCAGCAACTCGAGCCACGATTACACGGTAGCTACAGGATTACACAATAAACGCAATATTAAGGACAAACCAACGAGGACGGTTCCTTCTGTGGTATTGTGGCAGCGGCCCGCACGCCTCTAATGAAATCTCTGGCAGCCCAACAATACACACTAATTGCCTGAGTGAAACGCGTACCTCGCAACCTTTGTGATATACATGCGGTAGCCGCTGCTGCGATAATGCTAGGCGACGCATTACAGTCTTGTGAACTGCAGCGCCAGGCAAGAGGCGAAGTCCACAGCAAAAGTGCAAGCATATCACAAGACACGAGACTAGCAACGCTCACAAGCCTGCTGTACACGCTGAAAAACATCGCGGTGTGAAGTAATTTCGAAACTTGAAGCGGTTATTCCGAGAGAGGAATATTCGGGCCGTTGAAAAGAATATGCATTGATTTAGTGGCGTGAGAGTTGTGGGGCCTGTAAAAGTTAAGATTGTAATTTCTTAACCTGTAGCTAAGAGAAGAAACTGCCGGTAACCGCAAAGTCTGAAAAATGACAACAGGGTCGGGGCTGCAATGGACTGAACACTGGTAACTCTAATTCCCGACAAGTGCGTCCTAACAAAATAATTACCTTAGTCTCTCCATTACAACAACGAAAAAAATGTGTGCGCAGTAAGTTAGGAAATGGTAAAAACATTGTTCAGCTATGGGCAAACGTCTATATATATATATATATGCATGTATGTATATATATATGACTATATATATATATATATGCATATCCGTCGCAGCTGATTAGGTTTAAATCAGTATTATTTCATTTGAATCGCTTCAGCTAAATTTGCATCTACCAATTTTCTACTTATAATTACAATTGCAATGTATTTCATGGCTAACTTCTACGTTCTAATTTTAGTTTGCATTCACAACCTGAACGTTTCGTCTCAACATATAGCATAGGTATTAAGTAAGCCGCCACACTTCAGTTTCTAATATTTTATCGTTTGAAAGAATCACGGTAAAACTTTTAATGTGAGCGTATTGTTTTAAAACAAACGAGAATTACGGGCCCTTCGTGATTGATTTGCTGTATGTAGTCTCAAAAACATTTCGTGAATTAGGGGCTCGTGAATTACGGCATTTTGCGAAACCAAATGTCAGCAATGGAACCGATTCCGGATTTTCGAAAAAAAAAATCGTTATACTGTTCAACTGGTGGGACTATTCGTAAACTGTACAGCTACACCAGCCGAAAGGATGGAACAGGCAAATGCACGAAATACTCTGCGCGAAAACTTCAATCTCCTGTTGAGCAGAGCGATGTCTCAAAGTATAAAAAACACCAAGGTTCTTAACGGACTATCCCTGGTTGCATCGAATACGACAAAGTGTTAAGGCAAAACACTGCCAGCACTTTCCTTCGGGAGGTAGCGCGAGCACAAACGCATTTAGCACACAAGTTGATTTTGAAGTTGCAACGGAAAGGCCGAGATAACGTAAGCATGCAAGAGACCGTTGACCTGTTCGCCAATCCACCCACCGACGGTCGGGCTCGGCATGCATTGATATGCAACACCGGCCGGCAGCTGCATAGCTTCACGCAACAGCCTCTCTCTCTCTCTCCCTCTCGCAGGGCCGCTCTTCAGAAAGGAGCCACAGAACAAATTTTAAACGAGCCACCTCATGAACACCTAATCAAATGCGACGGCTGTTGCCTGCCAACAGCTGAGGCTGCATCGTAAGGGTACGCGCGAGGCTAGATGGCAAGTCTATACAGTAGGTAACTAATATATTCTTTTGGCCAATGGAAGCTACACTGAAAACTTAAGTATGCGTATATACATTTATATGACACTGATGATCCAGAGAGGAATATCGGATTGGATTACATATACAGTTGCCTAAGCCTCTCTAGATACAAAGTAGTGTTTCAGGAGCGGAAGATTAAAGGACGTACGGCATATCACGGGAGAAGTGGACTTCATGCATGAAAGCGTCCATACATAGTAGCATCAACGGTGTTTATTTAACGTGCTATAGTTCATTAAGTCAGAGATCAAGAGGAAGACTAGAACAAAAGTATCATTGTCGGAGAATAAAAAAAAAGAGAGAAAGCAAAGCAAGCAAGAAAGACACGTCCCAAAGCCATAACTAAAGCAAAGGTTTGGTTAGGTACCTACGAGGTCCTCGCTGGGCATAACGTCGGATGCATGAGCGAACTAACTTACCTAATCCCACAGCCTATTGCTCCTGAAGGAAGAAGAAGAAACGAGGGACACATAGTACGTCAAGTAAAATAGGTTCCTAATCCATGCACAAGAAAAAAATGAACCATACAAGAAAGACCGTTGGTCAGAGTATCAAAGTAGAAAAAACTAGCACGAAAGAAAGATGTCCCAATAGCCTAAAGAAAGCGTGGGTGATTTTTCGGTCCCTTTGGGATGCGACTCACCTCAACATAGAACGGTGCCAGCCTATGAAGCTAATCTACATATGGCACATCCAATACTCTCTGAAGGGCTTGACCGATACGATGTTTCTTTATTCTAGGGATTTGGGCACTATTGGCGTGTCCCAATGGCCGAACTGTAACAGCAATACAGGAAAGAAACGTACAGCTTATGCGACATTTCATCGAGATAGTTGCAAACCCTGTGAATATTTCAATTACAGTACTGAAGCATAGACACCAAAATAAGTCGCACCATCCATCCGCAAATGGTCAAATGAGCCACTATAAACAGTGCTCTACATTACTGGGTAATAAAAACGATAGAAGTTAGTTTTAACCTTCTCGGTCGATGCAACGGCATTTCATAGAGGAAAAGCAAGTGGCACAAGTAATACGAGAAAACAGTGGAACGTAGGTATGTACAAGGATGATTTCACCCTGTATCAACGCGCAAGGGAACAGCAAGTTAGTAAAGACAACGCTGTAATCGTAACCGTAAAAAAAAAAAATGGACCGCCCAGGCGGTGACTTTTACGACCCAGGCATTAAGACTCTCGTTCATCGTTGGGTAAAGTACATTGAGAATGGGGGTGACTACATAAAAACAAATTCGGGAGCACAAAAGGTCGCTCGTTTTTATGATGCCACTTTCGTCTTCGTAGCTCTTCAACTTTTCACGTTGAGAAATAGTAGGCATTACTTATGGAACGACCCTTGTACTAAAGTAACGAAAGTAGAGCCGTCTTGAATTTTCGAGAGCAAAAAACTAATTAAATATCCCTCTTGCAAGTAAAAGCGCGAATATCAGTTTGGAAAGATTCGAAAGTTGAGCAGTTCAATCATATTAACAGACCGGTTATGTTCAGTGCCTGTTGTATCCAGGATACCAGCAGTTAGCTGAACCACCGGAATCAAAATTTGGCTGCAATCGGAATTGAAAATATTTTGGCCTCTGCTCAGCGTGAAGTTTCAACTGCTACAAAGAGATTCAGCTTAAAAAAAACATGCCAAATCGCTCGTGTACGGTAGGATCAAAAACAACAGCAGCATGCCAAGCGTGCCTGACTTCCGCGCTAGAGATGCCGAGTTCGAGCGACAAGCCTGTCGAGAGATCTTTGTGGCGTCCGGCGTGCTGAGTCTGCAATTGCTTGGTATGCGGATCTGGGTGGGGGCACCTGCCTGACCAGGAATGGGAGGGTGGGGGAGCTCGGGTCGTTGAACCTTGGTTTCGGCGCCATAGTTCTAAGCGACCCGTGGTCGGCAGCGGCTCTACTTACTCCTCTCGGGCCAGTTGACCAATATCTGCAGCACGAACCAGTGCGTGTGGGTTTCCCAGTGGAGGGTACAGTCAAAGTTGACTTTACCTTTAATTTTCATCTACCACGCCCAAAAGAAGATCATATTTAATACAGTACGTTACCTTTGATAATGCAAATACAATTTTTTTTACTTATTTTTCAAGATAAATGTCAAACATTTACAATGTAATAGTAAGTTAGTGCGCAGGTATGGTGTAACTATAAAAACAATTAGAAAAAAAAAAGTGAACCATTTCCCACGTTTTGTCAACATTTGCTATCGCAAGGAGCTTCTATTGGGAGAAGCAAGCCCAAACACTCTCTGGGCGAGTAATACATAGCTTTGTCATGTGATCGAAGCTGGCGTTTTGAGTCATTGAAGTGGCTGAAGTGCCCTCATGCAGTAAGACGAAGGCAGTGGTCAGCCCATATGATTAAGGAAGATACAGACCGGTAGTTCTTCAATATTTTTGCAAGAAAATCGTGTTTGAAGATTTATATCCCAGTGCTCATCCTGTTACTTTCATCATAAGATGGTATACAGGATACAAGTTTCCTTTGCATACTTCCATCCGCTCGGAATTTCATCGATGGTTAATGGCTATAAAAATTTGAGCTTAGGACTCCTTGCTATACAACAGGCTGCGTGAGGCAATGCCTCTTTACGACTGGATATGCCACTCAGCCAGTTCAAGGGGAAAGTTTACTCGGAACGCTCCCGTAGGGTAAATAGAGAGGGTGCGTTTTTCCCAATTAGAACCTCCTTGGCTTATCGCACGGGTTCTGCAGTTACACCAGATTATGCAACATCACTCTCTAGTCAACATGGTCTAACCAGTGAAGAAGAGTTCAAGGTGACCTCGTAATTAGCTTCTGGTAAGACAACGCTCAAAGTTTCCAAGGAATTGCAGCGTGATCACCCAACAATTAGGGCTTGTGCAATTGAAGGTAAAGTCAACCAGAAAACTCCGGATAGAGCCTCTACGAGGAAATCTACTGCTCGGTATATGCGACATTTGAAGGTTTCTATGACTAGAAAACAACTTTCTACAAGCAAGGCGATATTTGAAGACGCTGGAGCCCCAATACTAAGCAGAAAGACAAGATGTGAGGTTCTGCAGAAGCAAGGTAAAGTGAAAAGGCAATTAAACGACCACTTCGAACAAAAAATCATAAAGAAAATAAGGTCAAATGGACTGAAGAGAACATGAAAACTCATTTCTCCAATTTCATATTTACTGACGAACGCAGAGCCACTATTGATGGTCCAGATGAATGGGAGTCTGGATGGGTCCTCCATGACCGACATCAACATTCACGGCTTAAGCTCATCACACCTCCACCACTTTGGTGGAGGTGTGAAGTTTTGGGTGGGATAGTGATACCCTTATTGGTACATTTGAAGTGGCAGAAAGAGTTAAACTGAATGCGGAAAGGTACTTCCAGTTTCTTGAAGCCAACTTGATTCCATGGCTTGATGATCAGACTATCGCACGCAGATCCAAATTGGTGTTTCCGCACGATTACGCTCCCTCACACCGAGCAGGTACACTGCTAAATGGCTCGCGGATGGAGGATTTACATCAAAAACGATTATGATCTGGCCTGCGAATGTCCCCGATTTAAATCCGATTGAGAACCTCTGGGCAATGATCAAAAGGAAAGTCTAAGAAGGTGGTCGGCAGTTTTCGAGCAAAGTAAGCCTGTGGAATGCAATAAAAAAAAAGGTGCAGCTTCTATCCACCATCTGAAATATCAAATCTGACAAAGTCTGTTGATAATCGCCTTATAAAAATCATCAAGAATGGAGGTTGCCGTGTTGAAAATTAATTTCTTAAGTTTACCACTACTGAACACTTATTTCAGTGTTTATTGAATTCTTTTGGTTATAATTTCTTGGTTTTGGACGTTAAATACAAATATTCCTGTTCGCTTGTATTTATTTCCTCTATATGGCGTTTTTATTAACTTGTTGCATAATCTGAGGTAACAGTAAAAAAAAACTCGTAAACAAGCAAATTGCATGATAAATTTAGTAAATGGCTAAATATTTATTTTACAAGTGCTGTTTATATTTGCAACATAGCCATACATTTCGTTAATATTGATATTTCAAAGTTAGACACTCACTTAGAAAAATAAAGTAAAAAAATCCTATTTGCATAATCAAAGGTAACATACCTACTGTAGTACCGAGCTACTTTTCACAACGAAGCGGACATAAGAAAATGCAGTACTTCGATTTTTGAGCACATTTTCCAGAAACTACATTTGTCATCGTTATTCAGGGCTGAAATTTCATGGTATCTGATTTTGTTATTCAGTAGATGAATTTTCGCTTCTCTTTTATAAATCGAGCTTGACAGAGAGAAGGACCAACCAACCAAGAAAGCGAGGGAGCAACCAACCAACAACTGTATTATTATATAGTGCACTTATAGGTTTTCACTAGAGATTATGCTCTCTAAGCAGAGTAGCCTCCTGAACTGAACTTCAGATTATTCTCTCCTTGACTGGGCCAGATGTATGTGAATTTGTCTGTTTCTCTATCAGTTTGTCACGATTGAAGGATTCTTATTGCATGGCTGCAATGCTTCAGAAATCGCAACTTCTGAACTGAGTATGAAGAATGTATGAAGATGTATGGAGAAAGTAATGAAAACCAAATACCATGACCGCGCTAAGATATGCTACAAATATCTTCATTGTTTCTGTGTCAAGAAGTGTTTCAAGCAAAAAATGCATTCGGAGAGAGGGATAAGGCTTTCACTTTTGACTCTTTCTGGAACTCGGTCATCGATCTCCATGAAAGCGCAACTTAATTACAAAATCTGCAACCTGGCCTATTTTTCGCCTATTTCGTTAAGAGCGTGACACGAAACATAAAAATATATAAATAAACACAAATCTATAAATTTATAAATATATCAACAACATAATAAACACCGTCGTGCGCTTATTTGTTTACATAATTATTTTATATGTTTATACATTGGTATATTTGTATGTTTTGGGTCACACTCTCTAAGTAATAGGCGAAAAATAGGCCAACTTGCAGATTTTGTAATTAGGTTGAGCGTTCATGGAGATCGATGACAAGCTTGTAGAACAAGGCAAAAGTGAGACCATCATTCCTTCATCGCAATGCACTTTTTGTTTGACACTGTAATAGTGTGTCATTGTAACTAATCTAAGTATCTCTTTCTTCCCGACACACTCAGGATTTTTACTTCAAGGATGATTATCACCGAGAAACGGCCAGGTACGTGGATTCTAATTCCGCCGACGCCATGGAGTTATATGTTGGCTTGGACTTTGGTGGAGGACTGATGTTAAGTGCTACCACAATTGCTTTCACCTAAAGCCAGGGCCTTTACTCAAATGCAACTTACAAATGAAGAACTTTATTTTGGAGGAAGCCAGCAGGTGGAGGTACAGACGGCAGCTAATCCAACACAGCACTGAGAGGACACCTTGAGTTGACAACAGGCAGCGAACAACCAACTTCTTGGATACATCTCAACCTGACAATAACTCCTATCCGCAGGTTTACAATCAAACGACTAGCTTTGTTGAATAACTTCTAGAAATTGCTATCGCAGTCAAGCGAGGAACTGAAGCTCTTCTACGCAGACGCGGAACAGACCTCGCGCATCTAGACCCTGTCTACCAGTTTTGTCCGATCCGCAACGGACAGTACATCTCGTCCTATCAGTGCTCTTATACTACGTGAAGTAAAAAACAACTATGTTGAAAAACAAAGTGAAGTGAATAGTTACTGGTATAATTGGTAAGTTAACAAACTGTGCTATTATTCCTAATACACAGGAATAACTGAAGGTTAAGTTGAAATCTCAGACTAGGGGCTAAGCTACAGCTCTAGCATATATAGGGTAGCAACTTCCAATGTAAACATCAATTTGTAAAATAACTGAAGTAGTGGTGATGATGGTGGTGTTTTGTGACGGTCCAGTCACAACCCAATCATGAAATCGAAACAATAAAGATATTACAGCTTTTCTCCGCGCGGCCATGGAGTCCGATTATTATAACTTTCTCCATACATCGAAACCTACGTTTGCTCTCAGTTCACTGTTCATAATTTAAATTCAGTAGCTGGTCAACGAAGGGCAGACGAAGAGATGATTTTTCACGGACAGTAGACATTGTTATTTCTTCAGCTTGCTGTCTTCCCTTGACGGAGCAGTTTTCGCTTCACCACAAAATTCGGTGTAGTAGACGTGATCGGTAGATAGGATAGGTACGCAGTGGGGAAATTATGTAAATTCAGTAACGCTTTGCTGCTTGCTACGTAAATTTTTTTTCGCAGGTGAGCTACGGTAAGAGACGAAATTGTGCTTCTTAGAAGAATTGAACAATTGAACGAGAACACTTATCGTTTATGACAATTTGAGGGGGCTGTTGTAGCGTACCCTTCAGATGTACATTATATTATCGACAAAAGCTTATTACATGAAGACCGGTTGTCTCAAAATCTTCGCTGTCACTTTTGACAACTCGGGTACTCTAGTAAACAAATAAACACACCACGGTATTGATTACATGGTTTGATGTCTTCGAATAAAGTTACGGCTCGTTTGTTAATATTTTCTCGTTCTGCTCAGTCTAAATATTTTCTCACTCTATGGAATTTTTAATGGCAATACGATGATGGCTGAACGATGACGTCACAGGAATCTCGAGATAAAGCTGAGCTGCGTTTAGAAGCTGTTCGTGTTTTCATTATAGTCGGTGGTGTCGACCAGTTATATTATTTTCATTTTTGTACCACATTCTGTCAGCAAGAGAAAACCTCGCAGTATGGAGGCGATACAAGCGACATACGCCCAATTAATGATGAGTCGGATGTCATTTTTTAGACATCCGCAGATGCGGATACAATTGCGGATGTTGCCATCTTGACAGTCGCGAATGCAGATGTCAAAAAAGGTGCGGATGTTCCGCGGATGTGAATATTCCCCCACCACAAGCACACACAACCTCTCACACGACGGCAGTTTGTACAACACTTGGGGAGGAAAACTTAGATGGTGCTTTGTTGACAGGGAAAGCGCTTGCACACATTTCAATCCAAATGAGAATTTGCAGTTTTCAACACTATGGATGAGCTCAGTGTAGGCCTACAGTGATAAACTCGCGCATCCGCGCCTCCTCTGCTGCGGATTTTACAGTTCTGACACCCGCGGATGTTACCATTTTAGCATCAGCGGATGCAGATGTCAAAAAAGGAGCGGATGTTCCGCGGATGCAGATGTAAAAAAAAGGTGCGGATGTTCCGCGGATGCAGATGTCAAAAAAGGTGCGGATGTGCGGATATTCGCTTCATCACTACGCCCCATTAGCCAGCGGCCCACTTTTGCTTGCACCAGCAGGCCGGCGGCACGTGCACGCTAGCTGACATGGAGCACGTACCGGCCTCTGAGTAGTCTAAATGCACGTACCTGTTGTGCTCTAAACTAATTCTTGCGACTGAGTTGGTAGAGCACACGAACATGAGAAAGCCACCTCGAACTTTTCGATCCCACAGCCAGCTGGGTTGCTACGTCGCCTCATCTATATGTATCTGAGGAGAAGATTGCACTACTCTAGCGATAACACAAACGGCGCTTTTCTCTTCTGGCGTTTGGAATAAAATGCATGTACGCCGCGCATGCGTGCGTCATATGGTTTAACACTATTTCTATCAGACTATGCTATCTTCCAAAAAAGGCACTTTTTCCGTCGGAATGCAAAAGGATAAAGAAAGCTAATAGCAAAATAACAGAGCCTGAAGAAAAGACTTAAGAGTGTACACCTCAATGGTCTGGTCCTAACGCCAGAGCATAGGTACCGTTCCATTTAAATTATACTTCAATGTTGTGTTTACACTACATGTGCCTTACAATAGCACTTCAAAGACTTAACCAATACAACCATGAAACAAAATACAAGTCTCCAGATGGTACAACATCACACAAAGACTACGTTAACAACCTATAAGGCTTTTTTTTCAGAAAATTAATTCTCTATAAAGCGATCCATCAGCGCCACTGCGGTGTTCGAGCGCCGACAAAGGCGCTGAAGTAAAAAGTCCTAAGCTACCATTAGCTGCACCTTCGCTAATGCGCAATGCTCATATATAAGTATGACATAGGACACTCAACGGCAAAGAAGCCCTCACTTGCGTGCTTAACTCAGAGCAAGGTTCTAACAAGTCAATACAGGGATCAATTGAAAACACTCTAGCGACACGTCAGTACGGTACAGATCTTAACACAGACAAAAATCAGTAAAAAGTTAATTCACTGCAACACTTGGAAAGCAGCAGCAACAAGTCTCTAAAGTTCTCAAATTAGAACACGTCGATAACAAGTCAATACAGGGACCAACCCATATCACCCCGGTAACAAGTCGCTACAGAGCTGAATTCAGACAAATCTGCAAGTCAGTAGATAGAGTTTTAACTCACGACAAGTCTGTAACAAGCTTTGCAGTATGTCAAGTAGCTCTCAGGTGTTGAAATAGATGGCGGTGTTGAAAAGAACGATAGAAGTGGCTCTAAGCTTACGCCATATCGAAACCTCAATCAAATCATGAATCGCTTCTCGCATCCTCAGCATTCTTGACCTCTTGCGTAAATGTAACAAGCCCGTGGGATTTCCTTGATCACGGCTCACACAACACAATAATGCACTACAAAACTTTGATTACTTTCAAATAAGCACGAGAGAACAAAATTATGGAAGCACAGATTGTATAAAGTGTTCTTAACGTTTCCCGGTAGCACATAGGAATCGATAGGTAGGTACCGCACCAGTTCGGGGTGGAAGCACAGCAGGCTATGTCCCGCTGCACTGGAGGTATACAGTAATTATGCAATTGCCGTAAAGAGGGTTATGACCCGCTGCATTGGAGGCATAAAGTAATTGTGCAAATACCGTAAGAAAGGTCTTATAAAACACAGCACTGGAGTTATAAAGTATTTATGTGATACAGTAACTATGCAATTACCGCAACAGGGTTATGTACCACTGTTCTAAAATATATATACACACTTACCATAAACAGGGTGAACCGATGAACCGCTATTCTGGAGGTATCAAGTAAGTATGCGATTCCCGTAACAGGATTACGAACCACAGACCTGGAGGCGTGGTAATTATGCGATAGCTGTACAGAAAACTGTTATACAATACAAGAATATTATTATTGCGGTAATGGTTCAAGCCACCGTTTCGACAACAAAGGCAACCAACCAGAGGAAGAAATTAGGGACATACAGTGGGAGGAAATAAATATTCGTAAACCCTGAAATTGTTCATTAAAAAAATCTAGACAACCAAAGATAAATATATTGATACAGTATTTGTATTTTTGCGTTAACAACACACACGCAACAACAAGACAAGTAAATTCCTCTGAACTTAGAACGGAAATAATAGACATAACATAAAATTGACCATATCTCGTTTTTGCGCGATCAAATTTTCATGAAACTTGCAATGAAATCGTGACGTCTTATGGCAACACTGTTGAGTTTGTATACATTTTGCTGTGTCTCCTGATTGACAACCCTTTGCACTTTTTCTCTTTTTGAGGTGAACGACAGTAATAGCTTCTGGTATATTCTGCTAAAATGGGAAATGGAAAAGCTCCAACTAACGAGGAGAAAGAAACTATCATCAAAGAAACTGCTAAAGGCACCTCTCCTGATATAAATGCCCGAAAAATAGGAGGCCATATTGACACAGTGACAAGCTTCTTGAAGGACCCTTTACGACGGAAAAAACAATCAGATGCTGGGCATTCAAAGACTGTTACTGATAGACATGAGAAATTTTATTCATCAGCTACGTAAAAGACACGGGCAAACAAGTAAATCAATTTTTACGGCTGGTGGGCTTCCTGAAGTGCCTAAAACCAACCGCAAGAAATTACACCCTTCGCTTCATTTCATCTGTCAAATCACCTCCAAAATTGGCTCCTATGACCCCATGACATAAAATTTTGAGGATGGCATGGGCAGAGAAATACATGAAGATCAACATGATCATATTCTTTTCACGGACGAAACCCTGGCAACCCTTGATGGACCTGATGGGTGGAGTAAGGGTTGGGTGCTACCTGGAAGCGAGTGTCATCAATGCGTAAAACGTCAAAAACAGAGAGGTTGTGTAATGATATGGGCTGGTATCATAGGGGATCGACTTGTAGGTGCGGTTAGAGTACCTGATGGCGTGAAAATTACGTCTGCATCATATTGTGACATGTTCAAGGGTGCCTTGGTCCCATGGCTGGATGACATACCTCTTTCGTTGCTTCGAAACTTGATTTTCATGCAAAATAATGCACCTTCTCACCTGCCCGTACCACCACAGCATTTCTGGACTCTTTGGGGTTCCATGGAGAGAAACTTGATGGTGTGGCCACCGTGCTCACCTGATCTAAACCCAATTGAAAAGTCTGGGCCCTTCTGAAAAGGGAAATTTACGCAGATGGAAGGCAATACAACTCAAAATCTGTCTTGTGGGATGCTGTTGCTGCAGCAGCAATGGCAGTTCCACCTCCTGCACTAAAGAAACTAACTGGCCGCATGGATTCACGGATTACTGAAGTTATTAAACGTCATGGGGCCATGTTGGTAAATTAGACTTTTTTCAGTCATTGTAAACTTTTGATAATTGATTTCTTATTTAATACATATTTTTCTCATTTGTGCTCATTTCTGCGCCTTTGGTGATATAAAACTAAATATATTGTTTTTTAGTCAAAAAGCTAAAACCGCTCAGTGAAATTAGTAAAATTGACAAAAAAAAAATTAGAACCAGCACGAATAGTCGTTTGAAACTATAAGCATCATAAATTTAACTTTCTGTGAAATTTTCACAGAAATTTACAGCCAAATAGTCGAGATGTGGTCAATTCTGCGATAAAGCTATTATTTCCATTCCAAGTGTAGCTATAATAGCAATTATGCAACAATTTATATATTTTGGGTTGAAAAAAGTATTCGTACAAAACAGAATACGATTTTAAAACATTTAACATTTTGTGGCGTAGCCTTTGTTCAGTTCAACGGCAATTACTTTGCTCATATAGTTTTTTACCGAACCGTAACATGTTTCTTGAGGAATTTTGGCCCATTCTTCCTCGCAGATTTCTTTGATTTCCGCAATGGACTTCGGCCTCCTCGCATTAATGTTTAATTTCAGAAATCGCCACAATTTTCTATCGGATTCCAATCCGGAGACTGGCTTGGCCATTCTAGTTGTTGTATATGATTATCGGTGAACCATTTCTTCGTGATTTTCGCCGTATGTTTTGGGTCGTTGTCCTGCTGAAAAACGAAATCTTGCGGTAGCCCTAGGTTTTTAAACGACGCAAGCAACTGTTCCCTCAAAATGTTCTGATACATGTGGACGTTCATTGTCCCTTCTATATATATATGAATGTTAACTGAAAAGCATCCCCAAATCATGACGTGACCACCACCAAATTTCACAGTGGCTATTGTGTTTTTGGTACGAAGGCCGTTCTGTCTTTTCTCCACTAATAGTTCTTTGAATTTCGTTACTGTAGTCTTATCCGACCACATACGTTATCCCAGAACGACTCAAGCTTGTTCTTGTGCTCACAGACGAAGTTCAGGAGAGCTTCTCTATTTCGTTTCGACAACAGGGGAGTTTTGCGAGGAGTTCGAGAACGTAAACGGTTTTGGTGCAGCTCATGGCTTATTGTATGAAGGCTAACGCTTGTCCGTGCTGCTAGCAAGTCCTCCTGAAGCTCTTTGTGAGGAGTCATGGGACTTTAAGACACTTTCCTGTCCATTTTTCTTGATACTCTAGGGGAAATCTTCGCGGCCTGCCAGATCTAAGTTGGTTATCGACGGTTTTCGAATTTTTAAACCTTTTGATAGACCCGATGGTGGTAAACGGTATTTTAGGCGTCTGGGATACTTGCCTGAAACTTTTCCCGGATTTCCATTCTTTAATAATCGACTCTTTTACACAATTCGTTAGCTCCTTGCCTTTTGCTTTGGTTACAACCTTCTTCTACGGTGTCGCACGAAATCATGACCCCAAAGCTGTTCATGGACTATAGTAGACTTTTAACGTAAAATCAAGAAGGTTCTGGAAAGTTCTTGAATAGTCAGATCAATTTTAAAATTAAAAAATATTTTGGTACAAACACATTTTCAACCCCAGATATGTGAAATATATAATTTATATAATTCATTGTAACTTTTGTTGACTTAAATAGAAATACTGTATCATATCTATTTTTGGTTGGCTACATTTTTTAAATGAACAATTTCATGATGTACGAATACGGTATTTATTTCCCCCCACCCCTGTACAGTATGTCGATAGAAACGTGAAACCCATGCGCGAGGGTGTTCCCACAGTCGACGCGCATGCGAACAGGAAGTCGGGAATGAAGAGGAAGAACAGAAGAATGTAACATCAGTAGGAAAATGAGAGCGGAAACAAGCAAAATGGCACGAAGGAAAGGAATCCAGAGGCCTCGCTAAGACTAAGATATCTAGCTACAGAATCCTCCTACGGTCACTGCGTCCCATAACATAGGAATGGCGAACGCAACTATTCCCCATCCCATGGTATGACTTCGTAAAGGTGGCCCCATCGCTTGACTGGTTTGAAATAGCCCCAATTATCGATTGCTTCCGTGTTTTTGAACGCACAAGTTAATGAATCCCTTCCGTTTTTATCCTTTAGTAGATCTACATGTAGTTATAAATGACTACAACTTTTGGCAAGCAAAGCATTATAATGAACTATTGGTCTTTAAAAATTGATATATTTGTTTCATACTTAGCATAAAGTATCTGATGTCCTTTTTTTCGCATCCGCTGCTTTATAATATACCGTAAAGCTCCACATTTGGTAGACACCAGAGAATACTTTTACAGTGCTATCAAACCCTGAGGAGCTCCACAAGACTGATGCAACAAATCGCAACATTTTAATTGAACTTGTTATACATTGTGATATTTAAAGTACGTAAAAGAAATTCGTAAATAAAGATTATAGAGTGTTCTAGCGTTTTGGTCTCCAGATAACATCACAGCAGGCCAGTAAGCAAAGGGGGCGGAGTCGGAGATGCACGAGGGGCTTCCGTTACGTAGTTATACCATGCCCATCCTATGGCCCATGATGAGTACAGTACATGAAATAAAATTGAAATGCGTGGTATTATATACCTACCCTAAACTGAAATACAGCAGTACAGGAGATCAGCACTGCACAGCACCACAATGTACGCTAAACTCCATCATATCACTAACGTGTGATACTTACAATCGTATTGGATCCACCCATACGGTAAGACTGTACTACCGTACATCAGGTGTCCTACGCACTGCAAACACTGCTTTTTTCGCCCGGGTCGCTTTGCGTTCACATTTGGAAGCCGGTACGCAGCTACAGCGGCGCAACCCCATCGGAAAATTTCACACGCATAACGCATGTCTGAAGAAGAGAGCGGCGGGTAAATAATATCCGCTGGTTGGCTAAAATTTTCTGTTGAGATCGTTGTTCCATCTGTATGCGCGCAGGCAGTGGGTGAGGACCGGCGGACACTTTTTCCTTTGAAGAACAGCATTCAGGCCACGAAACTCACTCTGCAATATAGTTGGTTACAAAGATCATATGATGAATGCAACAGTTTGAATTCCATTTGTGCCCCAAATGCAGCATATGAAAAACAAAATATCCCCCTTCCCCAGAGCTGCGCTCTACCCGCGTACGCAGTTCGCCTTTTGAAATAAATGGGAGGAATAAGCGACTGACACAAGAGCGCAGGTGCAGCCGAGCATTACAGTATAGTTATGCACTCAAGTGACTCGCCTCTTTTGTTTAAAGCAACTCTTTTCGAGCTAACGGTTTGACCGAGTAACAGATCGTTCGAGTTGCGATGTCAGTGCTCTATTTCTTTCAACAAGGGCGTTCTCTGGGCGACGAAACTTAGTAGATGTAGAGAATGCTGGCCCAACTAATAGCTGAGCGATGCAGCTCGAAGTTATACCTCGCTACGCACCGAAAACCTGAGAGCTGTGGTATCTTGGCAAATCTAAATCATTGGACTAGGTCGGACAGATCAATGACTGATTTCAAATTCCTTACATGCATGAAGCAAGCAAAATCGGGAAATCGAAGAAATTGGACGCCGTGACATTCACCATTTATTATAATTAGGCTATCAATGTTACAAACTATTTACTCAAGTGTAACCAACAGCAGCATGAACAACAGCCCAATTCGTTTACGAAAATAGGTACAAGCCCTCATTGATTCTTCTCGTTGTATGGACTGCCACGCTCACCCGAGGGAGGACTGAGTTTCGCATTGGAGTTCGCAAAGAGTTTCGCATTGGACACTCCCGCAATCACACTGCACAACAATTAGCCTCGGGGGCTCAAGTCTGGTGCGCTAGAAGTCCATAAAACTTTTGGTGCGAAGAGAGACGACTCTTTTTCCTTGCGTGTCCGAGTCAAATGTAGAGATTTCGAACGATGGGCGGGTGCAGAGTACTGGACGAACATCAATGTCTTAGGATCGTAATACGGCCGGATTCGGGACAGCAACACTCCAGAAATTCGACAGCGCTGATTTCTTGACACACCTCCAAAAAAGTAAGGGGGCGTTATACTCGTAATGTTTCCGTACATAGAGACAGATTCATGATTTTTAATGTTCAACACCACAGGGATTTTAGACGAGTTGCGTGAGCAACCGCGAGTTCTGACGATGTCATATAGCTACCGTCAAAAACTAACTTCTCGTCCACGAAAATCCTAACATCTCCACTACGACTCTGGATATGGCTTAGGGGAGCGTCGAACGTCCATCGGACTGAAC
Organism: Parhyale hawaiensis; assembly: GCA_001587735.2. NCBI lineage: Eukaryota > Metazoa > Arthropoda > Malacostraca > Amphipoda > Hyalidae > Parhyale > Parhyale hawaiensis. The sequence goes on from LQNS02278070.1 coordinate 38,387,849, forward strand.
TGTTCTTGAAAGAAAAGTAATGATTTTCGGTACTTACTAACGAACGACTTCATCTCAAGTTAGACAGCGAGGTCACGACGCATTGCCCACGAAACTGTCATCCTGCTACACGGGTTTTAACTAGCTCATTCATGGACATTTGATGGATCTGCAATGAACATTTCAATCTACCAGAAAACGAGAGGAACGCTATCAGTTCCAAGACTACATGCATCTTGAAGATTTGCGTTCTTTAGTTTTGCCAAGGTGCAATAAAAAGTAGATTTGACATCCCTAGTAACTTCAAAGACCACACTAGCACTGCGTCCAGCTCAACCAGTTTCACACAGAGCTTTCATTATACCATTAATAATTATGCAAGTATTGGCTCTGAAAGTAGTAATGCTCTCAACAACTACCGTCTGCTAATCTCGTGGGAGCAATTAGCGCACCTAAACGCTGTGACTAAGTCACCTAACCCGTACGTATTTCTTTTTAATCCCTATCTACACAAAAATAAATTTCAGCAGTATATATTCTTTACAGTTTGAACCAGTTGATATATTAATATATCATGTAATGATGGTTATAGCTCCATTGTCCTGTTGTTTACTCTGATGATGATTGGGTGCCCAATCGCAAAAAGAGCTAGGACATGAGCTCCAGACCTCATTCCCTTAACATAACAAATCATTGGATAACAGATAGCCGTTGTAATAGTATTTCAGTCGCCACGACACAACAAGCCAGCACAACGTTTGAGCTTTCACAGAGTGCTAACAGCTGCAGAAAGAAACAGCAACAACAATAAGTTAGGTAGCTAATGCTAGGGTAGAGCAGACACCGCTAACACTCAGAAATTGTACGAACATAAGCTAGCCAGCGCTATGGCAGAGCAGACACCGCTAACACTCAGAAATTGTACGAACATAAGCTAGCCAGCGCTATGGCAGAGCAGACACCGCTAACACTCAGAAATCGTACGAACAATAAGGTAGCCAGCGCTATGGCAGAGCAGACACCGCTAACACTCAGAAATCGTACGAACAATAAGCAAGCCAGCGCTATGGCAGAGCAGACACCGCTAACACTCAGAACTTGTACGAACAATAAGCAAGCCAGCGCTATGGCAGAGCAGACACCGCTAACACTCAGAAATCGTACGAACAATAAGGTAGCCAGCGCTATGGCAGAGCAGACACCGCTAACACTCAGAAATCGTA
>LQNS02278070.1:38404381-38418219 GCA_001587735.2 Parhyale hawaiensis
TATAGTATAGATTTACATCGCATCCAAATTTCAACGCTGGAAGTTCAACAATTAGTTGGTATCCACAATACGGTGAGCCCTGGGCATTCCAGTGAATTCTTTTGGCTGAACTATATTTTTCTTAGTGCAACTTAACGCTTAATCAATTTCAAGCTGATATTCACTCCTTATCTTGCAGGGGGGATATTATGCTAACGCAAAACTCATGGTTGTACAGCTTGCGTTTCACTAATGGAGGATCAGGCCTGCAGGGATGAGACCTATTATACAGCAAAAGCTATACTGGGAACAAGAACACTAAAAAGCTCAATCACAAAATTTTTGCCGTCATTTTTGACGGCTGGGCCCTCTAGTTGCGCTAATAAAGAACAGTATTTCTGTGTAACATTTTTGCAAAAGTTTTCGTAGTCATAACAGAATAGCTACTGACCGCAAGCATCAACTATGAGCCTGGTGCTGCTGTAATTCCTTCGCTGTCGTCTCTCACAGCCAAGTTCTCAAGTAATACATGGCAGGATTATGCTTAACACTTGCGCACGAATGGTTCAACCGAACGCAAACGCGACAAGAGGCCACCTCGTGGGGCGGAACTACATAGAGCAGAAATGTCACTACAGAGCCGTGTTGTAATGCGTGCCCGGTGTTGCTATGGGTCACCCAGCCTCACTCCCAGTGTTACTTTGCCTCCAGAAAGCGTGGCGGTTTTCGGTCAGTAAGACACGCGAGGGTAACACCGGCGTTACCCCGCAGGTAACACCGCAAAAATGCAGGGTTGGACTGGTGTTCGGTGGCCTGTTCTTACAATTGCTCATTACATTTGCATGAAATCATAATAATCTATAATTATGTTTTGCACCCCGTGAAACTATCTTTCTTGCATATGCATAACACGTAGTATTATACTCCTAGTTTATATTCGTCGGGAATAAACTTCGAAATTTTTATAAGAGGAGTGCTAATGTATTTGGACTGCAGGTACTTGCTGCGACGCAGCAAAGTTAATGACGCGTGCGGTTTATGTTCAACCCGTGATTATTATTACTATATGCAGGAGTTTGAGTCTCCGTTTCCACAACAAAGGCGATATCACAGAGGAAGCAAGAAGGGACATATAGTAAGACGATAGACACGAGAAACCCATGCACGAGGCTGTTTCTACACAGGATCAACGCGCATGGGAATAGCAAGTCGGGAAAGAAGAGGAAGAATAGATGGAAGAAAGATCAGTAGGATTAAAAGATGGGAAGGAAGCACAGTGGGCACGAAAGGCAGACGTTCCGAAGGCCTAGCTAATGGCTAAGGTAACGTACAGGGTCCCCCTGGAGCGCTGCTCCACATAACATAAGATGGGCGAACCTAAACTAACCTTACCCCTAGGGCCCATTCTATACCCCCTGAGGGGCTCAACCCGTGATCTATCATTTTTGCGACTGCTATAACGTTCATTATATCTCATGGATGAATTATACGCATGGGCATTTTTGGTGACCTTTTAGGAGCTATATATTCAAGAACCGTGGAGACACAGATAAACAACTGTGTTTACATCTTTCGGGATTGCACTGAGATCGTGTCTTCTTCATTTGGCGTAACTGACCAAGTTAAGCCTAGTCCAAACGGTCAATCTTTTCCACTGAAGATCTGAGAACAATGGAGATCTGATCTGAGAACAATAAATGTTTGTCTTATATGTGTGTGTCGAAGTTGTTTTGCCGAACGATTTTTATTGACAATCACACGCGGCGAAGCCTCGATTTTAGTGATTGACGCACATCGAACCTGTTGGTAAACTTTCATCGCAAACTCGAAGCAGTTTGACAAACACTGAGTTCAAAAATTATATTTCGCTACGTGAACAACATAATTTTTATGTCAGCCTTCATTACAATATTTAGTGCCAAAAGCATCATTTTTTATTGAAATTTACCCGCGTAGTGAATGTTGTCAATGTTTTATTCCAACTTCTAGACGGTGGGAAGCATTTGGCAACTATATGTTGCCAATTACCAAATAACTGTAGCATATTCGTCTAGTTACGTCTGTTTCTTCTGTTTTTATTATAAAAAGCTACAATGGAGCAAGATTTACGTTTCAAAGCAAGAAAATGATGGGCACACTGTGAATTGCAATAGAAAGTCAAGAAATTAATAAATGAAATACGAGAAATTAATGTTTCTATAGTCTGCATCTCTGCATGTGAGAGATGCCAGTGAGTGAATTATTAGCTCTACTTTTCGCCAGTATATAAATAACGTTTAACCCGCCAGTCAGCTTCTACGACTAAAATAATTATCTACAACAATAATGTGGAGGTTGATTGTCGAATAATAGTTACGCAATGCTGAATTCGCTAGTCGTGGTCTTGAAGTGTTCGTGCTTCCTGTTTGATCCCGTCTGGACAGAGAAGAGACTTCAAGAGAGGCGTTTGTGTTTATACTTCTCGATTATTGCGTTTGAGATTGATTTAGTGACTGATCGTGTGGGCGCGGCTTAACAACAAAATGGCATCGGGAGTACCACTAACTTCTGACCAACACGGCTCTGATCTCACGTGGTAACGTCTCACTACACTCATGAACTGCTCCAACATCGGTCAACACAGCAACACCAAACCATAGGTACGGATAACTGAGCAGTTGAGAACATCAAAGCGATAGCTAGGCAATTCTTGGCATGATGTACACAGGCCAGACGACAACATAAACGTCTGGACAATAAAGGGATTATGTTGCTCCAATCTCTCGCTGCAATGCTATTTTGATAATAGCATAGTCCGTGTAGGAGTCTGACATGGCTCGTTGTCCTCATCTGTAGCTCCTTGCGCTTACACGCGTTCCCTTGCTTTCAAACAAGACTCTTCACCCTCACACAAAGCTCCTAGCCCTCGAGCATATAGCCTCTCGCACTCACACGTAGCTCCCTGCCTTCATACACGTAACTTCATGCTCTCATACATGGCTTCTTCCCCTCATTTTGCCCCCATACACGACTCGTTGTCCTCAGACATAGGTAGATCGTTGCCGTCATACAAGGCTCCATACCCTCATACAAGGGCCCATGTTCTCATACTACCCACGTACAAGGCTCCATGTTCTCCTACTGCCCTCGCACAAGGCTCGATGTTCTCCTACTGCCCTCGTAAAAGGCTCCATGTTCTCCAACTGCCCTCGTAAAAGGCTCCATGTTCTCCTACTGCCCTCGTACAAGGCTCCATGTTCTCCTACTGCCCTCGTACAAGGCTCCATGTTCTCCTACTGCCTTCGTACAAGGCTCGATGTTCTCCTACTGCCCTCGTACAAGGCTCCATGTTCTTCTACTGCCCTCGTACAAGGCTCCATGTTCTCCTACTGCCCTCGTACAAGGCTCCATGTTCTCCTACTGCCCTCGTACAAGGCTCCATGTACTCCTACTGCCCTCAAACAAGGCTCCATGTTCTCCTACTGCCCTCAAACAAGGCTCCATACCTTCATACAAGGCTCCATGCCCTCATACAATGCTCCATGCCCTCATACAAGGCTCGATGCCCTCATACAAGGCCCCATGCCCTCATACAAGGCCCCATGCCCTCATACATGGCTCCATGCCCTCATACAAGGCTCCATGCCCTCATACAAGGCTCGATGCCCTCACACAAGGCTCCATGCCCTCACACAAGGCCCCATGCCCTCACACAAGGCCCCATGCCCTCATACAAGGCCCCATACCCTCATACAAGGCCCCATACCCTCATACAGGGCCCCATGCCCTCATACAAGGCTTCATGCCCTCATACAAGACTCCACGCCCTCATACAAGGCTCCACGCCCTCATACATGGCTCCATGCCCTCATACATGGCTCCATGCCCTCAAACAAGGCTCGATGCCCTCATACAAGGCTCCAAGCCCTCATACATGGCTCCATGCCCTCAAACAAGGCTCGATGCCTTCATACAAGGCTCCACGCCCTCATACATGGCTCCATGCCCTCAAACAAGGCTCGATGCCCTCATACAAGGCTCCAAGCCCTCATACAAGGCCCCATGCCCTCATACAAGGCCCCATGCCCTCATACAAGGCCCCATGCCCTCATACAAGGCCCCATGCCTTCATACAAGGCCCCATGCCCTCATATAATGCTCCATGCCCTCATACATGGCTCCATGCCCTCATACATGGCTCCATGCCCTCATACGAGGCTCCATGCCCTCATACAAGGCTCCATGCCCTCATACAACGCTCCATGCCCTCATGCATGGCTCCATGCCCTCATGCATGGCTCCATGCCCTCATGCATGGCTCCATGCCCCCATGCATCGCTCCATGCCCCCATGCATGGCTCCATGCCCCCATGCATGGCTCCATGCCCTCATGCATGGCTCCATGCCCTCATGCATGGCTCCATGCCCTCATGCATGGCTCCATACCCTCATGCATGGCTCCATGCCCTCATACAAGGCTCCATGCCCTCATACAAGGCTCTATGCCCTCATACAAGGCTCCATGCCCTCATACAAGGCTCCATACCCTCATACAAGGCTCCATACCCTCATACAAGGCTCCATGCCCTCATACAAGGCTCCATGCCCTCATACAAGGCTCCATGCCCTCATACAAGGCTCCATGCCCTCATACAAGGCTCCATGCCCTCATACAAGGCTCCATGCCCTCATACGAGGCTCCATGCTCTCATACGAGGCCACATGCCCTCATACGAGGCCACATGCCCTCATACGAGGGTCCATGCCCTCATACGAGGCTCCATGCCCTCATACAAGGCTCCATGCCCTCATACATGGCTCCATGCCCTCATACATGGCTCCATGCCCTCATACGAGGCCACATGCCCTCATACGAGGCCACATGCCCTCATACGAGGCCACATGCCCTCATACGAGGGTCCATGCCCTCATACGAGGCTCCATGCCCTCACACGGCTCCATGCCCTCATACACGGCTCCATGCCCTCATACATGGCTCCATGCCCTCATACATGGCTCCATGCCCTCATACATGGCTCCATGCCCTCATACACGGCTCCATGCCCCCGCACATAACTCTGTGCCCACTGAAAGGTAACAGAGCACCAGTAACATCACCACCAAATTAACTGGACGGCTATCAAAAGCAAGTCACGCGACGATAGAGTGGCTATACTTGTACCTCCGTCAGATCCATACCAGCAGCGTCACGCGAGCCCAAGCAGCGTTTCTGAGTCACTGTGACAGGTCAAGTAGGCAAACGAGCTTCTCGGAAGCTGTGCTAATAACAAGTCATCTACTGACTGAGGTCGGTGGGGGACCATGACAAAACGGCAATCATCATAGTTGGCAATGTCAAGAAATATCGAGAATATTCGCTCTTCACTAATTGATATACGCATCGTCCTAGTCATACTGACTGCCATATTTCGGAGACCACACATATAAACACATCTGCCCTAGAAACAACGTAGCCTACTCGTTAGTTCAAAGAAACACACTGTATCAATTTCACGATGCTTCACGCACAGATGCTACAAGCACATCATTGTACAAGAAAACGTAATGTTATGCAAGGAGGTATTTCTTTGCTACAAAAAATAAAAAACACGGCAAAGGAAACAAGCGGCAGGCTGATCACCTGTTACACTCATAAACAGTGAAGCAGATTATGAACGCATGCAGGAGGAAGTGGCTCCAAAGGTAAATTTTATGTTCAGAAATAAAAGGATCGCTCAGCATGGAGCATACTACGGGGGTTGAGGTGCAGGCCAGTAACTGTAGTGTCCCGAGCTCTCGATACCATTGTCGCTGCTGATAGCCTGTTGTTAGGTGAAGCGAAAACAGCTCCGTCAAACAAAGACGGCAAACTAGAGGAAATAATTGTGTTTGCTGCCCCGTGAAAAATCACCACATCATGAGAGCTTCGTTGATTATCTACCGAATTTATAGGCCTACGTCGTAACCTGAGAGAAAAAGTTATAAAATCGGACACCAGAAGCTGCAATTATATTGTTTAGATTTCAACTGTTTCAAGCAAGAAGTGCATTCAGATAAACGGATAAGGATCCCACTTTCACCATCTTCTGTAATCCGGTCATCGATTTCTAAGAAAACGTAGGTAATTCAATTACAAAATCTACAACTTAGACTATTTTTTGCTTATTTCATTAAGATGCGGACACGAAATAAATACACGAAGCGTTACATTATATTACGATATATTCGTAACTCTGAGTCTCCGATTCCACAACAAAGTCAATATCACAGAGGAAGAGACATCTAGTATGACGATAGACACGTGGAACCATTCACGAGGGTGTTCCCACACAGGAGCAAAGCGCATGGTAACAGCAAGTAGGGAAAGAAGAGGAAGAACAGATGAAAGAATCATCAGTAGGAGTAGGAGATGAGAAGGAAGCAAAGTGCGAAAGAGAGACGTCCTGAAGGCCTATAGCTAACGGCTAAGGTAATCTACAGGGTCCCCCTAGGTGCGCTGCTCCCCATAACATAGGATGGGCGAACCTAAACTAACCTGACCCTATGGCCCATCCTATGCGAAAATGTTAGACATGTCTCTAACCTAAAGGGAATTGAAAATCAAACTTTACTCTTTTCAGTTGCGTGAACGGACACAGCAAAGCATTCGAATGTTGTGAAGCATGAATGTCGGGCAAAACTCATGTGAAACGGCCTTTACGTATACGCGGTTGCTTGCAGCAAGCACCAGTCATTCGGATGACACGATGTGCGAATATAGTAAAAACATCTTACGTGTGGATGGGCCTTTAAGAACTTACATTTCTTTTTACCAAAACTGAAAGTGGTACTTATTTTCTCGTAGAATTTAAACTACCACTGAAGGTCAACAGTGGGACGAAGAAAGTCGGACACTGACAGAGGCTGCTCCTCACACAAATATATCTAGTTTGTGAACAAGACATGCGAATAGCTACCTAACACCAAGCAATTCAAGCTACGTTTAATAGCTGCTGTTATAATTGCCATTATCGCGTCCGCTACGAGTATCAGTTAAAAATTCCGAATTATCAGCTTTTTTCGTGTATATTCTTAAAGGTTAGCTTAATGTGAAAATCACTAAATTTGGGGGAAACAGAAAGGAACGGTAGGAACCCTTGTAAAATGTGGCTGGCTGAAATTACGCTTTGAACCGGTCAAAACTCGTTAGGCGTTACGGTATTTTCCGTCTCGACAGAGTTCGGTATGCGTTACAAAACTGGCACTTTAGTTGCTTCCTAACCTTTTTGCCAGTTGATTATCGTTGAGTAAATCGGTCTTAAGGCGCAGTAAAGCATGGATTGCCGTTTCGTTCTGCTTGACTATAGTGTTTTAACATTTTTATAACAGAAGGGCAAAACTTATTCATAGAGCTGTGCATGATAAACATGTGTTAACTATATAGGTATATATACAGTAGTACGAGAGTAACTTGTATTTGCGAAAATACTACAAGCAGCTGGAGAGGAAACAATACCATAATAGCGATCAATACGTAGGTACTTATCGGTAAGCAATCCGTACTCTCTGCGTAAGGCTTAAAGTTTTTCCAATCTAAGGCTGCAGTGCTTTGGATAACAAAATTTTTAGTGCTTTGAAGCCACTAAGTATAAGTTGTGTCCATACGCCTATTGCATGGGTAACTGTCTAAAGTTGTTGACCACTTGACATGTACTGTATTTCATATACTCCAGATCAAATGTATTAGACAACTTGCAAATGTGAAACAATAACGTTTTAGGGATAAATAAACTCCTTCGAATAGGGATCAGCAATTCCTAGAGGTAAAAGATGAGAAAGGCACAAAATGCCTGCTGTAATAATTTATTCATAAATGTGAAATTTTTGCCAAATAAACAGTATTTAGTTGATCAAAATTATAATACCTTTGGCCAAGGACGTTGAGGCGAGCAATGTTTGAATTTAGTAAGGAGTGTTGCCTCCATTCTTGTTGATAACCTCAAAAATTCTTTGTGGCATACTAAAAATAAGGGTTNCCATGCCCTCATACACGGCTCCATGCCCTCATACATGGCTCCATGCCCTCATACATGGCTCCATGCCCTCATACATGGCTCCATGCCCTCATACATGGCCCATTCCCTCATACATGGCTCCATGCCCTCATACATGCTCCATGCCCTCATACATGGCTCCATGCCCTCATACGAGGCTCCATGCCCTCATACACGGCTCCATGCCCTCATACATGGCTCCATGCCCTCATACGAGGCTCCATGCCCTCATACATGCTCCATGCCCTCATACATGGCTCCATGCCCTCATACGAGGCTCCATGCCCTCATACATGGCCCATTCCCTCATACATGGCTCCATGCCCTCATACGAGGCTCCATGCCCTCATACATTGCTCCATGCCCTCATACATTGCTCCATGCCCTCATACATGGCTCCATGCCCTCATACGAGGCTCCATGCCCTCATACATGCTCCATGCCCTCATACACGGCTCCATGCCCTCATACATGGCTCCATGCCCTCATACGAGGCTCCATGCCCTCATACATGGCCCATGCCCTCATACAAGGCTCCATGCCCTCATACAAGGCTCCATGCCCTCATACACGGCTCCATGCCCTCATACAAGGCTCCATGCCCTCATACACGGCTCCATGCCCTCATACATGGCTCCATGCCCTCATACATGGCTCCATGCCCTCATACATGGCCCATGCCCTCATACATGGCTCCATGCCCTCATACACGGCTCCATGCCCTCATACATGGCTCCATGCCCTCATACGAGGCTCCATGCCCTCATACATGGCCCATGCCCTCATACACGGTTCCATGCCCCGCACATAACTCTGTGCCCGCTGAAAGGTAACAGAGCACCAGTAACATCACCACCAAATTAACTGGACGGCTATCACAAGGAAGTCACGCGACGATAGAGTGGCTATACTTGTACCTCTGTCAGATCCATACCAGCAGCGTCACGCGAGCCCAAGCAGCGTTTCTGAGTCACTGTCACAGGTCAAGTAGGCAAACCAGCTTCTCGGAAGCTGTGTTAATAACAAGTCATCTACTGACTGAGGTCGGCGGGGGATCATGACAAAACGGCAATCATCATAGTTGGCAATGTCAAGAGATATCGAGAGTATTCGCTCTTCACAAATTGATATACGCATCTTCCTAGAGTCATACTACCTGCCATATTTCGGAGACCACATATAAACACATCTGCCCTACAAGCAACATAGCCTACTCGTTAGTTCAAAGAAACACACTCTATCAATTTCACGATGCTTCACGCACAGACGCAAAAACCACATCGTTGTACAAGAAAATATAGCTAATGTAATGCAAGGATGTATTTCTTTGCAACAAAAAATAAAAAAAAAAAAAACACGGCAAAGGAAACAAGCGCCAGGCTGATCATCTATAACACTCATAAACAGTGAAGCAGATTATGAACGCATGCAGGAGGAAGTTGCTCCAAAAATCAAATTTTATGTTCAGAGATTAAAGGATCCCTCAACATGGAGCATACTAAGGGTGTTGAGGGGCAGGCCAATAACTGTAGTGTCCCGAGCTCTCGATACCATTGTCGCTGCTGATAGCAATGCCTGTTGTTTGGTCTAAACTGATACCTCATGATATCCGATACTTTATTGATAGGGTACCTTGAAAAATAAGCTATATTAAAAGACAACGTCATAAGTGAAAGTGGTTATTTTTTCTCATTTATGTAGTCACCTTCAGAATACAATAGGTATGTACAAATGAATTTCTTGAAAGTGTACTTACTTCCTTGTTTATGTTTTAGTCCATGCGCGAGCTATATTTCAAGCTTACCTGCATACAATGTGATACATTAAGAAAAGGAAATGGAATGGTCATTCCGCTTATTAATATAAAAAAAGGGAATAGAAGTACGGATACAGCTGCCTGGAACAACTAGTCCGGGAAGTTACAGTCTCCGTAGCTACTGTTACCATGTAAGGAGAGGAAGAAGGGACGTATAGCATGACTAGGGAAAAGTGGAACCTGGACACAAGAGTGTCGCTGCATTTAACCAATGCGCGTGATAATGGCAAATCGGGAAAATGAAGAAGCACAGAACAAAGCTTTATTACTGTATTAGTAGCTTAAACACGCAAGGAAGTAAAGTAGGCATAAAAATTATATCCCGAGGGGCTAATTACAGCGATAATAAGCTATTCGATTTCACTGGGAGAGGATGACTGGCTATAACTAACAAAGGATGCGCGAACTCAACTAAGACCAATACAGCATCTGTTGTGGATACATCATAAAAAAGCAAGAGCAGAACCAAGAATTACCAACAGAAGGAGAAAAATGAAGTTAGAACAGAAGTCCCGATACCCTGGAATGATGGTACATAGGTCTACTTACAAGCTATTTATTAAAGTAGCAGCTACTCTTTATCATGCGACTTCTAGTAGATAACAAATACCATACCGTACGATGAGTGCGCCCAATAAACCTGACCCTGCGGCCTCGATTACCTGGCGCACCGAACACACACACACACACACACACTACACACATTTACTTTTTAATTTTCACACATTATTCAGTTATAAATACGACTGAAAACAAATCCAGGACAAAAATGGGAAGAAGAGAAATCAAATTTTTTCCGCAATTCCAAATACGCTCGCGCAATGGCCCTAACATGTAAAATAATTGTGCTTGCGGGTTAGCGGCTTCCATTCTTCTTCGACCTAAAAGAAAATATTCTTGCTATACCCAAGGAGATATTGACCGACCGGGTCAGATAGAGCAAAACCGGGGCCGGGGTAATAAACTTGGAAGGGGCCGTGAGAAGGAGGACGGAGCCAGAGTTGAAGCAGGACTTATACAGTAAGTCCGCAATGTATCTAAGCCACAGTATTTTACGCAGTTTTTTTATTTACTTCCAGATATTCGAGAGTCTCTTGATTCAGAACATATATCGAGTACTGGAATTAAATTTTCACGGCGAATTTAAAAAAAAAAATGCGTACGTTAAACAACGATGCACACTAGAGAGACTCGCTTGACAGTTCTGCATCGTACTGAAGTGTTTCAGATTTACTAGAAAGTTACTGGTTTCTTTTCATTTAATTTTTCTTTCCTCGGAATTCATACTTTATGTATGCTCCACAATATCTTTAATTACTCTTACACAACAAATGTAAAGGTGACACCGTGTTTACGGAGCGGTAGGCTGAGATGACGTTCAACACACTTCAGACAATGGATGACAAAAGAGGCAGTTTTAGCCTGTAACTTTGACATGTTGCCGTCGAAAATCTTATTTTAAAACCAGAGACACGAGACATAACTCGACTCACTCCATCCATTCCAGTAATGTTTTGAACAAAAATAAAATTCATTGTTCAGTGTTCGCCTGAGTTCTCTGGTGATTCCACATTAAGCGATCAGCCGAAAATGTTAGCTTAATCTTGTTATTAATTACTACCAGTAGACCCGTGCGTGAAAAAATTCACGCAATAATCGATATGTTTGCTAAATATAGGCCGGCCAGTGCGGAATCTTCTCTTACCCAATTTGCTTAGTCATTTTGTTCCTTGATCCTTTATCATGCTCTCATAGGTCCTCTTTTCTCTGACTTGCCGTTTCTTCATTTTCCCGCGAGCCCTCTTCAGCAGCTCTGATTCCCTTCTGTAACCTTTCTGCTTCAAGTCTTTCTTGACACTGTACCACATAGAAGCGTCATCTCTCTCCATTGGAAGCACGTCTTTGTTCTTGAGACTGCAGTGGTCTCATTCATCTTTTACGTTCCCTTGGACCTCCATAGTGAGATGCAGAAGTAAAATCCTGAGTAAAACACTGCAATAAACGAATTCAACTCCAGTAATCATACATGCAATGTGAGCGCACCGTAGCCATGATAGGCTACCTACCGTCTTTCAAACTGAAGTGCTGAAACGTTGGCCTGTGAAGCGAAAACAGCTCCGTCAAAGAGAGACAGCAAGCTAAAAAAATAATTGTGTTTGCTGCCCCGTGAAAAATCACCACATCGTGAGAGCTTCGTTGATCATCTACCGAATTCATAGGCCTACGGCGTAACCTGAGAGAAAAAGTTATAAAATCGAACACCAGAAGCTGCAATTATAATGTTTAGATTTCAACTGTTTCAAGCAAGAAGTGTATTCAGATAAACGGATAAGGATCCCACTTTCACTATCTTCTGTAATCCGGTCATCGATTTCTAAGAAAACGTAGGTAATACAATTAAAAAATCTGCAACGCAACCTGGACTATTTTTTGCTTATTTCATTAAGATGCGGACACGAAATAAATACCTACACGAAGCGTTACATTACATTACAATATATTCATAACTAAGTCTCCGATTCCACAACAAAGTCAATATCACAGAGGAAGAGACATCTAGTATGACGATAGACACGTGGAACCCATTCACGAGGGTGTTCCCACACAGGAGCAAAGCGCATGGTAACAGCAAGTAGGGAAAGAAGAGGAAGAACAGATGAAAGAATCATCAGTAGGAGTAGGAGATGGGAAGGAAGCAAAGTGCGAAAGAGAGACGTCCTGAAGGCCTATAGCTAACGGCTAAGGTAATCTACAGGGTCCCCCTAGGGGCGCTGCTCGCCATAACATAGGATGGGCGAACCTAAACTAACCTGAGCCAATGACCCATCCTATGCGAAAATATTAGCCGCCATGTCAGTTTGCTTAGCTTGTGTCAGTATAATTTCGAGTGTCTCATCTAATCTAAAGGGAATTGAAAATCAAACTTTACTCTTTTCAGTTGCGTGAACGGACACAGCAAAGCATTTGAATGTTGTGAAGCATGAATGTCGGGCAAAACTTATATAAACGGCCTTTACGTATACGCGGTTGTTTGCAGCAAGCACCAGTCATTCGGATGATACGATGTGCGAATATAGTAAAACATCTTATGTGCGGATGGGCCTTTAAGAACTTACCTTTCTTTCTACCAAAACTGAAAGTGGTACTTATTTTCTCGTAGAATTTAAACTACCACTGACGATCAACAGTGGGACGAAGAAAGTCGGACACTAACAGAGGCTGCTTCCTCACACAAATATATCCAGTTTGTGAACAAGACATGCGAATAGCTACCTAACACCAAGCAATTCAAGCTACGTTTAATAGCTGCTGTTATAATTGCCATTATCGCGTCCGCTACGAGTGTCAGTTAAAAATTCCGAAACATCAGCTTTTTTCGTGTGTATTCTTAAAGGTTAGCTTAATGTGAAAATTACAAAATTTGGGGGAAACAGAAAGGAACGGTAGGAACCCTTGTAAAATGTGGCTGGCTGAAATTACGCTTTGAACAAGTCAAAATTCGTTATGCGTAACGGTATTTTCCGTTTCGACAGAGTTCGGTATGCGTTACAAAACTGGCACTTTAGTTACTTCCTAACCTTTTTGCCAGTCGATTATCGTTGAGTAAATCGGTCTTAAAACTCAGTAAAGCATGGATTGCTGTTTCGTTCTGCTTGACTACGGTATAGTGTTTTAACATTTTTATAACAGAAGGGCAAAACTTATTCATAGAGCTGTGGATGATAAACATGTGCTAACTATATATGGTATATACAGTAGTACGAGAGTAACTTGTATTTGCGAAAATACTACAAGCAGCTGGAGAGGAAACAATACCATAATAGTGATCAATACGTAGCCTACTTATCGGTACCCAGTCAGAAATTTTTGGGGGAAGCACCGGTAATTATCAGCACTTATAGACACCGAATCGATTAAACTTGCCGATAATTATAGGCTCTGTATAGGTGGGATATGTCCGCTTTCCTCGCCTATAACACGGCGCCGCACTTCGGTCGAATATCGATGGAGCGTTGCCGAAAACGACGTGC
>LQNS02278070.1:38419779-38441108 GCA_001587735.2 Parhyale hawaiensis
GTATTTAGTTGATCAAAATTATAATACCTTTGGCCAAGGACGTTGAGGCGAGCAATGTTTGAATTTAGTAAGGAGTGTTGCCTCCATTCTTGTTGATAACCTCAAAAATTCTTTGTGGCATACTAAAAATAAGGGTTGCCATGAGGGTTGGAGGAATGTTGTCTCCCAGCTTCTGAAGATGGCATTACGAAGTCCGTTTACTGTCACAAATTGTTGACCATTTCCGTAAACATCTCTCGCCATCCATCCACAAAGATTTTCAATTGGGTTTAAGTCTGGCGAACAGGCTGGACGACGCAAATCAGGGACCCCATTTACTTCAAAGAAGGTCATAGTCTGGCGGGCAGAGTGGACTGCTGCATTATCCTGCAGGAAAACCCATTCATCAACACACAAACGAGGGCCCTTCGTCGACAAAAATGTGCTTGGTAACATGCCGATTTAACCAGCAGCTGTTTCACGGTCCTGCAACTCCTGAAGCTTCATTGCTCCCCTGTAGGTAAAGGCACCCCACACCATAACGCAGCTTCTACCGCTGTGACGCTCGAAAAACATTTCAGGAAGTATCTCTTTGTCATGCCAGTACAGCAGTTAGAAGCCATCAGGGCCAATATACTGAACTTTTTTTTTTTCGTCAGAAAACAAACTATAGACCACTTTTCAATGTCCCATGTTTGGTGTTCTCGAGCAAACTTTAAACGGGCCACTTTGCCACTTTGTTCTTCATGCACTTTTGTCATAAGTGTCGCCTGATGGTTATTGAACTGCAATCAGCATCTGTGAGTGCCTTGGTTTGCCTGGAAGCCAGTCCTGTCTTGAGAAGAAACTAGTTTAATTCTCCTTCTCAATGCAGATTTTGCTGTTCCATAACTCTCAGGGCTCTTTAGGAAGTTGTAAATTACAGTTTTACTGCGGTGAAATGTAGCTGCGATTGCACCGTGGGACAAACCTTGTTTATGCAGTTCGACAATTCGGCCACGTCCTTATTCGGAGAGTTTGCTTGCTTTCGGCACGGTGATATCTTCACACTATCAGTGAAGCCTGTAACTGATCCGAAATGCCGGAAATTACCCAACAACTAAACATTTATTAGCTACCCTGGTCTTATAATTTTGATAGCTGAAAAGCTCATCATTTGAGGAAAATGTACCTACATTTCCCAATAAATATTTACAGCAGGTATTTTTCGTCTTTCTCACCTTTTACCTTTATGAATTACGGATCTCTAGTCAAAGAAGTTTATTTATCACTAAAACGTTATTTTCTTACATTTTCAAGTGGTCGTAAAGTTTTGATTAAGAGTGTATACGCTGCGCGGTCTGTCAGCAAGAGGCAACTGTACTGCGCTACTGAATGAGGAGCAAGCGGCGATATTTAGAATGAAATCAAATGTCAAGCAGGCTGTGCACCTAAAATTTGAAGCTTAAAGTGTCATTATATCTCGACAAAAATTTCGTAGGTGTGGGAGGCTACTGTTCATATCGTTGAGCATTTTTGCACTGCCTGGAACGAAATAGTAACAATATTTATTGAAACTAGAACAACTAGTAATAAACATTTAAGAGAAAGTAAACAATGAGCTCGACTCTTTGAACACTTAAGGATTTAATCCAGAACGCCCTAGCTTCAAACCCATCTATAAACTATTGGGGCAATAACGACACTTTACTTTATTTCCTACTACTGCGCATACATCAGGACGTGTACGGTAAATACATATTCGTACTTGCAGGGTGGATTAAATTTATGCTATAATCAATTTGGTGCACCGGATACGGCGCGTGTTGACAAAATTTTGTATTCATAAGTGTTCCCAGCCTACGCCCATGCCGCTCACCCTGCACGGGACCAGCCCATATGGGACCAGCCCACACGGGACCAACCCATGTCGAAGCAGCCTACACGGGTGCAGAACACTCCAGCCCGGCTAGCCGGAAAAGCGAGAACAGAGAGAGGAAGCGTTACCAGTGAGAGCTCGAGGACAAAAGTAGCCAGTGGTTACTTACAAGAAACAAAGAAATAAAAGATACGCAAAAGAGGAAGAAAATCAGGAGGGGTGTCATACTGGCCCAAACCAGGCCAATGTTGATGACAGTAGCCACGGAAGCGCCGCTCTTCGCAGTATAGTTAGGCAAGCTTGACCAAGCGCTCCTAAGGCCCAGCCCCCACCTCGCTAAGGGAATTACATAGGTAGGTCAGCGCAGCTACACAGAGGACAGGGTACACTATTACACATCTGAGGCCAGTACATGCACCCCAGTGCCGCACGGCAAGCGAATTTTTTTCCTGAACCTTTCAGCAAGTACAGTCTCAAGGCAGCCAATGGCGTAGCAGGTCACAGTGGGAGGGGCGAATGGTGACGGTCAGTGATGGTGTTGCACTCGGATGCGTACTTTGAAAAACTATGTAAATTCACTATTTACGTGAAGTGAAGTTTATTCTCATAAATAATAGGCATCTATTAAGGTGTGTGTGATGTACTTGAACTTCGTTTCGATGTTAGCAGCATGTGAAAATTGCTCGTGTGTTAGCAGTTTATACTGAGTCTCTGTGTATTTGATGTACATGTTACAGGGAGTAAATGTCACCTAGCATTGCGCGCAGTGCCTAACCAATAAGTGAATTGAATCACTCATGCATTAAATGGATAGGTTTGTTTAAGCTACGTCGACAAGGCCAGGTTCTATTAGTTCAATGGGGAGTAATGTTAAAGAGATGCGTGCATAACTATAAAAAGTTTACGTTTATTTTTGATGTATTACATACTGTAGGCTATGTTCTCAGTTTTGTATTCCCTAACTTGACATAACTCAGCCTAGCCGTACCTAATTTAACCTAGGCTAACGCAGTCCTTGCTGAACCCTAATCACCATGGCATAACCTACCCTATCTAACCTAAACATATCTGACTTAAATTAGCCCTTTTCTGAAACGACTGATTCATTTCACTTATTGCCGAAGCAGTACGCTGGGCTCGGCTTGTTAGTTGTAACATACACACATATCGTATGTAGACACTGGTCAGTGGATACAGGAAATTGGTGGCACATTACGCTTGCGACGAATTAGGTTTAAAAAATTAATTAGGTTTTTGCTGTTCCTGCTGTCAGTATAGGGTTTGCTGTTACAGGTCTCATACCTACAAGCGTGATCTTTCATTGAAGAAACTAAATTTAAACCCCAAGAGTTTGCGAGAGCAAAATATCCCTCGTGCGAAGGTAGGCACGAATAACTATCAGATTGGAATAGATATTGCACGGACGTATGCGATATAGCTTATCTCCGACGAACAGAATCAAAAATTATCAAAGATACCGATTTTCATCTACCACGCTCAGAACAAGTGTCATAACATTAAATACTACAGAGCTACTTATGAAAGCACAGCGAGATTCAGAAAAGGCATTTCCATTTTTGAGCATATATTTCAGAAACTACACATAATTATCGTAATTGCAAGGGTTGAAATTTCAACTTCTCTCAACTTGCTTTCAGTAGATGGATTTTCTCTTATCTAAATCCTTAACATCGTGACGGAGGGAAGGACCAACCTAACAGCAAGCAAGCCCAAAGCAATCGAGCAACCAACAACTGTGTATTATTATACAGTGGATATTTAATCTCGGTAGCATGCAGAGCCTGGTACCAAGTAGTTCCTGCGAATGCACAGCATGGCTCTACCATTAACAACAGAACTCGTAAAGTTATGGGCGGATCTCCATGAAATTTACAGGAACTGTTAGGAATGGCACAAGCAACAGATGATTAAACTTTGGTAATGCTCGGCCCGTCTGTTGCCTGCTGTCTCTTAGCAAATGGTTATGGATGGATCGTCCTAAAATTTACAGGAATTGCAAGGAAGGTCTTGTACAGGTCGTTAACGTTTGGTGATGATCCGGCAGATCGTCTGTTTTCCGCTGTCTTTCAGCATTACGTAGCTTGGCGGAGGTCAGCGCTCTCGGCGTGCAACTCTAGTTAAACATTTGTTTCGTTGTACCTACATGGTTATTTGGCGATACGCTCAATAAAAATTTAGCCGTTGACTTTTTTTAGATCCAGATATTCCATAAAAATCACGGATACTTAAGGCACCGAAACACCTATGTAGTATCGGTTCACCCCTATAGCTAACAGGTAATCCAGGACTGCACAGTAAGCAACAAAGGCAGAATCAGCCACTCTTAAATGTTCAGTAGCGCCCACTCGGTAGGGGACACGGGTTGTTCCATAAGACTGAACGTCCCAGCAGGGTCACGCAATATCAAGTACGGGCAGCTTCACTAAGGCTAAACGCTCGAAAAGGCTGGAGCACACACAAAGCCGGCGGGACAAGTGACCTCAGCACCACACGGGCGGCACGAACATCGACCAGCTCATTCATTTGCGCTGGAAGCCTTCCTGTGCCTGGCAGCGCGTGACCTGGCGACGCTGGAACGCTCTGACCCGCGGTCACGTGCTGCCCGTCTTACTTCCTGCCGTATTTTTTACCACCGCATATTGCAATATTTTTATTATTAGAGACATCGCGCCGTTTTTATTGGCCTTAATCTCGCGATATTTTTAGTTGATAAAAGACTCCTTGCCTACCGAGTTCACAGCGATCCAGAGAGAAGAAGAGACATGGCTATCGCTTAGGGAGGAAAATTTCAAGTCACGCACGGGAACAGTAAGCACTGAAAGAAGAGGAAAGGGAGGAAGGGCAGCAAACAAAGATTATGATTACACTTGAGTCAACGTTATCGTGGGTGATGACCACCTACAACTTCATCTTTAGTGGCGAATCGAAACCCCACAAACGAAGTCCAGGCAAGTTGAACCTCAGCGGATGAAATTGTGTCGATGGCTGAGTGCAGATCGAATATGCCTTCCCTATGACACCAGCCCTGAAGATATCTCCCCTGTAAATGATTTTAGGTAACGCACGAATGGTCACGAAATTGATCAGTGATTAAGCCTATCTCACTGTATCTCTATGGTAAACAATACAGCAGATCTGACATCATCTGAGAGACGCGTATAAGATTAAGTTCATACGTAGCACTGTAGCGACAACAGTTTACAATGTATTTTATAAAAATGGAAGGTCGTTGTGACATCTGGAAACTTATCACTGATTTTTGGGGATGGTTTCATGCACCCAGTCTTCAAAGCTGTGAAAGAGGCCCAGGTGTTTTGTGGTTATTGACCAACAACTTCAAAATAACAATGCTACGTACTTGATAAGCTCAATGGCATGCTCGACAGCACTCTTGCCATCAGTCTTATGACATTAGTTGCGGGCTACTTTCCAAATCAGATGAGCAATTTAATAGGGATGTATGTCAAAAGGCAGGCAGGCAGACTTCACAGTAGCTGAGTGGATAAAACGGTAGACGAAAAGCATTACGCCCGGACGGCAGAAAGGAGTACATACCAAATACAATTTAACATCAGGCGAGGAAGACCCTAACAGGAAATTTAGTGACAACTATAGTCATTGCCTTCGCAAAGTGTAGGTACCCAGCTGTCACGAACGATGCAAAATAATTTACCAACTCATCATCAATTTTCCTACTCGTGGTGATGATTTTACTATATGGACGACACATAGCTCCTGCCTGCTTTTATTCTTTAAATGAAATAGTACTACGGTGAGTGAAACAGTTCTACTTCAGTAGCCGTTACCATCCTTCTCTCCGAGCAGCAAAAATATTGAAGTACCGACGATATTAATGTCAAGCTTCCGTGCTGTCAAAAATTTGTCAGTTCGTCAAAATAATATCCACGGTGTAGCAGAGGTACGGTATCGATGGCACGTGCATGTTGCTTACATTTGTTTACATTCTCAGAAAAAGATAAAAGCAGAACTGTCTATCGGTTTTAATAAAACGTGTCTAAATTATAATTCCTTTAGTGAGGCAGAAGATGGTCACATAAACAAGTACACATCGATCTTATTCTATTGCAACGCTAGCGCTCCAAACTAAGAATGCAACACCTCCAGGGAGTATCACGCATTCTACAGGTCAACGTTCAGCAGCACACAAACTGCGCACAGCAAACCAGACATGAGCCAAAGACAAATAACTTGTAGTCTACAGACGTGCTACGGAAATCAACAGCAAAGGCACAATGTGACGAAATAACAAGAAGGCGACGGTACAATGATGAACGTTAAGCGAGAGTTGTGATCACAATGACGTCGGAGTGTCGCTAATGGAAAGCTCGACCACCCACTTTCGCGGACAGAGATGGGACCTTTGGGCTGTCGCTGGGTGGCTTCATTATGAGCGATAGCGCTTTCTTGGGGACCCTTCAAGCGTGACCATGCGCTCACGTTACTCTTGGTGGGGGGAGCAGCGACGGCGTGCGGGTAGAATGAGGCTCAAGTTTATAGTGGATCTCAAATGCAGGTGGGGAAAGCAGGACTGGATATACGATTCAGCGGTCATTTTTTAAAGCTGTTGGGTGCACATTACCTCCAATGTCGTAATAACTGTGGTTGCTGGCCATGCGTTACTACAGTTTAATAAGGTCACTCAAGACACTATTCTTAATTTTACAGGCGTTCGGAGGTAATCCCAAAAAGGTTTCCAGAGCTGCGGGGAAACAGATGGTGTGGCTGTTGTGTTTGTTGCTTCCTCCACTTGCGAACAATGTACGCTAAGCTCTTGCATGCCAGCCGTTTGTAATGAAGCTCCAGTTAACTCTACCGCTCATTACCCAGTTTCATAGTTTTTTTAACACTAATGGCGTTGAATTGATTGAAATTTATTACTACTAACGGAAGCGTACGGCGAGTCGTGCATGGTTGCCAAAAAGGTCCGCCAGTAGGGTTGCGGGCGACGAAACTTATGTGTATGTCACCCTCGACCTGAAGCAATACAAGCTCGTGAGTGGCCACGTTGGCTTTCACGGAAGCGGCGAAAATTCACAGAAACTTCGCCGGTGAGGGGGTTGTGTCAATTGTGCTTGGGCATCGAAAGAGAACACTGATGGTTGAAAGAACATTAGGCTGACACGCGCTTCAGTAACGATGAGGAGGTGCAGCATGCAGTTCGATCAACGCATCCTCAGCGACATGCGGCTATAGTTAAATATGACAGTAGAATGTACAATGTGCCACAGCGCTTACAGAAATAAATTGAAAAAAAAACAGAAATTACGTACGAAAAGAGCTAATGTTCAAGCTGTGAAATGATACAATATTATTGAAAAAATTAGCTGTTTTCTTTAATAAAAAATAGGAAACCTGGCTTTTGGGATTACTCTCCGAGTTAAGACTTAAGGGTTCCCGTGAACCATGCAATCCTGCGTGGTGAATATAAAGTGATTGTTGTGGCATATCTGCGGTCAAAAACACGGGCAGCAGTGTTTCATATAAAAACTTGTTTCATTATAAGCGTTTCTATTTCACTAAAACGATTATATTAACTTTCAAAATTATTCCGATGGTACTGGCACCTACCGTATATATACCTACTGAGTGGTACAGATAGCGATTGACCTACGTGCGGAAGGAAATATCTAAGTAATAATGGCGTACAGCAGTGGTTCCCAACCTCTTTGCTATTGAGTACGGTACCACTTGGAGGTCCCGTACAGTCGCTGCGTACCACCTGGTTCCAGAGAAGCTAACTGCGTTCAGATATCATTTCATTAGCATAACTGTACAAGAAGAACACACAAATCAACTAAGAAAACAACTCAATGTGAGGGCTGTATCTGCTAACTCCACCAGCTGGTCAATGCGGGGCATGACTTTGCTCACAGCACATCGGAAATCATGCCCAGGCGCAGCAAGACGGTTGCGGCTCTTCGACTTGATGGTCATGAAGGCTGGAAACCCCTGCCTGCACTGCCACGTCGAGGGGAAATCAGTAGCTTATGAATAGCGTGACGGGCTAGCGTCGGGTACCAGACAATGCTCACCCGAAAGGGTGAAGGAGAGCATACTTTGTGCTTCGTCTTAGTTGTCTCGTTAACCTGGATACCAAGGAGTTCTTCTCGTTCCCCAGTATAAAACTGTAAAGAAGATCGGTTGGATCAACGGAGAATGGATTCACGCAATAATCGATATGTTAGCTCTCTGCTTCGGCTTGCCGTTTCCACATTTTTGCGCATAGGCTCATTAGCAATTCATATTTCCTTATGTAACCCTTCTGCATCAAATCTTTCTTGTCACTGTGCCCCATAGGTGCTTCATCTCTCCATTGATAGCGCGTCTTCGTTCTTGTGACTGTACTAGTCTCGTTCTTCTTTTACGTTCCCTATCCTCTTTCTTGATTGAACGTGCGTCTTCCAAAGTAAAATCTTGAGTAAAACACTGCAATAAACTTGGATGCCCCTCCAGTCAGCTTATATGCAATGTTAGGGTGCCGTATCCATAATACCGTCTTCCATACTTAACTCTCTCTGCTTCACTGAAGTGCTCAAATTTCGGCCTCTGAAGCGAAATAGGTACTCTCAGAGAAAAACAATAAGCTGGAAGAAACAGTTGTCTACTGCCCTGTGCCCGTGAAGTACTTCAAGAGAAAGCTACATTGTCAATTTAATAAAACAGACAGTAAGCTAGAAGAAATAATTATCCATTTCCTGTGAAAATTATCCCCTCGTGATTGCCCCGTTGATTATTTGCCGAACTTATAAGTCGTGACCTGAGAGAAAAAACTTATAAAATTCGGACTCCAAAACCTAGGTACATACATACTGTCCCGATTTCAAAAAGTGCTTCAAGCAAGAAATGCATCCAGATGAAAAGACAAGGATCCAATTTTCACCATCTTCTGCAAGCTGATCATCGACCTCTACGAAAACGTAACTGAATTACAAAATCTGCAACCTGGCTTATTTTTCGTCAATCAATTTCCTTCGAAGCGGACACGACATAAATAAATACCTACACCAAGCGTTTTATTATACGGTATTAGGGCTTTCTGTAGTTTTTAAATATAGTACTGCATTAAAACACTTGAAAGACATTTTCTATAGAATAATTTACATCGGGCCTGTTCCATCGCACACTTACAATAGGATCATTTCTGAATCTTCCAGCAATAATTTTTCACTTAGCTATGTGACGAAAGATGCAAGCTCCGTATACATCAGTAATCTAATTTTATAGCTACTTTCTTTTACCTGTCAATTCAAGTACATACCTATTACCCTTGCGTTCTTTGGGGACTTCAACACTCAAACTTTTTCTCGTTACTGAACTATCTCATTTTATAAATGAACCGTTACTGCGTATTTTTGAGCTCAACATTGAGACACCCGACTTCTAGTACAAGAGAGACGTAATTGACTGTGAAAATCAGATGCGTACCTCTAAAGTTAGGTCATAAGCATAGGAACGGTTCTGCTAATCCCCAGGGGATGGGGAGCATTTCATACATGGTTCTAAAAAATGCTACAAATTTTTTAAATAAAATGAATTTTTTTGTCATTCATATGCATGAAAAAATTAGAGAATAGTAATTAGTATTAAATGGTAAAGGTTTAAATTAAATTTACGCAGGGAATGCTACTATTACACATGTCTCACAGTAGATGCCACCACAAAGACTCCCAAAACTCGTCCTTGCATCAACACGGTCTCTAATTTTCAGTTTCTAATTAAAACAAGTACCTACAATGGATCAACCAAAAAGTAATTCTAAATACTCTACTAACGAATAGACTTAAATATGAAACACCCCTGTTGCGCATGTTCCATCATAGATGCCGCTATAATCGCTATTAGCGTCCTCAAAAGAGTTTAATAAAGTTCGCCAAACAATGTTGGAATGTTTGCACTAGAAATAGGGTTTTCAGCACCACAAGCAAGTTGTTACTCATTCTGATTGAATTTTCTTGTGTTTGGGACAGTGGTTTTGAGCTTTGTAATTAAAATACCTCACATCAGTTTTTTATTTCTAATGAAAAACTAGTTTTAATAATTCATAGATCCTGTTCTACATTTAAAACTATCAAATAATAAATATAATGTCGACTAATAATAAAATCTAACGTTTCGGGATTGTCTTCCATCTTCAGAAAACTAAAATATAAAGTGTCTAGTGTTATCTACACGTTTCAATGCCGAAGCTACCAGGCTTCTTATATTGGTAGCACTGGAAATCACAAAGCTCGAATCGACCAACATTTAGGTGTATCCAGCAAAACCGGTTTACCACTTACGAAACCTGCTCAATACGCTCCCCGCCTCCATGCTGAGCAAAATAACCATTCTATCAGCAAGAAAGATTTCTTCATCATAGACTTTTCTACCCCACTGGAACTCACAACTTTAGAATCTCTGTAGATCCATAGAACAAAACCTAGTCTTAACAATATGACATCGGCTGTATCTCGACACACAATTTATACCTAATTCCCCGACTGTTCAGGCATCGAAATCCGGACTCTCCTATGCTACTTCACTCATTGGTATTTTAAACCTTGCCCCAGTAGTACCTCTGCTATAGTCTAACAAATAAATTTTTTTTATTAAAACACGCAACCATTCATATTTTAGTTTTCTGAAGATGGGAGATAATCCTGAAAATTTATATTTTATTATTAGTCGACAATATATTTATTATTTAAAACTCGTCTCAGTTTAATACTATCAACTGAAACATAGCCTATGCGGGGAAACTTCGTCACGGGTATCTTTCATTACCTCCGCCGAGAAGGTTATGTTCTTGTTGGAATTTGTCTTTCTGTTCGTCGCCATAATAACTCAAAAAAATTATCGGCGGATATTTATAAAAATGAAAGGGAGTATTAAGTACCTATCTTACGAGGAATTGATCAACGATTGGCTTTTGGTGAAGATCCGCTTAGTCGTTTGTTTACCTTGATATTTTTTTTTCGGCAACATAACTCAGCGAGTTATGGACGGATTTTCATGAAATTTGTGGAGAATATACGAAGAGCAAATGATCAAATTTTTGCTACGTTTGTCTGCTTTAGTGTACTCGTACGTTTGTTCTGTTTATCAGTAACATAACTCAAAACCTTGTGGACAGGGAGTTTTCTAAAATCAGGATGGTTAAGAGACGTAAATGACAAAATTCTGGTGATTTATTCACCCGTCACTGTGTTTTTTTTTTTTTGCTTGTCAGAGGGTAGCTAACTTAAAATGTTACAGACTGATCTTCATGGAATTTACAGAAACTGCTAAGAATGTTACGAGGAACAAATGACGCAAGTTTGGTGATGCTCGGAAAGAAATTTTGGATTCAGGACCAACTTGAATTGCAGCGCTAGGCGAATGTATGCGCTTTCAGGGTACTTCTCTGGTTACTCAAGTCTTCACACTGTTTCAACTTTCGCAAGCGCAATCCGGGGATACGTAGCGAAATCTAGTAAGTCCACCTCTTCAACTGATGAGGTGCGACCCATACTGGCGTCGGCTGAAGTCCATACAGATCGAGGATAAAGTTCATATTGATTGCAGTTGTAATGTTGGACTTTAATAGCCATGGGCTGAAATTCGCATTTATCAGAAAGGAAACAAAACCGAGCCTGGGTTGAATTTTTGTTTCTTTTCTTCTGCTACTGATCACGTTTAACACTCGTAAAATAAAACAAAAAATTTTCACCACATGGCAACCCATGCTACCAATGGTAATATTCGGAATTGATCAAGTACTATTTTTTGTAAGAAAATGAATTAATAACAGAGTTACAGAGTTTCATCATGAAAAGAATGGTCTTACATTCGGAATCAATTGGCAACCTACATACGGTACCTATTTGGAGCGGACCGAAAATTTTCATAATTGTGCAAGCTAGCGAAGTAGCAAGAGAGGCACCCGCGTTCAACATGCGAAGAAACAAATTCAAAAATCGCAATGAAAAGCATACTCGTAATTAGGGGTGTACCGATACTATCGGTATCGGTACCCCACGTACCAGCCATTTTTAGGGATATCGGTATCGGCAAAAAAGGGTCAATTTTGATGATACTTTTAGAAAAACGATGCAGGTTTGCATACTGTGGACACGGCGACTTTCGTTCGCCAAAGTACAAAGAGCAGTAGTTGAAATTAATCAAATAACTGAAAGCATTCATTGTTTGTTCAGCTAGATACTAGAATACCGTACAATATGTAATGAAAAGATTGCCAAGTAAATCTTGAACAGAGCAGGAAGATTTCTGAGAATCGCCTAGTGAAATAGCTAGTCACGCACCAGCAGCTAACGTCAATGTTGTCTTGCTACAGGAGATGTAAGAAACGCTGTGAAAGCATATGTAAAAGCTTCGTTTTTTTATACTACAAGTCAAGTGAAAAGTTTTGCTAATCGCAGAAAAGAAAGCAAAACTAAACTGTAGTTGAACGACTACAATATGACGAATTCTAGGCAGAGGGAGTACGATAATTTGGCTCCAACATCGTACGTCGAGGGTCCGATTATTGAAAGGTACTTCATGGTTTATAGTTATAGGAAGTTGCTTTGGCATCACTGTACATTTTCGGCACTAGGTTACTTACTTTAGCAGCATTTTCTATTGTCGAGATATCTGTGTTTCACTTCCGACTGTTCATCCTTTTAGCATTTTCTCACACCGCGTGCCAGATGTGGCTTAAACCAAATTATAGCCTCTATTATTGTAACTACTTCATTATTATATGTATATTTTGTTTAAGCTCCGTAGCCGCAACTCATGCGTTTCAACAGAGAAACTACTTGTGCAGTATTCAAATACCGCATATTGGGTAGGCGTGGTGGCCACGTGCGCTACTATGGGCAGGGAAGCAAAGTATAGTAGTAGACACTCGAGTGGTCGGCCCCTTTTGTGTCCTTCCGCACGAGAGAGACTAGAGATGTCCCGCGTACCAGGTCGGCTATCTCGATTGACAGCCCACCTCACGGGACAGATAAAGGAAAGAAGAGAACCTACCTAACTTTTCAAAACTAATCTCGTCAGCAAAAACTGCGGCCAGATGCTACATCCACTGCGGAGAAGGCACTTGGGACCCTTGGGTGCGTGATGCCCAAACATATTGTGGCAGGGATAGGGCCCGCCAGAATATGCCCCTGAGGGCTGTAACTATTTCATAAAGCTGCTTTTGCTGTACTCGGTCCCAAATGAGTTCTGTACAGCTCTATTAATTCCGTAATTAAAGGCAGTGTATGTATACTAGACGGTTAAAAAGAAAACTATCATTTATTCATACCCTAAACGCATGTCTACGTGCAAAATATTATGCAGCCCTGTTTTCTAGAAAGATTGACAGGTCTGGTGGTCATATAACAGCGAATTTAGACGTCAATGACCGTGTAGTCGAACACCGAATTTCTGTAATAAATGCTGCAAGCTCAGTAGTGTGTAATGTAGCGAATTACTCGTTTTTGAGGGTATGTTCCCTTCGCGCCAGCGGGTCATCGCGCCGCCCCTTCCGGTTTCCCAGGCCCCGCCCACTCCCCAAACGCGGGGGGGGGGGGACTGGGGGCGTTTACCGGTAGTGCATTGGCCGTTATAAACCGGAAGCTCACGCACGAGGGGAGCTGCGAGGGTAGGTTACCCTCAAAAACGAGTAATTCGCTACATTACACACTACTAAGCTCTATCCAATTCTGGCCACATGAATCTGTTTGCAGGTCTTGCGACATCACTTGGATTGTCCAAGCTTGCATTCATTCGACTGTCGGGTGCTGTCGCTTCTTATTTCTGTGATTATTTTTGCGCCGCTCTTACCGCACTTTTTTTTACTCGCGCTGTGCTCAGGTGCTTTTCAGTGCTTAGGTTTCACGAATTGACATACGTCGCTCGTATTTACTTGGCGTATTTCCAGTGATGTATTTGATTAAATTAGCTAGTCTGAACACAAGAAACTTGGTACTCAACACTTACTTTACTTGCCACATTGGATTGACGTTCAGGTATTCGCTACACATGTGTTACCGAAAGCCACATCAGACAAAGATAAGCTATGTAGTTAATCTTATTCGCCTACAATTTTTCGCAATTTTAAGGGACTGCTTGGCATTCGTCGTTTTCAATTGCAATGCTAGCTTTAGCCTCATTATTTTTCAAGTAATTTTAGCACGATGCAATGGCGACCAAACACTGTCTCCTCGCGAAGCGGAAAAGACAGGTGAAATGCCAAGAAACCTGTAATGGCCTCTAATACATGCACCAGAGTATTCACCCATCATTCTCAAGGAATTGATGTATCATGTAACTTCATTTTAATAAAAATATATATTTCAACAAAACAACCAAATTGGCAAATTCATTTATAAGTATCCTCTTTGATATTGCTTTTTTTTTGTAGAAAAGTATCGGTAAAATATCGGGAATTTATAAGTATCGGTGTATCGGTATCGGCAGATTGCTAGGTATCTGTATCGGCAGCAAAAGTGGTATCGGTACACCCGTACTGGTAATAATTTTAAAATTTTGCAGCTGTGGAGGCATACGAAATAGCAACGAAGTCACCAAATTTCAGCAGAGAATAACAGTGGCCAAATAGATTTAGAATTCACAATAAAACAAATACATACGGTGCACGTTTGGAGTGCACTTCTCCGACATGCATGTCTCTCTAGTGTCGACATTTTACCGTCGCCATTAAACAGTTTCGCACGAATAACACTATTGAAACTCATGGTCCTCTTCTGGGCGTCTACAGGTTAAACTTGTACTGTTTTCATTACACCAGCAGTCCTTTGTCATGCGTACGGAACAGAGCTAAGGAAACATTTGAACGACAGCAGCGTCGCGCCATGTAGCTAGGTGTTGCGCGCACACCATTCCCGTGCAACCTTTGTATTTTGGCTACGTTGGAACCAACACGGACGCGGTCTTCGGCCTGTGAAGAGTTTGTTCGGAGGTGTGCAGACTGTTATTGCAGGTGGCCGGGTTTGTTCTGCGAGAGTGAAGAGGCGGCAAGCTTGCGCCTTATGCCTATGCACCCGTGGTGTCTGGCTGCAACTGTAAGACCCATCCTTCCTTCCTACCATCAGACTAACCCAATAATTCGAGCTTTAGAAATTAATGGGCTTTTAACTCTGGTGAACCAAGCTGCGATATTTTTTTGTTTTATTTTCAATGAACTTTAGACTTTCTCAACACATACTCAAAGATATCGTACGCAGCGATGCGGAGCTGGAGTCGGGAGATTTTTGTGGGACAGGAATTGCAGTCTGAGTCGTATAGGCTACTCGCTTGTCCCATGAGTCGGAGTCGGTGACAATGCGCCAATTTCGTTAAGAAAAGTAGTAAGAGCCGGCACGAGTCGGTCATTTTTCAAGGATATCGGACACTGGCTCGGTCCAGGAGTCGGAGTTGAACTTAGTCTATCCGACGGTGTAACCCTGAAGTGATTATATCCCTCGGCAGAAGCCAAAGCATGGAGGCAGGACAGTGGCTGAGACACTGACGAGACTGCAGCCATCAGTATAGGCAGAGCCCTCTGCAGAAACAAAAGCACAGAAGCAGGACAGTGGCGAGCACACACAGACCTTTGAGGCTCCCACAATCCGCTCCCTATCTCAGCGATCTCTTCCAGTAAAATCCGGCCACAATAAAATAAATTCTACTCCTCCAGTCTTATCGGCAAGGCGACAACTGAAGGCTCACGGCAAGGATTGCTTCCTTATATTCTGGCAACAAAGATACAGAAAAAGTCTACAATTAAGAAATCTGTGCAAAAACAAGGCACTCACGTGACTATGTACAACAGAGCTGAAAATAGCAGAAGAAATTAAACCCCGAGTAACTGTAATATTATACACAATATAATATAGCTACCGTTTGTAGTGACATAGCTACCGTACTGCCTATTTTTTATCATCCCGGTTATACGTCTTCTTTTGTGTTCATTTTTTCACGTTTCAAATATAGGTATGCATCGATCGCACTAACAACTACCCATTCGTATCTTGGAAAGAGGGTAAATGAATGTCCTAGTTCTAGCTCAAAACTTTGACACCTCCTTGTGCTAGGTGGCGGATGCAATGTAGCCTCCAAAGCGGAATACAGACAATGAGCACGAATTTTTACTGTTAGAGGGGAGCATATATGTAGTCGGGGGGGGGTCAAAAACTCGAATGAACAAAGCTACTTGGAGAGGCTGGATATTGGCACTAGTACAGTCAAAGGATGTGGGACTAATTGTGGACTGTGTGTAATCGAAATAAAGGAATTTTTACTTTTTTTGACGGATTGATACACTTGCTACGTTGTACTTTCCCTGCCACAATGCATTGTCTGGAGGAGAAGAGACACGCGGTATGACAAGAAAAAATCTCAGAGGAAATATAACTGGAGCCACAGCTGGAGCGCATCTCAAGTCCCTAGAGTGCAGGCTGCTACCTAAGGAAATTACTGTAAACTCGAACTCTAATACCCGAACTTAGGCGGCCAACCCGACTGAGTGACTGGCTAACAGCTAGTACTCAGTTGCAATTAAATGGCCTGCACATCAGCCACTTCCTGAAGCACGATTCAGCTGGTTCTGACTCGCGGAACTTGCAGGCAAAAAATTAACGTTCAAGAGGGGCTGAAAAGGAAGATAAGGCGGCTGGTGAACTGGATACTGAGAGCTATATACGTCGAGTCCACCAAAAAATTGAAACGAAGATTAATGACACGTGGACAATATGTGCAACTATGGCAGTGGATGAGAAACAGAATGAGTCTGATGTCGCCCTCACACGCTGATGTCACCTAGCAGAAAGTACCTACGGAAATTACACTTCCAGTCTTGAATTACACTCCCAGGGAGGCGCGATCCAATAATATCGAAAACGACCCACGATGATAGTCCCAACTAATTATTTTATTTTTAACGTACTTTTCAAGTGAAATTACTGTATCGTGCTCGACTGGAGAGTGCAACATTGTGCAAAAACTGTTTAGTAACATTTGTCTATCTTTCATTGTAAAGTTCTGGCCGTAATGTTCATTTGATTCAGTTTTTTTTTTTCACAAATGAGGGTGAGCCACGATATTAGTCTAATAATTTAATTTTAATAGGTATGGGACGAGTTAAATATCTTCCGGGTACCCGGGTGCTGAAAAGACATTTATTATGAAAGAAACTGACAAAAGATGTTCATGTGCTGCCGCTGCAAGATTTTTAAGTCGACATGGTAAGGCAGTCCAACGATTCTTGAATGATCACTCCAGTCAACTGCAAAGGTCTGATAGAGGAAACTGAAAGTCATGACCTTACGAGCCAAAAAGAAAGTTAAGCGTCAAGTGAATAAGCGACTCGGAAGCCCCAGTTCAACAAATTTTGAATATGCAGGACTGCAGGTCTTCCCAGTGTGTCAAAAACCACTCGAACCGCACGCAAGATTAAAGCCAGAGTTGCGGTGAGATTTCCTAAGAAAAAGCCTTCATTGACAAAACGGCATATGCAACTGAGGGTTGACTGGAATCGTACACACATGAAACAGAATACACCTAGAGGCTATACAATTTGTCTTGGACACAGAAGAGAGTAGTGGCTACCTTGGATGGCCATGATCGGTGGGCAAAAGGATGGGTAGGATTAATCATTAAGCGGAAATTGTATAACATTTTCGTCGCCACCAAGGTGGAGGTGGAGTAAAAGTAGCTAGCTAATATTGTGGGCAAGCATTATTATTGCCCGCGAACGAAGAGAGAGAGGTGACAGGTGACAATATTTTCGTTGAAGATTTAAGTATATATACATACTTGCAAACAATTATATTTGTCTGTCTACCCAAAAACAGGTACCACAGGAGTTGAGCAATCTTCAGAATTTTTTGTAGGGAGTTTGGTGGGTTGACCTAGATGCGACTCATACCAAAAAACTAGGCCTAGTTAGCCATGAAAAATGACGACATTGATTTGCCTCCACCGCAGCAGATTGTCTTATCCGCAACGAGGCGTCCTATTATTCCTATGTTGTAAATAAGAGAGCTAATATTACAGGGCGTAGCGCGCTAACCTTGTTGGACATAGCATCCATATGAGAAATTAGGGTTAGCTGGCCATCAAAAATGACTACGTATTCTGAATTGGCAACCACCGCGGGTGATGGTGTTACGCCACGAGACGTTCTAGTTAATAATGAAATAGTTGGCCTCATCATGAATCGGGCGAGTTGAAATCAATTCCTCTTGATACTGTCAGCCTTTGAGTGAAGCACTTTTACCACGGCTTGATAAGCAAAGTTTGTCTCTTCGCAAAAAGCTTGTGTCCATGCAAGGTAACAGCCAACCCCTTCTCATGATGTAGGAGCAACAAAGAAGTACCTATCGGGCTTCTCGGGAATTCTAAAAAGAAAAGGATGGTGTGCAGGTGTGGCCGCCAAATTCTCCGGTTATGAGTCCCATTGAAAATTTTTGGCTACCAGAAGGAAAATCTACGCCAATTGTACGTAATTCACTAATTCACTTTGAAACAGAGACGGTCTGTTTCGCAATCAGTGGATGCTACAACAATTAAAACGCAAATGAACGCATTTTTCACGTCATCTGATGCAACTGCCGTTGCATTAAAAATAACCGGCGTTTCGATGTAGTTCATTAAATATCTGCAAAAAAATTGTTCTTCACCACCAACGTATTACATCGGTTAAATCAACGTTGTTCGTTTTAATATCGTTTTCGTCTTGAATTCTGTGTATTCCTAACTCGTGAGCCCAATATCGTGATTTTAATCTGCCAGAATCTGAGAAAAACGGGGGATATTTTTCTTTTGAATGATAAACCTCTAATAATTGCA
This sequence comes from Parhyale hawaiensis, assembly GCA_001587735.2. Taxonomy (NCBI): domain Eukaryota; kingdom Metazoa; phylum Arthropoda; class Malacostraca; order Amphipoda; family Hyalidae; genus Parhyale; species Parhyale hawaiensis. The sequence continues at coordinate 38,438,456 of LQNS02278070.1, forward strand.
ATACGGTACAGTTCATACAAGTTTTATTAAAATTTTGGACAACTAGGCCTACTTACTCTACAAACTATTTTTTGAAGCACATAACTAGTGGGACTATTCCCGAGCGTGGCACTGTACTACCTCCGAGGAAGCAATATAGAGATGCTCGCAGTATGGGAAGATGTGCGTAACTAACACGCGGTACAAAATAAGGTTTTGCTTCATTACCCGAATTCATTTATTCCTTGAGGAGCTTCGACTAACAAAGAATGAATACGGTAACGACTGAAGCCAGTGGTAATAAGAGTTGGCAGTAAACCCTCACTCTTACAAACAACGTAGGTACCGTACGCACATTTCTTATCGAGAGTTCGAGTTTTGGCACACTCTGAAAAATACAATATTACCTAGGCTTAGCCTACCTACTCTAGCTAGGCCTATATATTAGTACGCTTGTACCTACGTACGTACCTACTTTTTATGCCGCGCTCTTCAATAACAGATTGATGGAAATTAGAGATATATAATAATGAGTTTCTCAGTTGATCAAAATTATAAGACCACAAAAAAAAATCGTAGGTAGTAACCTTTCGACAAGGACTTTGAGGTAAGCAAAGTTTGAACTAAGTTATGAGTTCTGCCTCCATTCTTGTTGATAACCTCGAAAATTCTTGGTGGCCTACTAGAAATGAGGGTTTCCATGAGGGTTGAAGGAATGGTGTCCCAGCTCCTAAAGATAGGATCACGAAGTTCGTTTTCTGTCACAACTTGTTAACCATTTCCGCAAACATCTCTCGCCATCCATCCCCATATATTTTCTATTGGGTTTAAGTCTGGCAAACATGTTGGATGAAGTAGAACAGGGAGGGGCCCCATTTTCTTGAAAGGTCATACCCAATCGGTAATCTATAGGCATATATCGGCTGCCTATGGGTAAATACTGAAGGTTATCCGATAATATCGAATAAATGAATGAGTTTAATTTAGGAGTAGGCTAGGTAGCTACCATCCAGACTGCAGAAGTTGGCACTGAAGAGCCGCAACAAATTTATATACCACCGCAAAATGTTGCACGTAGATGCAGCCACTTCCTGCACGTCACGTGAGTTGAGTCTGTAAGATATGTGGTAACAATTCCTATCAAGGTTTTAGACAGTAAAAAAAAATCCAATGCCATATTGATTTTAGCCTTATGTTTGGATTGCGGTAGATATTAGCATTCAAAACCTCGCAGGCTAAGGAGGATGCAGTTAATTAGGCCTAACGCTCGTAGTCACCTTGAAAGTGATGGAGGACACTGTTTTGGCGGGGCTAATTTTAGTGAATGCAGAGTTGCAAACTTGCAATACACCAAATTACGAACCACCACGAGCTCTACCAGTTGAGACATGTGTCAAAAAGCAGTGGGAGTAAAGGGGCGGTCGCCATCGCTAAAATAAAAATTTGTAGGCACCGCAGTGTTGGTCTGTCTTCCATCATGGACACACAGCTCAGTTTCTGTAGTAATCTGTAGGCCGCACGGTGTTACTCTGTCTTCCATCACGGACTTGAGGCGACTCGTGTTGCAAATTCTTGGGTGTCATTACACCAATAACTAAAAAAACTAGCCATAACTCTATACCTATTCACCATGCAAAAAAAAGATACCATTGTATTCGGCAGTTTATTTTCTATCAGAAAACATAAAAAGTCTCTACAGCCCTTATTGAACAAATGGCCAATGGTACAAATATAGGTTCATGTCTCAAAATCTATTCTGGCAAAAGTATTAACTTTCATCATAATGTGATTATATCATCAAATAGAGCTACCTTTCATCATTAATGTTACTCATACAATGAGTTCATACTGACCTATTAAAGAAGCCATAGAATAGGGCTAGACCTATGTTACGGTGCTCACGCGGCATTCTCTTAGCCCCACGAGGGTTAAGGGATTCCTTGGAGTAACGCTGTCGCCCAGTCGCTGAATCGTTAGGTAGCCTACCTGTCGCGCATTAGTGCATGGTGCTCGGCCTGGAGCATGAAGCTGAATGCAAGTAAGACCAAGTTTATGATTGTCAGTCGGTCTCGGATACCTTCTCGCAGTATCTACATCTGGAGACAAATACCGTACGCCGGGGCTACTCGGGAAACCCGGGGTAACTCAAGACAGCAGTCTCACTTCACATATCAAGGGCTGTAGAAACCAAACTATGGAGGGTTTTGCAAATCTAAAAATAGGGCGATGAACTTCAACATTTTTGCTATCAGTTCAGCATAGAAAGCATTCAATTCAGCTCATGCAAATACCTACCTTACTAGAAGATAACTATTTTTTCTTTTTTTCCAAAGTCCCACTGCTAAGGTCTAGAGAGAAAAATCTAAGAGGTGGGGAACAAAAAGTTGCTTACAGGGTACCGTATGTAGCCTCAAGACAAAATGGCGGCCATTCCCACAACCCACGGTAATTCGGGACACCCAGTAAAACATGTTCAACAATAATTTTTTTCCAGTGAAGAGGTCAGATTTAACTTGAAAATGATGAAAGCATTCATTGTTGTTCCCGGTGATAAGTATTAGTAGGTATTTACATGAAAAAACATAGACTAATCTCAAATGCAGCACTGATTATTACTTTGTAGTAGTAATTACGATGGTGCGGCATTATAAACTAGTTTTTAGCTACATTTATT
>LQNS02278070.1:38467689-38479673 GCA_001587735.2 Parhyale hawaiensis
TGGCCTGCAGGCTTTTAAGTCGGCTGTTAATGGTTTTTTGCTGGATTTCCTTTAGCAGCGTTTTGGGCTTCCTGGTGTTGCAAATGCTTCATTTGGGTTGTATTACCTGTCCGTGGGAGCTCAAGCGTGAAGTTTTAATAATAATAAGAATGATATGTCATAGACTACACGGTCTACACCATACTTGACTGCCCCAACCCCTCCCCGTTGCAAAGTGGGCTTGCCGGCAAATTGATAAAACTTCGAAAAATCTTTTCCACTGAAAATAACGACCTCAGAAGTAACTACGTGTTCTTAGAGGTGCACGAAGTGTATCTATTGAAAAGAAGCACGTATACGGTATATGAGTTCTAATCAATGTTAAATTGCAAAATTGATTTAAGCCAATTTTAGAGCGTTTTATGTCGAAAGGTTCAAAGATCGTTCACCGTTGACCACTGTGTACGAATCTGTACTTCTGCTGATTAACACACGGTATTTCTTGCATCGCTACGAACTGTTTACTTTCTGTTTGAGGTCGCTATGTTGACTGAAAAAGATTTTATGGAAGTTTAATCAGTTTGCCACCAGCAGCACTTGAAATAACAAAATGAATTTTAGAAGCGATCTTCAATCAGAATTTCGATAAAGTTTGTGAGAGCTGAATGTTTCGCTTTTAGGTAGAAAGTGTCACGATTTTTTTTATTATTGGCGGATACTTCACCCTTTAAGGAGCAAATACGTCTTAAATTTCTCTATGAAGTAGCGCATTTTGAACTGTCTTGCTTGAAGAGCACAGGCTCTTATGTGATTTAAATCACTTTTTCTCACTAGTACGATAAGCTGTAGAAAGAAGGGCAGAACGATGTACCTACAGTATTTTTTCAAATTCCCTGTACCATTTGTATAATACTAAATGCATCCAGAAGAGAATCTAGTTCTGTCATCTGTGGTATGTTTTCTAATCAGGAGAGAAGGTCTTTAGGTACATTGCAACGGCAAATTGGTTTAGCTCACATTTCAATACAATGATGAAAAAATCAAGCAGACTGATACAATATGTTATGCAGGGCAAAATCACTACTTCGAAGAGCAATCATCCGACTTTTTGCAGTTGTTTCACGGCCGGATATACCAATATTATAAATATGGAATAATTAAAGATTGAGACGCGACGAATGTTATCTAATCAGTTATGGAATTTTGCTTTATCAGTGCCTTGGGTCAAGCTTTTGCCAACTTTTACCTGCTAATTTGGAAATGTTTTTCACTATAATGGAATTTTTGAAGGGTGCAAAATACGGTAGCTTATCCTTTGGTTACATGAAAATAAGATTCCATGCAGTTCTTCATTCATTTACGCCTATGAAATTTCGCTTAAAAAAATATGTTGACGAAAGTGTAATCTGCAAAATATGACGTGCATACAGCTCTCTTATTTTGGAAAGCATTTGATTCGTGTAAACAGCCGATATTAATTTTTCGAACGGAATTATTTCGTCAGTTAAACTTAGAGATCAGCTGAGAGAATTCATAACTAGTCGTTTCATTGTAATATTTTATTGAGAACTCGACCTCTGTTATAGTAATAGGTTCAAATTCAAGCTTACTTCGACTTACTTTACAACCGTGGCAAATTTCGCATTACTTTGAGCCTATTTATACAAAACGAAATAACATGTAACACGTGCAATTTTGCGCCAGTAACGAGTAATGGTAACGCCCCGGGAATTTGATGCAAGTAATGACTAACGGTAACAACCACCGAGATCGCGTAACGGTGCCCATCACTGTGTGTGAAACGGTGTTATACAGGAGCTAGCTCGTATCAACACTATCTAGACTTAGTACAACGCGTCTCAATGCCTTTCTCCGTTTTCTCTGATTACTGAAAGAATAAAAAAACGAACAGTTTGATGGATTACCACAATATTTTTATTATCAAATTTTTAAATCTCAAAAAAAGAATCTAAGTGATAATAAATGTTACACATCATTACAGATAGTGTTTAATTTGCGTAAACTTAATAAACTATGTAACATAAAGGGTACGCGTAGACGTAGTGCGCCTTTTGGAAGTTGGCACTAGTGCTGCGGGAAAAATGATGCTATTCAAAACCAAGGTCGCTAGATAAATATCTGGAACTAAATATTATGGGGCTAAATCGAAACCGGTATAAAACAAGTCTGGTCTAAAACGAGGACTTCCTGTACTCTTCCTACCTAATAAAAGCTGCGAAATGAGTTTCTTTTTCAAAAAATACATATACTGTACTGTGCAAATTCCAAAACAATAGGTAAAAAAATTATCACAAAATTATCAAAAAATTATCACAAGATCATTTCCATTTTCATTCCCTTCCTTGCCCCCCATTGGGCCCCTTTTCTGGGGGCTAGAGTGCCCATAACCCCGTAATAATTTGGGCCTCCCTTTCGTACCACCTAAGGATCCTTTTTCGGCAAAAAACAAATTCTGATAATTTTGACCAAAATCTCTGGAATGCAGCCCATATGTTACTAAAAAAAATGTTTCAAACTCGTACGGCTGTTTTTCTCTAGTTTTTGCCGTATTTCATCGAAAACAGAATTACAACTGATGACGATGCCCATCGTATGCCATCGCCGATGGGATGTTCAGCCATTTCATTTTACCAGTGCTTCCTCATAATACCATCGCCCATAGAGAAAATTGCTATCGCCTATTGTTTGATACAATTCCATCGGACCATCGTTTGATCGCCATCACCGATGGATTTGTTGCGATGTTCCATCGTAACATCATATAGTTCATCCGATGGCGATGATGTTCACACCATCTCCATCGTATAATCGGCGATAGCTGTCGCGCCAGGCTCTGCTGTAGGCAATTTTCAGGGCTACGTGCTGGGAAGAAAATGCTTAACAATGCGAGCGTATGTGTGCAATGGTATCAAGACTTTACGTACGTTACATTTCTTAGGAGCGCGTGTTATGAAGTGAGCGTGAGTTAGAAGGCAAAACCCCGTGGTGCAGACGTGTGCGAATAACTTAATGTGGGCGGGGATGATCTAAACACACTCTCCTGTGAGCCTGCCTCCTCAAGCAGGCTCACAGGCAGGAAACGATAGGGACAGGAAAAAGAACAAGGGCAGCTCAGGTCTGCTGACACGCCAGCCTCAAAATACAAAGCTCACTTTCTAACAAAAGCAAACTGGCTGGAAAGTGTGTCGTGTGCAGAATTCGGAGAACAAACAATAAAACACGGCCGAAAACAACAGCAAATTATGATTGGTCAAATCGCCGGCAGGCCTCGCAAATTCAAATCTGCAAAAAGTAGAATACTGCCGCAACCGAAAGCTATTTAACTCCTCGTAGCGCCCCCCCCCAAACCACAGTTAAGAACAACCGTAAGAAAGTATATCGTCCGGCAGCCCCCAGACCCATACACGCAAGGAGTAGAGTGACACCGCATCTGGGAGCACAAGTCAGTTAGTCAAACCCCCGCAGCGACACCTCCCGCCCAAAACCTAAGGTTAGTCAGGCAGCTTACGTCGATTTTTTGACTGGGTGGGGACAGATCTGACAGAAGTGTGACATTTTTTTCTAACTATCTACATCCGAAATATTATCAATTTTTGTTAGGCCCTACGTGCACAGGTCATTCAGACATCATGTACGCGGTAAAATGCAATGTTTGAGGTTTCGCTCGCCGAGAATAGGGGAAAATTGTTGTTAGATGAAAATGATCAAATACTTAGTGGCAAGCTGGAGCTCTGGTGGTAGATTTGTGATGCAAAATAGTTGTTGTACATACCTGTATTGAAACAATGTTTCCGAGGCTACTCCTAAATGCATATCTTACATTTGTACTTCATACGTTTCAAGGTTTTAATGAAAACGCGACATGGACTGGAGTGCGTGCGTGATCTACCAGCAAAAACCAGTGAATGAAGACCTGAAGTGCCCGTTAGATGGGTTAGGCACTGGAGACAAAACAGCGCCAGACAAGATTTTCCGGACCAACGTTTGTGCATTCCGCAAAATAGACAAAATACCACAAAAACTGTACTTCGATGAAGGCGTCACCTTTTAAGACTTTGTGGCATATCGGGCAATGTGGCACAAATTTTACTGCAGAATATTTCCCGAAGACAAATTACACAGAGCTGAACAATGAAGAAAAGTAAGTTCGGATGATCCAGGCTCTGCCACGGATGAGAAGCCCCGAAAAGACCGCCAAACTCTGCTAAAATCCTAATGTATTTTCTACAGCAAAGACGATGGTCATCTCCATGAATTCAGAACTCCGGATGTAGACGCGATGTTGTGCGCGATCGATGGATTTGCGCGATCGATCGATCGTTCAAACGCCTAACCTAACCTTACATAACCTAACCCAACCCAACCTTACCTAACCCAACCTAACCTAATCTAATCTAACCTAACCCCATCTCACCATTGACTAAAATTGACGGTGCCCGAAATTTCAAAATGAAAAAAAAAAAACAGGCCTTGTCTCCCCTAACCTACCCGATATACTCAGAAATAGTGGAAAAGTTGAAAAAAAACATTGATTAGGTTAGGTTAGGTTAGGCATTTGAACGATCGATCGTTAGCGCAGCGCTATCGATCGCGCACAACAGCGATACCAGGCTGATGGCCACTGATTTGCAAGACACAGCCCTGCTTGCAAAGATTTCTGGCGGTGACCTAATTGCTATTGAAGCAAAATACCGGCTGACCAGCCTGACTGAGCTCGGAAATCGTCATAGGTCCAAGAAGAAAAGACAGTTTCATGAATCCAGTGAATCCCAAAATGAGGAGCAAAAAACAGACACTAGAGCCTTTATTGAGCTCACTAGGTTCCATCGATAAGTCTATGGAGGACGGTGTATTCATTTTGAGCTTGTGGATTTTCGAAAGTTGTATGAAAAGCGTCTTCAAGATCTTGGTCTTCGAAAGGAAATAAATAAGGGCCGATTCAAGGAAAAGATCCAGCAGTAGTTACTTTCCTCAAGCCAAAGAACAAAGTGATGGAAAGCACATTGTTCTCATTTTTTCCAGAGGGAATGTAGCAAATGTTGAAAGAGGCTGCGAATTGTAACCATAAAAGAGATGTTACCATACCTGCAAAAGCTGCATAAATAGTTCGCAACGAAATCTCACAGAGAACTCGATTTCACTCTGATGCGTCGCTTCAGGCCTCTTGTCAAGAACAGTCTATTCCATCGACAGTGAAGATGCTTGTTGCGACACTGTCAATAGCATCTGAAGCTTGCAGCCAACTGAACCAATGAGCATGCGAGAGTGCAAGAGGATGTGGCACCAGATGTTGTTGCAGGAAAGGTGGATGGCCATACACAAGGATGTGCGAGGGCAGCTGTGACCAATCGATTAATGGCTATCAACGTACTGTACTCGTACCAGCTGCGGTTGCCGATGTAGCCTACATGCCAGAATTGCTATAAAGACGTTTTCCTTAATGGTGAAAACTTTAAGGGGCCGAATAAGCAGTTATAAACACTAATATTTTTGAAACAAATAAAGGTTTTATTGTCATGTTCACTGATGGTATGGAAGCAAGTTCGGTGCAATGTCGCGACAAGCTTTTCGGGCCTTATTTTCGTGTTTTGTTAAACCATAGACAAATATCTCACAAAATATAATGTTTATTGATTGAAAAATATTTTAAATGTATCCTTCTCTGATTTCATTCAGTGAATTAATCATATTGCCTTCAAATTTGCAAAACATCTTGCTCAGACATGTATGTGCAATATTTTCCTCTATGATTTCCATGGAAAAATTGATGACGTCACGTGACTGGGCCCCATTGGCCATATTTAATGGGTCCTAGCAAAAAATGAGTAGGCTTTACAGAATTGTCTCACAAAGTTCAACACTTATGTGAAGTCGGTCGCTATCTTATCGCTAAGCTGCTTAACTAGTAGGAACAATCTGAGGACGCCACATCGCCCGTCAGACCTGCCCAAGTCTGCAAGGAGTAGAGTGACGCCGCAGCCGGGAGCACAAGTCACGTCAGTTAGTTAATTCCCCGCAGTGCCTCCTCAGGCCCAAACCCGTAGTCAAGAATAATCGAAGGAAACCACACCAAGCGCACAAAAACCCAAATAAAGATGAACAATATCAGCATGGCCCCTCCTACTCAACATAGGCAGACAGTCGCTCCCTCCAATAGTCATGAACAGCTCTCTTAAATGAACTTAGAGACTCCAGGCCCACAACTGCGTCGGGGAGAGAATTTCACAGGCCGATGGACTTCACACAAAAGAAGCGTCTTCGACATTCCAAAACCGCTCTCAGATGAAGAAGCTTGAACCTGGTTCACGCGTTGCAGCATAATTATTTCAGGGGAAAACATCAGAAGGATTAATAGTACTCATATCATGGAATATTTTCCACATCTTTATCATACTTGTCCTCAGCAGTTTGCCCTGCCTGCACTAAATACAGATTTAAGGACCAAATGCAACTCATATAGCTGCACTCTTGCAAGCCATAAATTTTCTTAGTCCACCTCGGTCGGAACCCCTCCAATAACTTCAAGCCTTTAATATAACCATTATTCCATGAACAAGAACCAAACTCAAGCAGGGATCTCACATGCGTAGCAAATATTGGAATCATTAACTCCGGCTTTCGGCATACAATGGATGCCAAGAGGTTGGAACAAACTCCAGAAGCTTTCTGCACAATAGACCGAACACGATCGCCAAACTTCAAGTTCTCATCCACCAAAATACCAATATCCCTACAGGTATATTCAAACCTTAGGTCATGCTCAAGCAGATTATAAGTGCAGAAACGCCACAGAATGGATTCAGCTGCTTTGCCGCTTAGAAATCGTAATACGCAGCACTTCTCCGCATTGAGCGTCATACCCCATGATGAAGCGACTGACGCAAGCGTATGAATGTTTCTCTAGGCTTTGGAGATATCCTGATTACAGTTGAGCGGATCATGAAATCTATCACTCAAAGAGAGTTTCGGGTCATCAGCAAACATTGTGCACTTACTAGCAACAAAACTTGGCAGGTGATTGACATAAACCAGGAACTGCAGAGGGCCAGCACACTACCCTGAGGCACCCTACTCTCGACTTTTCGGCTACCACTGACAACATCCGAGGCTAAAACTGTCATGGAGATGCCTACAAGAAAGCACCTCAACCAAGCCAACAGAGAGCCACCTATTCCGATTCTGTGTAATTCTTCAAATAACAGCCTATGGGAGATGACGTCAAAAGCCTTAGCAAAGTCGAACAGTATAACATTGACCCCAGGCCCTCATCCATCCACAATGAAACTGTCATAAGTTAGAATCAATTGATCCTCTATTGTTCGGAGAGATCTGCAACAAAATACTTATGAATGGCAGAGTTTACGCTCTCCATGCACAGCAGGTACTCATTTCGGGCCTTGATGGCCTTTAGTTTGGTGTCCAGGAATTTGTTATTCCTCTGAAACAAAGCAAAACAACAATTTATAAACGCAAACAATAAAGGGTGTGAGAAGTGCATTGATTGGAAATTGTATGTAATAGTATTCAGACAATCAGGTGAAATAGTATTGAGCCATGTAGATCTTTCTTCGGGAAGCAATAACTGCATTTCCCATTAACCGTACTTTAATTGAAAAAGCTGTAATATTAGCAGGAACATAATTATATTTTATTTTGCTTCTCGTGCGAGGGTGATTGTTAGGTAGCACTATTGCGGAGCCAGTTCAGTTTACTCGTTTGGTATGTGATGGCACTGAGCCGTGTCGAATAGGTTGTGAACTTATAGCTGTAATATTGCTAAGAAGTGAATGTACACGAAATTTTTAATGTAAGCTGTAACATAATAATCCAAGAACACCTCCCGCCTGTGGAGAAATAAATGTTCAATAAATAAATAAATAGATTGTACGACCTTTCCTAAAGCCAAACTGGTTGGGTGTCAACAAACCATTGCCCTCTAGATAGAAGAACAACTGATCCGCAAGTATTTACTACAAGGTCTTGCAACAGAGTGAAGCTAAGCTTATTGGCCTATAGTTCAGCGTATTGTACCTAGACCGTTTCTTGAACAGTGGGACAATAAGAGATTCCTTCCACTAGAGAGGCAAGAGACCGCTTTCCAGAGACATGGAAAAAATGATTATGCACACTGGACGAGCCAGAGATGAGCACTTCTTAAGAAGAGTCGGGTGTATATCATCAGGGTCCATAGCAGAGTCGGCATCAAGCCCCTGCAGTCTTTCAGCTACATCACAAAACCCAATATGAATGCTATTCAGAGAGCCATGAAAGAACTGATGGGGAGCAGGGTGGTCAAAGATCTGTCTTGAGTACACCGATGAAAAGTCTCAGCAAATAACTCAGCCACGCGTCCGCAATTCCCTGTCAAGGACTTCATGGAGTGCCGGTAGACCAACAGATGGAGCACCAACTTTTTTCTTCTGATATAGATGTGTAGCAATTTAGGAGCTTTTCAATAGTTCTCGACCACGGATGCCTCCTTAAAACACCGCTGGTGAATATGATAATTCGTCACTAATGTCGTTGAGCACAGCCAAGGCCTGAGGCTACAAACGATACCCTACCACGAGCTAAACGTAAAGTCTTGTATTCTCTCCAAGCGCATTCCCTGCTGCTTTTGATGCACAAAGGCACCTTGGATTTGCTAATGGCCCCTGAAGAAATGGCTAAATGTTCATTAAGTCTCGTTAGGGCAATCAGAATTATCTTAAGCCTAGAAAAGATTTCAGTAACACTTAAATCTCCCAGCTCGAAATCCCAGTTATACATCCTCAGACGAGATCTTCAATACAATCATACCTACCCCTATGCCACAGCCTGCGTCTACCAGCCCTCTCGATGAAGCTCCGCTCATCCCTAAAACTGCAACTAAAGACAATCTGACTGTGACTACACCTAGGGAAGGGTGGTAGGGTCGAGATGATACTCAAGCTGTCCTGGTTCAAAGACAAGATCTAAAATATTACCCGAGTGAACAAATTTTGGAGACTCAACCCACTTATGGAGACCCAAAGCAAAGAAAGTATAAAAGAAACAGCCGCCTCAGAGGGTTCCCTCGAGAGAAACAATCATTAGGGACTCCTCCACCACTCCCAAACAGGCCAGGCAGATTGAAAGCTCCCACCAAAAAAACACCCTTACCCTCACAGGAGCTTAGTAAAAAGCTGCTGAGAATTCCAGTATCACTATCGGAATTAGAAGGCGGCCGATAAACAACAAGAACAAACTGGTCAACATCCAGAATCTGCCTACACAGACATTAGGAATGTCAACACGGAAGCTCTCCACCACCAGACCCAGCCTCACGTGCAAACACACTCTATGCTTTGCTGTAACATCCATGGTTGTTATTATTATATTAGTCGTTTAATTACGCCTCCCTAGATAAAACTATAGTCATTCAAGAGAGGAAAAGCGACATGTAGTATGTCGACAGAAATGTGGAACCCATGCACAAAGGTGGACCGACGCGCATGGGAACAGCAAGTTGGGAAAGAAGATGAAGAATATGTGAACGTAAGATCAGAGTTTTAAAATCAAGAAAGAAGCAAAGTGGGCACGAAAGACACGTCCCGAAGGCCTAGCTAATGGCTAAGGTAACTTACACAAGGTCCCTGGGGCGCTGCTCCCATAGGCCATAATATAGGATGGGCGAACCTAACTAACTCAACACTATAAGTCTTCCCATACCTCGTGAAGGGACGAGCTTGCAATTTATGGCAAACTTATCTTAATCAGCGACAGTTAAAATTCAAGCAATGAAGATATGGAGGGCTTAAGCTGATTTGTACGAGTATTACCTTCCCCATATATCAAATCTATGGCAAAGTACACGGCGACCTTAAGTCTGAATGCACTTCTTGCATTGCCGAAATTGAAATTGCAGCACCGTAGAAATCTGAAGCTTCCATTAGCACTTTCACACATTCTGATTCTTAGTTTCTTCCTACAAATAATTCATTGCATCAGTTATCTTTCCAACTTTCATTCAATGGTCGACGAAACGGTTTTCGCTAAGCAAAAATCATTGGTCCCAGGAAGCAACGAGCGTAACGGGAGGACTCACGAGAAATTAGCGTCAAAAAGTGACGCCTTCATCGACGAATCTATGGCTGAGCAGCCTAGGAGTATTTTAACTAATTTAACCAGAAAAAGTCTTAAGTTGCGAAATTCATCTCTAGTGTATAAATAAATTAAGAAAATATATACTAACTTAGCAATTATCTATCAAAAATTGCAGTAGATGTTGGTGGAAACTTTCAGAGCACTAGCGCGGAATTTGGTCCATTTTGGCGACCTGATTTAACTTCTTTTTCTTAATTGAAGCCTCATTTACACTCCATATTCAGTTCACAGTGCTCTTCACAGAACATGTTTATTCCTTACCAAAAAATAAAAGCACCATTATAGCCACTTCTGTACGCGAGAGAAACCACAGTAACACTTAGCCTATTGCTCGAACTTTCTGTACTTGACGACACCTTTTTATAGTATTTTGCAGCTCAAGTAGCTGGCCAGTCATGAGCGGGAAACTGAATGAACTAAATAGAAAAAATACGGTGATATGTATAAGAAAACCTACGAAGACCTGAGGTCCCACACTCAAATACTTCGTCTCGTCGATATGATGTAAATTTGCTACGTGCGGTCACAGCTAATTTTTATTTTAGTGTCCTATTGAGTTCTCTCTCTCTCATTGCATTCTTTGCTTCCTGATTGGACCTATGTGATTTCCTATGCAGTATCCATGATACCAAATCGAAACTAGTTCTCTGAGCGTTGCTGAACGGCCTGAAAAAAGCTATGAATTTACTCCATGTGAGAGATAAAAAAAACGAGTATCGATATCGATGCTCATAATCATGATTTAAATCTTGATTTAATTTAATTTTCGTATGTCAATAGAAATACGGAACAGAGAGGGTGTTTAACAGGATCAGCGAGAATGGGAACAGTTAGTGGGGAAAGACGAGAAAAACAGAACAAAGAATCATTAGAAGCATGACAAGCTTTTACATACAAATCCGTGCCGGACGAGGTGAAACACAATTATGAGCCACAGCGCATTATAGTACAGAAAATATTTTGCATGGTTTTGATTACAAGTACTGAAATACATTATATTAACAAAATATGACATAACAGCAAAGTATATTTACGTACAGTATTTAATTACACGTTTTCGAATGTATTTGTAAATACATTTTCAAATAAGCGAATGCATTTAAATACAATTGTATTTAAATAATGCCCATTATTATTATTATTATTATTATTAAATCACACCAGAGTGGCGACGTAGGAACGGAGAAACTCCATGAGGTTAACAAACCCCCACGCAACCAACCCAGCGGTTGGAGAAAACAAAAGAATGAAAAAAAAAAATAAGATCCGAGATCACAGAATAGCTCTGTGTACAGATCATTTGAAGCTGCCAATACCCGCTCCTGCAAAGACAGAGCCATCAAGACCATTCCAAACATCCACACACGATGGAAAAAAAGAACGGGAATACTGGCCCGTACGGCATTGTAACTGTTCCAAGGCAAACTCATGAAAAGCACCAGTCCGCCGCGTATATCTCACCCGAACAAATGGATCCGGAAGAAACTCAGACAGTGGATGACTGGGGCAGTTATAGATTTTATACAGAAAACAGACCCCACCAACTCTGCACCAACTGCCAGATCACAAGGCACAACACCACCCAGCATGAACGCACATCGACGAACCACTTTGTCAAGCAAACACAGATGGCAATCGGCAGCAGAACCACAGACTACAGAGCAATACTCCAGAAGAGGGAGGACAAAGCAATTAAAGCAGCGACGTATCAATTCTACCGTGCCAAACACCCTCCAAGCACGCCTCATAAGACCAATTTTCTGCGATGCACGTGAGGCAACCGAACGAATGTGGGGCTCAAACGTCAACTTTGGATCAAAATTGACACCCATGATTACCAAGTCATCAACCACAGGAAG
>LQNS02278070.1:38490045-38511459 GCA_001587735.2 Parhyale hawaiensis
CAATAGTCAGTCAGGTAAAGGTGACATACGTTGTAAGAGGTGATGGTACTTGCAAGAGGGAGGATGACATACAAGTATCCACGATAAGAATTAAAAGATATATACATCCGAGTGAGTCCAGTGTTCGTATGCGAAAAGAAACCCTTACAGAGCTTCAATTTCGGGATGAGTGACACAAAAATGTCATAAGAATCGCACGCATTAAAAGATACATTAGCCGCGTGAGAATATGTTTTGCAAAACTAACATCATGCTATGAAAATATTGATTCTTCCATAACTCTTGTAAAAAAATCTGCTGGAAAACCGTAGTAGCCCTCAGCTAAGACGGCCATTTCTGTTCTCCCAGTGACAACAGCCGCTGGCATTCGGGATTAGTATATCGCGAGCCCCGCATTTAGGTGGCTGATGTGCATACATTTTCGCATTACGACTCACCATAACTCAAAGAGCCTCTTCCTAGAGTTTGAAGAAGTTTCCACTCGCGATATGCATCACCCGCGGAGGTTTAGCATCTTAAAACTTGGTCTAATGTCAAGCAGGTATATCACGCTGGGGAGTTCAGAAGCAGCTTTGCAACGAACACTTAGGAACTTTGGACACGTATGTTATGGTTAAAGGCAACTTATACTTTTTCCTTGTTTCCCCTAACCGTGGCGGAAATTCTGAAAGCTTGTGAACGAGGACGGTGCATCAGTCAAAAGTTTAGGTAATGGGGAGCAATGGTGCGAGGAAATGGAACTGAGAGTAAAAGGCTGTATACCGGGGCTGAAAATGGTTAGATTAGCAACAGAAGTGGCGGGGGCCCAGCTGCTGCAGCGCTCTGCACTCTTTCGAGGCTGTCGTACATGCAGGGCTTCAGAAAGATATTTCTGTGCGTAGAAACACATTATGTATGTAGTGTGCTCATACAGCTGCGGCTTACCATAAACTATTATTGGAGCTGAAATCTGAAACTTATTCTAATTAAACTTTCACTCTAATAATTTTCTATTTATTACATTTTTTTTACTTGAGTATAAAAAATTGTGCTTTTTGTGTTTACATTTTATGTGTTTTTGATAAAATCTGACGCGCTGTGATTACCTGAAACATATTATCTTATATGTAATTACTACAACAATAGTTTTTATTGAAAATAAAAAGCTTCATATTCTTGCAGCGTCGGCAGAATATGGATTCTATAAAGCGTGTCACCGTGCCGGTAATTTTACTTCCTCTGCCATCAGTGAAGCTGCCGCAGTTGCCACGTTGTAAGGGCGCGTTCGATCTCGTCGGGAAATTAAGCCTTTGAGGTTTTTTTTTTTACTTGAACGAATTTTCAGACAAGCGCTCTGGCTTTGTCTTGTTGATTCGAGTTCCAGTCGGTGACTCACAGTCAGTTAGCTACCTGAGAGACTTCCATGAACTTAGTCTTACTCAATAAGTTCCAGTCGGTGACTCATAGTCAGTTAGCTACCTGAGAGACTTCCATGAACTTAATCTTACTCAATGAAATGGAGATTTCAGTCTGCTCGACATTATCGGCTTGTTTCAAGCTCCTTTCAACACAATTCAAAATATCGAAGCTAATGTTCCTGTCTGCTTTTCTGGATACGTCAAGACGAGTGGGCTTGACTTAGATCGACTTAGACGACCCAAGCGAACGTGACCTAATTTTTGACTTTGGCATCAATAGGACGAATACTGCATTGGCAGGCAGGTGCATAACCATGGAAGCCGTGCTCACGTTACCGTACTTGCAGCATATCGCTGTGAAATATTTTTCATAAAAAAGATGAAAAGCTCAATATCCGCTGCGGTGATGGCAGACGACCCATTTATAAAGCCTAGAGCTTGCGCCTAAAATTACTCTAAGTTACGATATAATGCCATTAAAATTCTTGATTTATAACGCTGTGACAAAACCTATCGTGACCTTCGGCGCCGAGCATAATAGACTTAAAGGCTCTCCATCACTTTGGTGGACGGCTGCAAGGGCTTCCTGAAACGTACGAGGAGAAAATATTCCCGTCGTTACACGGCGGCCTGGCCGCGCGGACACCACGCCGCCCGCTATCGAGCTCTCGAAAGTCTCTATCGTTTCTGAGAGGACAGCGAGAGGTTTATTTCATCGGTAGACCCACCGCGGCTTGTTTATTGCTGATTGCTTCGCGGCAGTCAGAGGAAAGCCAAAGGCTTTGCAACGCTCCGCAAACTCCCGGTCATTGCCGAGGACGGTATGCCGTGCTCAGGATGGCTTACACTCTGAGAGATGAGAAAGCTGGGCCGGGTGAGACAAGTGAGGATCAGGTGGTGCAGCAGTGATGCGATAACCGCGCAAGTGTGTTGGGAGACAATGGCAGTGCCGCGACACATTCATTAGTATTGACACCCTCAGTAAAATACAGCGCAAAGGCAGGCCTGTTGCACTGCAGCAGTGATACGATAACTGCGAAGAAGCGACAAAGGCAGTGCGACAAAGCATTCATTAGTATTGGCTCTCTCAGAAGTATACAATGTTCGTAAAGAGAGGCTGTGCGGGGTAGCATAGGTACTGTAACAAGCACAAGCATTGTGAAACACAGGCCAAGCGGCCGAACGTCTCTATTGACACGACCGTAAAGAAACCCAGCAGAAGGAGCTAATATTGTGGTAAACCGAAACCTGCACACTGCGGTGGCCCGGCCTAGAGTTGAAAATATTATTTAGCCGTCTTCCAAATCCTAAGTAAAAAAGATTGCTTTCTTTTTTAAGTGGTCATCAAAGTGAATGGCACCAAGATGACAAATTCGTCTACCTCGACCATAGGATCAAAGCCATTGATGCGCTATGGAGACTAGAGAGTGCTCATTTGCACAATCTACGGATATTTAAATCCAGACTTCATTACTATGACTGATAGGACCGTGCAGTATTTGAAAATATATCACTTTTTCATGCAGCATGTGAGAAAATGAACGAATAAAGCTAGAAAATTACAGGTGAGGTCGAGCGAACACAAATTGCGCCAATAAAGTTATTTAATTATAGGTAATACCTGATCATAGGTCATAGGCCGCTTCACTAGCGAAGGACTGTCGCCCTAATTACGTTTGCAGTGTTTTGCTTTGAATAGTGTTTTAATTCATCGAGAAGAAAACAAAACGATTGCTGTAAATACTACACTACAATATTTAAAATAATTTTCTAACCGTTAAATAAAAAAAAATTAAAACTCATTTGCTTCGCATAGATTTATTAATTTGACTTTTTACTGTAAATTAAACTTCAAAGGAACAGACTTCCTAAATATTTCAGTACGGAAAACCGTCGACAGAAAACTTGTCAATGGCTCTACCATTTATTACGACTTTTTAATTCTCGTAGAAAAGCGTTGTACCTATTATCTCGGACAGACTTAATTGAGGTAAGTCGTTCTTTATTCGTTACAGTACTCGGCACGAATTCCTTCAAAGGGTCTGCTTTTAGTAAAGAGTGGGTTAGTTTTTTGCTCCAAATTTTGCGTACTGTTGCTTATACTAACAAAATATTAGTCGTTTAAAACTGCAGGCCTGAAGCTAAGCGGTACATTTTATACACAGTACCTGCAAGAGAGTTTACGTATTCTGTATCACTGGGCTTCTGATTTTAGCCAATGTCTTCCATGTTCGTTAAAATGTGAGAAACAGTCTTAATAGTTCTTTTACATATCTTATATTTCGAACGGTGTTAATCGGTAAACTCCTATACTTAGCTACTTCTTTTAGTTTTATTCCTCTGTGATCTTCAACTGTAATGTTCATTTTCACCTTGATACTGACCGATATCTTGTTCTTTAGGAATGTTGTAACGCTCTTCTTTGAATTGTACTGTTCCATTACAAGGACATGTTTGTTCACAAATCCATCAAGTCAGATAAAGCGTACACGTGTGCATAAGACGCCTTTTAAAAGAAAGCAACAGTGTTGCTAGAATATGTGCAGTAAACGAATCGAATACCTAGAACTGAAATATTTGAACTCCTACCTAGGACTACCAGCAATTCAAGGCTTGAACTTTTTAAGTACCATTCACATCAATGCATCTTGCATTAAAACCGACTTCAATGTGCTGTCCGCTGCAAAGCTCGTGGCAACACGTTGAGCAGAAGCGCTATTGTTGTATCTCTTGTTGTAGTCGTATCAATCAATGCTTTTCTAGGTGAAATAAAAATTTGGTTTGCGTGCTTTTGAATCAGTGATTGATTTGATGAGGTAGACTGTAAGCGTTAAGGTCGATACGTTTCAATTTTAACTCGCACCTGCACTGCTGCCCCCAGCTCCACATTCATCAAAGTCCAATGAAGCCAATAAGCAGAGGGCCTTTATGACATCGTTTACGCCTTAGCTATTTTTTTTTATCAGGAGCTATTCGCAACACTTGGTTGGGACGTCATCCACTCTTGAAGGATAAACTAGAAAATAAATAAATAGATTTGCAAGTGTATTGCAGAGACCGCGTTAGACCTTTTGAATTCTAACCTCCTTGGTGATGCCCATCCATCTATGTCACTGGCCAAGAGCAAAATTGCGACAAAACTTTTTTTAAATGTATGTACTTATGGGACACGGGGGCTCGTGATTCAAAAATTGTTAGTACTCATATTTTGTCACGCTGGCTCGAGTTTTTTCATGATTTAATGATTTTTATATACAAAATTTAAGTATTTCAATTATCCTAACAGACCAAAGAAAAATATATTTATGATTGCTTGTTTTGATCAGGCAAAAGAAAGGAAGAAAAATAAATATTGATACACAAATTAGTGAAAACACTTTTCAGAAATTTATTCTATGATTTCGCTAAATATATGCTTAACTCACGGTTTTATCATGTGCTGTTCATCGGAAACAACGATGACATGTGTGAGCTTCTTGTGTTGCTCTTTTGCACAATCGCTCAGGCGACTGCAGTAGTAATTATCGGTTATCATTCGGACATCCCATTGTCCTTGATAACGACTCTTGATCGTTATAATGTATTGGTGAAAAGGTCTTGGTTCTGAGATTAGGTTAGGCGAAAACCAGAATCTCTTCTTATTCTTAATCCATCCTGACATCTTCACCATAGAAAAATAGCAATCATCGCGGTAGATTTTTGACTTTAACGAAATCATAGGAGCAGTAAATTTCATCAATCCAACTTTACCTTGGGTCCACAATGCTGTGTTTCGGTACAATATAGCAGATTTTATGAGGTGCACTATATACGTCTTGATGCTGTACTTTTGGAGAGTTATGGTTAAATCTAATGTGTTGCTGCACTAGCTAGTCACATTAGCCCTCCTATTATTCCAAAGTAATATACTGAAAGCATGATAGGCTCATTTCATAAAGTTTCGGTTACTGAACCTTGCCCTTTTTCATGGACTCAAAGTTGCTGGGGTCGTCATGGCAGCGACGTCTCCCATTCGAACTCAAGACAAGCCTCGTGGCGTAAGACCATCGCCAGCGGTGGGGGCAAATTTCATTGGCGTCATTTTTGATGACCAGCTAATCCTAGTTTTTGGCATGGGTTACATCCAGTGTGAGAACACCGTTCTGCATGGGTTCCCCGTTTCTATCGTCATAATAATGTCCTTTGCTTCTCCCTCTGTTAGATCGCCGTTGTTGTGGAAGTAGGCGTTTAAACTATTCACTATAACAACAACAACAACAGCATAAGAAAAATAGAACGCCTCGGCGATCTGCAGCGGTGGAGGAAAGTTCAACGCCGTCATTTTTGATGGCCAGCTAGGCCTAGTTTTTGGCATGGGTCACATCTAGGTCAACCCACTTAACCCCCTACGAAAAATTATGAATATTGCTGAACTCCTTCGACCACCTTTTGGGTGGACAGACAAATATATATATTTATATATTTACAAATATATATGTATACATACAAATATATATGTATACTTAAATCTTCGACGAAAACATTATCACCTCTCTCACTTCATTCACGAGTGATAACAATCAAGTACCTTTACTATAAAATTATAATCATGTAGATTGATAACGTAAATAAATTATAATAGAAATAAGTATCATTTTATAAACTAGGACAACTTCCGGTATGAAGACTCCATTCATAATTAAATCAGAAGATCCACTCACTTATCAGAAAACGTTCATTATTACCATATTTTCGCTTAAACACGCAAAATGATGGAAACTGAACTATCTCTAAAATCATAGCCAATTCTCTAAAACTGAGTAAATTATTGGAGGCTAGGGTTCTTCCCTATTCAGAAAGTGCTCCAAATTCTCGTTCCTCAAAATAAAGAAAAAACTTTGCCCCGTGTATTCCTCTGAGAAATATCCGGTACATCGAGGCAATGGGAGTGCCTTTTCCTTCGTTTAGACACATCATAATTTTATTCACCATGATTTAAGGTTAATGTGTGACTATAGTGCTTAACTATTATTCGGTTTAAAGTACTGCACAGTAGACTGTCTTCTGAACGACACAACAACAAAGAAATTCACTGCAATATGTTATCTTAAATATACTTCTATGTTACTTTATTTAAAAAAATATGTTCATCAGACAACGATGCACTGTTAAAGTTCAGCCCATGACCCGCCAGGTAATCACTTCACAGCTTTCCAGCAACTAAATTGACCCTAAAATTTATTCATTAAAGAGGAAATTAATGACCTGATATTTTTAATTGACGAAGGAGCATCCCACGAGAAATTAGTCGATGGTCGAGGCGCAAACTCTACCTGCGAATTTACGCTACCAGATAAAAATAAAATCAATCGGCCNTGACCCTAAAATTTATTCATTAAAGAGGAAATTAATGACCTGATATTTTTAATTGACGAAGGAGCATCCCACGAGAAATTAGTCGATGGTCGAGGCGCAAACTCTACCTGCGAATTTACGCTACCAGATAAAAATAAAATCAATCGGCCCGCTAATCATTCCGGGTGCGGGAAAAAATTCGTGCAGTAGGCGATTACTTCCGGAAAAATACTCTTTTTCGTGCGAGTTTCACACGTATAGGGACCGTGGTGCTCTCCATATGCAGTCTGAGGTCCTAAGCTCTGCGTTGCACTGAGTTTGGAGGATTGGTGATGCTTTGGACTTAGTCTTGGATCCTTAGTGGTGCCTTGAAATTAGTCGTGGATTCTTAGTGATACTTTGAACTTAATTTTCGTTCCTTAATGATTTTTTGGAATTAGTCTTGGATCCTCAGTGATGATTGGGACTTAGTCTTGTGGTTGTAGCGATGTATTGGTCTTAGTCTTGGGGCCTTGGCGATGCTTTGGTTTAAGCAGTCGTCAGTCCTTATTGGCCCTTTGGTTGACGTAGTCTTGGAGCTATAGCGCTACTTTCGTTGACACGGTCTTGTGTCTTTAGCGATGCTTTGGACGTAGCAGTCTAAGGGCTGTAGCGACCCATTGGACTCAATCTTGGGTCCTAAGTGATGCCTTATACGCAGTTCTGGGACTGACGTCATGCCTTAGACGTAGTCCTGGCGCCTTATGTAAGATGACTATAATCATAGGAAGATTCATAGGTAAGTCAGAGAAATAGTTATGGGCGTAGCCCATAAAACTACCATCCGGGGTTAAGCTTTGACGTCATCGGAGCCTACCATGACCTAAGGATTTAAACTGAGACACGCATTTACTATCTATTTCAAGTGGTTACAACATTTACACAAACGTAATGTAATAAATTTTAATGAAATTAAACTCTCAGAGACGTGTGAAAATGGTGCTTCAAGTATTTACCGCCTTCAGCAATGGCAAAGTGGCAGTTCTCGTTTCGATACCGTGGAGCTCAGATCTATTCCCTATTTCAGCTGTCTATATAGATAGTTTAGCGCGTGGTGCGGTCTTCTTGTAACTCTAGTTATATTAAACTTCTTTCTGAGGCCGAGTATAGACACCGGAGATCGTAATTGCGTTTCCCTCATCACCTTCTAAAGTAAAAATTTAAGTTCTCGCTACTGGCCACGACGACGTCCTTTACGACAAGTTATAGTATAGCGCGCAATTATTCTAACCATATTAAGGCTGGTGCCGACTTTCGTATTCAGATCTTGCAGCTTGAGTTGGTGTAGTCTCATCTTTTTTGTCAACCAAATATGTGTGCCCAAATGCGGTGCAATTACTTCGTTATTATTTTCATTTGTCTTCAGCAGGGAGCCCCGCAGGTGAGTTGTAAAATGTTCGCTTATTATTTCAACAAAGCATCAAAATTGAAAACAGATTCGGAGCAGGGAATCACAGTCTAGACGAGGGTAGTTGATATTTATCTCAGCAGTGAATAATTAACCAGCATCTAAGTTACGTAAGAGCTACGCGTCAGATTGTTTCATTGCTCTCACGGGTATATTATGATGGGCCCCATCCCTGTCATAATATATATGGGCCCTACAACCCCAGGGGCAAACCCGAGCATTTTGTCCGCAGGAGATGTTGCATCTGGCCGCAGTTCCTGCTGACGAGGTGAGTTTTGTAAAGTTAGGTAGGTTCTCTATTTCCTTTTTTCTTCCGCGAGGTGAGGTGTCGGTGAGGTGAGGCGCACCTAGTCCACGAGATTTCTCTCATCTCTCTCGTGTGGAAGGCCGTGAAAGAGGCCGACCACTCGAGTGTCTCCTACTATGCTTTGCGCCTTGTTTCCTGCCCGTAGAAGCGCACGTAAGCCACGCGATAAATTACGTCGTATTTAAACATTACACATTTATTTCTGTTGGAACGCCTGAGTTGCGGCTACGGAGGTTAAGCAAAGTTCATAATAATGAGAAGCATTAAGTAGAAAGTTGGTAACCCACGACGTACGTTTCGCTGTCCTCAGCTCATCAGGTGGGAGGATCGAAGATGGTCGAAATTGAATACGTTAAATTTTACAGAAATTTACGCTGGTTAACACAGTAAGATGTAGCTGTGATACTGAATTTTCCAAAGCTTTAAATAGAATTTTCAAGCAAGCAAATGTTTTTTGAAATTTTGAACATAGTCCGCTGCGTCGACTCCAAATCCAATACAGGTGCACCGGGGCGACAGAAACCTCCTGTACAAGGGCTTCAAAGGTGGCACATCTGCATTGTAGACGGCGAAAACACAATACACAACGAATATTAAGTTTAGATGGAGCATCCAGTTATTAAAAGCGATGGTTGGCCTCTTGAGGTGTTGTAATAGCTCTCCAATATGCATTATACCAAGTAACCATTTGCAGTTCCTCCGCCAGCTGCTTCTCATCGTATACTTCAGTATTTCATATAATGCCATTTCAGGAAAAATAATAATAATATTGTCTTGAGATGGAATTATTTTAATTACTGAAGATGAGAAACATATTTAATTATCGTTGTGCGGTGTGTTTTCGCCTTCTACCACGCAGATGTGCCACCTTTGAAGCCCTTGTACAGGAGGTTCCTGTCGCCCCGGTGCATCTATGTGCTGTAGTTGGAGTCAACGCAACGGACAGTGTTTCAAAATTTAAGAAACATTTGCTTGTTTGTAATTTGTATTTAAAGCTTTGGAATCCACGGCATCTCAGCTACATCTTACTGGGATATCTTGCCAAGATTTTCGCAAATTTCAACGTCTTCAAATTCGACCATCTTCGACCTCCCACCTGATGAGCCAAGGTACGGCGAAACGCGCGTCGTGGGGAACCAAATTTTTTATATGCTTCCCATCGTATTCTTCAATAAATAATAATAATAATAAGATTGTTTCATTCATTATTTCGCTATTATAAAATTTTATTCTTCGTTAATAACTCTAAACCGAGACGATAAGCACATTGTAAATTAAGATGGACATAAAAACATTCTGAGTACCTCATTATGATCTTATTTTAGGAATGGAGTGCATACGTAATTACTAAAACCAAGTTGTGAGTGTGCAGTCGCATGCCTCCAGTGACGTCACAGCCCCTACTTTGGCACCGCTACCCACGCTCCATCAATTCTGCTAATTTTTGTGTAACCAACCTGTTGGTGTTGTTGTACCCTATATAAGAGGATGTTTTATCCATCTTTAGTATCTAACTGTGCCATGGCTCAGCAGCATGGAATGGTTTCCAGTGACCTCTCTGCTGAAGTTCTTCGTCGATAAAAGTATGCCTTATTCACCCACAGCATCTAACAGTGCCATGGCTCAGTAGCATGGAATGGCTTCCAGTGACCCCTCTGCTGAAGTTCTGCAACCATAAGAGTATGCCGTATCCATCCACAGCATCTAACAGTTCCATGGCTCTGCAGCATGGAATGGCATCCATCGAGCCCTCGGCCGAAGTCCTCCTGTGATCTGAAAAGAAGCAGACGCAAGCCCGTCCCTGGCAATGATCCTAAGCCGGCAGGACGAAGTGCGCCTCGCTATTGGCACTGGCGCCCAAAAGAAGCCTTTGCAGCTTCTGTGGTGAGAAATTTACGAGTGTTTCCAGGAGCTTTGCTTTCAATCCTTTCAACATCTCGCGGNCCATGGCTCAGCAGCATGGAATGGCTTCCAGTGACCCCTCTGCAGAAGTTCTGCAACTATAAGAGTATGCCGTATCCATCCACAGCATCTAACAGTTCCATGGCTCAGCAGCATGGAATGGCTTCCAGTGACCCCTCTGCAGAAGTTCTGCAACTATAAGAGTATGCCGTATCCACCCACAGCATCTAACAGTTCCATGGCTCAGCAGCATGGAATGGCTTCCAGTGACCCCTCTGCTGAAGTTCTGCAACTATAAAAGTATACCGTATCCACCCACAGCATCTAACAGTTCCATGGCTCAGCAGCATGGAATGGCTTCCAGTGACCCCTCTGCTGAAGTTCTGCAACTATAAAAGTATGCCGTATCCACCTACAGCATCTAACAGTTCCATGGCTCAGCAGCATGGAATGGCTTCCAGTGACTCCTCTGCTGAAGTTCTGCAACTATAAGAGTATGCCGTATCCATCCACAGCATCTAACAGTTCCATGGCTCAGCAGCATGGAATGGTATCCATCGAGCCCTCGGCCGAAGTCCTCCTGTGATCTGAAAAGAAGCAGACGCAAGCCTGTCACTGGCAATGATCCTAAGCCGGCAGGACGAAGTGCGCCTCGCTATTGGCACTGGCGCCCAAAAGAAGCCTTTGCAGCTTCTGTGGTGAGAAATTTACGAGTGTTTCCAGGAGCTTTGCTTTCAATCCTTTCAACATCTCGCGGTATAAGAGGGAAGGCGTCGCGTAAACCTCTTATTACCAGAGCAACTCAAATAGTTCTGTCAGTATCCGTCTCTTTGATGCTGACCTCCTCTGCTCTGCGTTAGAGAACTTTAAGTTTTAGTAGTGAATAAGGTGGACTCAAGATTGTTATCTATACGTTATCCCGCTGTTGTTTGGTTCCCGTACAGAAGTTAGTTAAGCGATCAGAAATGAAATCGCATCGGTGAACTGGTTTATAATGCCTTAGATATTTCGTATAGCTTGCGTCATCCACATAAACAGTTATGATGAACACGTAGGCATGCAAGTTTACTGAAAAGTATGAGGTGTTTCAGGTTTTTGTGAGAAATACTCCTTCTGGACGTTCTAGTATTCCTAAAAGTAAAATTATAGAAGTGAATATTGCTACATATATCACCTAATAGCGAGGTGAAAACCTTGCTGAAACTAATTACATCACTAATTACATCAAAATTTCTTTAGTAAAATTTGAAAAACATAGTTTTTATTGCAAAAATACGATTTGCATAATCCTGTCGCACCCATTGTAGTTTCTAGAACGTACGCTGACCAGCCAATAATACAGTAAATCATCGGTTTTGCCTAGTTTTCCTAAGCCCTCACGTGTCCCCACAACTGACAGGTATACCGTAAATATGACCGGTGCGGTTCGTACCTGCAGGCAAGCAGAAATAAGGTTGAGGCGCGATCCGAAGACCAATAAAAAAATTTGTGCTGGAAGCAAAACTGTCTCTATACGAATGACAAATTCTTCCATATTTGTGGTTTTTTGCGGCAAAGATAAATTTTTGAAATCTAGGCTACCGCCATAGACAAATCAGAAACTTGGACTGCATCGAAAACCATCATTGTTCATACGAAAGGTGGTGTTGGTTAGTGTAAAAATAAAATTTAGGCGCAAAGCCAAAGACAAATCAGAGATTGGGACCTCATCTGGAAGAACTCGAGCCATCATTGGTGGAGAGATCGAGTGTTGCTATCGCTGCTTGCAGATGACTGGCCCAGCGAGCAGGTTGTCTTCCCTTAGCCAACCAGCGCGCTGCTCTTGGCTCCATCAATACTTCATCATTTAGATAAACAGCACAAAAAGGGCTGCGCTAAGGCAACTGGGGGTTGCCCCTTTCCTGAAGCACATCTTCGGCACAGCTCCGATAAATAGTTGCATTCAATCAGCAGGATTTCTTCATGATGGCATTACAAAAATATGAAGACGCTATTGCGTTGAACACGCAGTAGATTGTGACAATAATCAGCGTTAAAAGTTCAGGACGGGATTGCAGCAATAGGAAGTTAGTATTGCGTTGATTATGAGGTAGACTGTTACAACAGTAATCGGTTTAAGTTTATGATTGTATTAATGTGAATGAAACTGGTATTGTTTAGAATATGGAACAGATTGTTGCAATAATTAGTACAATACGTTAAACTTGGAAACGCAGCAATAGGAAGCTTGTGTTGAGTGGTGTATATGCCGCGAACTGATACAGTATTCGGTATAATAAATGCACTTCGAATCAAGCTCAGGAAGTACTGGCATCTTGTACTTTTTAGTTGCAGGTAATGAATCAAAATAACACTTTATAAACTTAAGCGGCAGAGTTTTTTTTTTTGCTGTAAACCAATGCTTATACATGTAGCACGAATAACAGACTAGTTCGAACACACTGACTTCATTTTAATTTAATTAAAACATGAACTGTAAACACAATGGTCATTAAGTAGTTTAATTTACTCTGTTGTAGTTCTGGTAAGATCATTAGAGGCTCCTGGTGTGCCAAATCTTTTGTTTATTGCACCTTGGATATATTAAGGGATACCAACAGAGAATTTCCGATAAATTACACTGGGGATCAAGCAATTCATTGCTAGAATTCTTTCAACTGCATTTTCACCAGTTCCCCCTTGTGACTCCAAATCTGAGCACCGTTTTTGCCTATCACGTCCCATTTTCAGGCAATCACGTCCTGATTCTTGTACTTCGTCAGTGCTGTTCGTCCAGAGCGCCCACTGGGACAATTTCCAGACGAGTCCTAAAACGCTCTTCCTATGAGAACGTTAAGTGGGAATACCTAAAAACTTTCGTTGCAGATTTAAAATCAGCATCCAATAGTGCGCAAATTTTAAATTGGAGGCAACAGGGAAAAAATTAAAATTTTTGCCCTGTGTTATCGTAAGCCTTCTAGTTTTCTGACGGGATGGAAACGGTAAAGCAATGAACGTTTGTAAAAAACCACGAATGCGTTTCCTAAAACCCGCAGAATCAGTAGGATGACCATTTCGAGGGTTATGCATCATGACCTCAGGGTTGAAGAAGTCTTTAGTTATTTAGACGGTACCTTACTTTAATAGCGGACCGAGAGATGCCCGATATGCTCGCACTGTATAATATAAAAAAATCTTGAAGGACATGTAGGGTTTTGGAGATGTTGACGAGTTATTTGTCCTTGCTCTAGGTTGTAACCTGGTTGTTGATGAGCAGCTGGAATGAAGTCCAATGAGTGTTGGAGAATAGCAGAAACTTTACTTCTGTATTGATGTTCGGAGCCGCTGTCAGTAATGGGTGGATGGTTGTACTTAATTTCATCCAAGTGGCACTTCAAGCCAGCTCTGTCAAATATCTAAGTCTTTGAAGAAGTATTAAAACGGCTTGGACCAGGAGCTAGGGCGCACTATGGGTGCAATTACGTCGTGTTGGTCCAGGACTCTGTGCCTGCCAGTGGTTCAATAGCTGTGCAGGAACACGTGATGAAGCATTTGCCTCTCTTTGCGCCAAAACTGTGTGGCCTTCTAGTTCACCAGAACCTATGATCATTGGTTATGGAGCGGAGTTGATGGCATGTCCTGTGTGAAACCCCATAATAGCAAAGCGTCACTTCAGTACTCCATGAGACAAGCATTGAGATTTGTTTAACTAGACGAATCTGTAAGGGCTTGTTCGTTTTTTTTTTCACCAAAGAATTGGGCTCCTTATTCATGCTACTATAAGTTACACTCAACAAATAGAGATCTCGTGTAATCAACAATATAAATGTTGAACGTTACAGTTTCCTGTTTCTTAATTTTTTTCATTTTTCTCGCCTCGAGAAAAAATTAAAATTTCTTAATTTATTTGTTGGATCCTACACAGAACAGCGAAACACAATCTGGGCCGCTGAGTGTGCACTTCACTACCGTCGCGTCATTGGGCACACTTCTCCCAGCAGCCGCGAGACCACAATAGCTGCAAAGCAGGGCACCTGCGGCCATTTACGGCTCAGACACAAGCGCAAAAAGTGCCGCAGACCGCTGACTTTTGGCCTTTTTGCTTTTCTTTTGGGATTACACGCGCCCACTTAAGCACGGCAGTCATTACACTCCCTGGTTGTCCTCAACACTGTCCTGTGGACCTCCTTGATCTGCACCAATTGGCTAATAACACAATAACTGAAGAACAGAAACCTTCAGTGGGCTGGTCGCAGTTATAGTAGAAACCTGAGTGCTATAGTGGCATTATCAATATCTTGCATCATATTGCTGAAAATCTCTTTCCAATCCCTATTGAACTGTTGACGTCTCGTTGCCTTTCGGCACATCGACATCTTAAGAATGTGGCAAAACGATACAGAGTAAATGAGTCACGTGACTTCCCTGAAATTTATATAGGCTCTTCTTTTATCTGTTTTTGCAAACTAGTCTCTCCTATCTTGAACTAATTTCAAAGCTTTTACTGCGACTTGCCACAGGCTCAAAACGTCTTCATTGAATCGTATGGTACAATAAATGATCCGTCTAATAAAAATTCCGTGTCATTGCATCAGTTCCAATTAATTAAGGCCGTTGCCCAACAGAGCACAAAATGTAAAACGCGTTTTGCAACCCTTCCGATTACGGTTTAGTGGGGATGGCTTCGGCTTGCACATTGTTACATTAAAAATTTTTTTTCAGTTTTAGCTGCCACTGCAATGTTTACAGTACAACAGGTCCCAGAGGTAAAGTTTAGAACATCTCTTTTAATTTTGACATGATCTGAATTCGCGAAGAGGCATTTTTCATACTATTTCAGTTAAATTTAACATGCGAAGCTCTAGTCACCGTCAAGGACGTACACTTTTGCTCCAAAAACCTGGAACTTTTGGCGTTTATGCTATCACGGGCAACGAATTTGCAATACCACGTATAGGCCTATACACATTACCGAACAATTTCGACATGCATGGCATCCCGCATTTTTAGATGGTGCAGTATCAATGGTACATTAATACGACACACACATACGGCACAGAAATGTCCCTGCACACCGCGAGCAAATATCGCATATCATCATTGTGGAAGAATATCTTTCCTAACAGGCAACAAGGGCTCTATCATATTACGACGATTTACGGTAACAACTTGCATTTTAATGATTTTTGACGCTGAAGCTCTTAACTCATAAAAATGATACATTTTTGAGAGCGATCGATGCTGAAATGATCTCTCCAGGCTTGTGAATTTATCTTTTCCATTTCCAGCTAGCGAATAATATCTTTTGACTGCAACTGGTATCTATTGATTTTCAGTCAAAGTAAGATGCACGCACTCTAGTTAACTAACGGATCAAATATTCAACGAGCTCTCGAGTCTGATTGATGTACTTTTCGGTTTGCTGATCGGACGCAGTATGGAAGCGCCATAAAAAATATGACATATAGTCACTTTACGCTTCCAGTACATGCGAAAGTGTGCAAGGATGGTTGGTGTACTCTTTATTATATTCAAAAAGACTGTAGTACGTGACTTTGTTTGAGAATATTGTAGGGGTGTTTTGACATCTATATATATTTCAGATGCCTATCAGGTGTCCGTAAATTCTCTTCCTAATTTGGAAAAATGACTCTCAAGAATTGTCAACAGACTTTAGGGGAACCGGGTAAAATGCTCCAGTGTGTTGTGCCGTCAGAAATGATGGCAAACAATCCGCATCAACACAGTTTCATGGTCCATGCTCATGATGGAGATTGCGTTGCGGGGCTACAGCAGAAGGGGGCAAATTTATTGACTCGAGCGCCACATGGACTTTTAAAATTTGGCAGATGGGCTGGGCTACCGCTAGTTGCATACATATCAAATATAAGCATAATAGAAAACAGTGTTCATACTTACCTCCACCTTTAGTGGGGTCATTTTTACTGCAGATATGCAATTTTAGAATAACTCTTGTTATACGCTCTTAAAATGGATTAATATATCGAAGAACCCAAAATCTTCGGCGGGCTGGATCGGAAACACTAACGGACCGGTTTGAAAACACCATCGGGCCGGATGAGGCCCGCGGGCCGTAATCTGCCCACTCTTATGTTACAGTGTACTTGGTGTTTTAATTTGGTTTTTACGGTATCGAACGAGCTGCCAATGGGATGTAAGCTAATGAAATCCTATGCCTTTTCGCTTTCAAAATTCACTAACAGTTGCTGGGTCCTGCTCATGCCGGTGTAGCAACGATGAGATAAAAGCCCTCCTTATTATATAGTCACGGAAGGAAAGGTTACGACAGCTTCTTATTTTGGCATTGGTGCTAAGTCTATCTGACCAATATGAGATTTGTTCCAGATACGTTTACGCAAAATGGCGTTAAAGACGGATAAATCAAAAGAGACAGGTCGGTAAAACACACAATGATAAAGACCTTCGTGCACTTACCTGTTTGTTTACCCTTTCATCTGTTCACTTTCTGTAACGGTGAAATATCATTTCAGCGTTGGAATTTTTGGATAACAAAATTTTTGAAAGGAGTGGCAGAAGTGTGGCAGTAGCCACGCCATCCGTGTCGTGCGTATAGGATGGGGAGGGGTAGGTCACACGATGGTCAAATGAACGAATTTGTAAGTTTTGACCAGTGCATCGACGTCAGAAGAACGGTAAACTCACGCACTTGTGCAGAAATATAAAGTTGAGTTTTCATCCTGATTTACTGGTCAGCTGCACGGAATCCTGTGAACAAACCGCCAGCAGTGTCAAGGCCATTGCTGGATTTACTCTCGTCTTCACGACAGCTGATATTTTTTAAGATATTCTACGGTACACTTCCGCCTGCTGTTGAGTGAATGGGTACGTACCATTTGATTTAGTCTCTCTTGCTATTGAGACTAATCATGACGGGATAGTGGTCTGCACGGAATTCGAACAAATGGGACTATCGGTCCATTCCTGTGTGTGTGAAGGAACCAGCAAAGTTTCAGGAGAATATTAATTCCGTGGGTTTGTACGAGTTTCCTCAGCTTAATTTTGACTATTATGAGGACCCGTCTTTAGCCATAGCTAGTTGTTGGCCTCTCCTACAGTTGATATTATTATATCATAAATATACGTTGCTGTCAAATTGAAGGTAACAAATATTTGTCGACGCCCTCCTAACAGTCATGCTGGTGGTAATGATCCTGCGATGGAGAATACATTGACCTTGGCTGCTTCATGTTCAAGTTACAGTATCAAAGCTGTTGGTTACTGGCTGCCAATACTAAGCGCACTCAACATCATTATCAACGTCCCTAATTGCTTAGCTATTAAAATGTAGGGCCAAATTATACGGAATTTGTGATGACCCTACTTCGTTGATAAAACTTTCATTATTAGGATGCTCCTGAAAGATACGCTATCTCGGCCAACTCAAATTGTCCTAAGAGACGAGTGCTCTATTTCATTGAAATTCATCTGAGCAGCACACTCCTTCCTTCACTTAAATTAAATGCGAAAAAACAATTTATGCTATAGTAGCAAGCAGTGGAACATCACATAATGAAATTAAATTCCCCTCTGCGTATCCTATATTCACTATGATGACACACCTTCAGCACATCGAAATTTTTGTTCCCAAGCAAAACCTGTTTCGCGAAACGAAGGAAGTAAGGTGAAAAAATAATTCTGCGTCTACTGTACAGCGAAAAGTCTCCTCCCTATGCTTTGTTGATCATTTACTCAAATTGTAAGTTGTGAACTGAGAGCAAATATTATTGCATGAATCTATGGCAGCGATAAGAGAAGCTGTAAACATCTTCATTGTTTTGATTTTAATGTTGGCTGAGCGAGAACTGCTTTCAAATGTAAGGATTAGGATTCCCACTCTGCCATTTTTTATAACCTAGTATAACTTTTGCCTATTGTTTTTCATCAAAACGCAACACTGTTACAAAATCTGCAACCTGTCCTATTTCACACCTATTTCGTTAGGAGCGTGAAACGAAAAATGCAAATACATAAACATTTAAATGTAAAAAACACACGACGGTGTTAATTTTATATTATTTAGATATTTCTGGTTCTGTCGTTGCACAAGGATTGCTATGGTGGAAACTCCATCTTCGATTTAACAATCGTGGTTGCTGATAAAAGGAAAACCAAGTAGAATCTGCACTGCCTTTACAATTCAAATTAAGCAGCTAGTAGCTTCAAATGATATGAGACAAGTATTTTAGGTTTTATTAGATTAGATGACTGGTAGTACACGGACCAACAGGCCCATTGCCAAAGAGCCGCCGGAGCTCACGCTCAAGATTATCGGATTATATACTGCACATTGTTTTAATTTTTGACGAAACCTTGATTTAGTTATCATAATTTAAGACAAAACACATTTTCATCATAACAATGCTATAGAGTATATTTTTATAATCATAATTGAGGACACATCAGGATTTAACCATCACAAATGAAGACCATGCATACATATTTATCATCATCGTCACTGTTATCTATTACAAAACTGATTTTTCATCAAAATTGAAGGCGAAACTTAATTTTTGTTGGCACAG
Source organism: Parhyale hawaiensis (assembly GCA_001587735.2). Taxonomy (NCBI): domain Eukaryota; kingdom Metazoa; phylum Arthropoda; class Malacostraca; order Amphipoda; family Hyalidae; genus Parhyale; species Parhyale hawaiensis. Next base: position 38,508,976 of record LQNS02278070.1, read on the forward strand.
TTTACGAAAATCTTTCATATTATTGCAATATAGCACTAGAAAATGTTTTATATCAGTACAACTGTTACAAAAAAAAATATATATATATATTTCTATTTTCACACTTTTTACATCACTAAAGTTGATGACCAGTGAATTCATTTTATAATGGAATCGTTTTTATTATTGTAATTATGACCAAATATCTACATTTTGCTTATCATATTTCTTAATTGCAAGCAATCAATTAGCGACTAAGTTCACTTTTAAGAAACCATTGTTTTTTCCCATTAATGGTGAGCGTGCAGCTATTAAATAAACGTATTTTGCATTATGTTATAGTTTTTGAACAAATCTATTTTCGTATCAAATTTCGTTTAAATCTAAAAACAGCAAGTAGCTCGTAACATCTCATTTAAAATTTTATATCCATTTAGGACAAACACAACTTTTTCACAGTCGTATCGTATCTTATAGAGCAACCTATGGCATTTTAATTTCTCACGATCTCACTTGTTCTCTGCCTTCAAATAATGATTAACGTATATTGTGTATTTCCTTGAAACTTAGACGTAACCATAATTTTGTACCATCGTATTTTGCCTTTTATTTCAATAATTGACCCAGCACATTTTTTTTCACGATGACATGTTCTTGCACTACAGCAATTTATGACCAAGTATCAGTTTCAACAGAAAGTCAGGTCAGGGGCGGCGGTACGCCGAAATCGCTGCCGGTGGTGCGGCGATGGCCGGCGCTGCGGCGACCTCAGGTCCACGGTAGCGGCCCAGAAAGTCTCGCGCAGCAGTCACCAAGTCTGCGGGGTGCGCACGCTTTGTTTGGTGCGCCAGTAACTGGTGTGGAGCGTGTGTTATTGCTGCTGCTACTGCTGCTTGTAGTGCTGTTGCTGCTAAAGCTACCTACTTGCTACTGCTAAACCTACTTGCTACTGCTGCTGCTAATGCTGCATGCTGCTGCTAAAGTTACTTGCTAATGCTGCATGCTGCTGTTAAAGCTGCATGTTACTGCTGCTGTTAAGGCTGCGTGTTGCTGCTGCTGCCGTTATTGCTGCATGCTGCTGCTACTGCTGCCTGGTGCATCTACAGATACTGTGACTGTTGCTACAGTATCTTCTCTTACTCTTGCTGCCGTATTTTTGTTACTGTTACTTCTGTAAATTCTATTACTGTTGCATCTTCTGTTACTGTTGCTGCCGTATCTTCGGTTATTGTTGCTACTGCATCTTCTGTTACTGTTGTTGCCGTATCTTCTGTTACTGTTGCTGGCGTATCTTTTGTTCTTCTTGCTGCTGTATCTTCTGTTAATATTGCTACTGCATCTTCTGCTACTGTTGCTGGCGTATCTTTTGTTATTCTTGCTGCCATATCTTCTGTTACTGTTCTTTTATTCTTTCTGCTGTATCTTCCGTTACTATTGCTACTGCATCTTCTGTTACTGTTGCTACCGTATTTTCTGTTGCTGCCCTATCTTCTGTTACTGTTGCTGCCGTATTTTTTGTTATTCTTGCTGCCGTATCTTCTGTTACTGTTGCTACCGTATTTTCTGTTGCTGCCGTATCTTCTGTTACTGTTGCTGCCGTATCTTCTGTTACCGTTGAAGGGGTATTCTGTTGCTGTTGCTGCCGTCTTTTCTGTTACCTGTTACTGTTGATTAGATCAGATAGCTGGCAGCAGATAGACCATCAGGCAAATTCCCAGAGAGCTGTTCTGACTTGTGCTCCGGCACTGTATGCGCTGTTGCCATTCAGTGAAATTCATTTAGATATCTGAGAAAGAAAAGGAGAAAAAGTGAATATACTCAGCCAAGTGGAGTCGATGGCGCCAGCGTAATTAATTACAGCAGATCGGCGGAGCTCGGAGACATTAAATTAGTTGGGGCACGAAAGATAACTAATTACAGTGGCGTCTGAAGCTTTGATCGTTAAGAGTTTGTGACGCCTGGAGGAGTTGGTAGCTGTGGAGGGTGTTGCTCCCATTTTATGTCAAGACTATCTTAAAAATTATTCACAGTATGTACAGGGAAGTCTATTCCACATATTCAGTATGAAGTACGAAAAGAACTACAGGCTTAGACTAGTTCTTCGATCTTCATGTTTGTGTTTTTGGCCGCTATTTCGTCAAAAAATTCCGTTGTGGCCACGTCGTTGAAGCCATTACAGTACTTGAATGTTTCTATTAGTTGCCCGCTGAGTCGTCTTTGCTCGGGAGAGATGAGTCACACTTCCAGTAGGCAACATTCGTATGGTTTGTTTCGCAGCCGAGGTACCAGTCTTGTTGCTCTACATTGGATTCTTCCCATTTTTTTCGACATTGCCCTGATGTGACGACCAGAACTGCACAGAAAATTCTAAAAATGAGCGCACTATACCGGGTGTCCCACAAAAATGTACCCGGTTTTTAATTGATTATATCTCGGCTTTAAATTAACATATTTTAGGTTTCCTTTTTCCAAAATATAGGAAATTTTGTTTTCTTTTCGAATATT
>LQNS02278070.1:38585637-38614669 GCA_001587735.2 Parhyale hawaiensis
GGGGGGGGGGGGGGTTCCCGTGCGTGCCCCCAGGGTCAAAATATTTGGTGGTGTGATAGACCCTACCCTAGGGATAGCACTCGAGGCTTAACTAGTCCGAACTTGCAGACAGATGCGTGGGCTTCGTTCCGGTGAACAATGCTTCAAACTCTGACATTTTTTCTGTAGTCGGCTACCCCTGAGACTTAGAAAATTCAATCCAGCTCAGTTTCCGGCCGGCTCAAGGTAATCACTTGTTCCTAGCACTTGCAAAGTTGCAACACGATTCAAAATGATAACGCCAAACTTTCTGACTGGAGTTGCAGATAAGCGAAGCATCGTAGGCCTAATTTCGGCGCCCAGTCAAACATGCCCTTAGCATCGTGAAGCAGACACTTTCTTAGCTCTCGCTGTGCAATGGTGAAATGTTTTGAAAAATGAACCTCATATTTCGCTGGCGAGAGTTGAGAGGATGTGCATTTGTTGTGAAACATATGAAGAACAATAAGAATGGAAGTGACGCATCGATTTTTTTTATGCAGAAACGAAATAAGTGCAGCTCGACTGACCACTATTAAACCCAACTTCGTCGTGTGTCGGCGTTAATTGAATGTTTCAAACAATGCTTTTCTTACAGGAAGTCAGTTTTGGTGAGGACTATACAGCCCTGTTAAGTAGTAAACACGGGTACCAGAATATGAAACAGGGCGTTAACTATTAAATATGACAAAGGTATACAGCATTGAATATACTATACATATACAGTGATGTTATGAAATAAGGCGTAACTGGTGCAGCGGCCAATACTGCCACCATGTGGTCCGTCAGATGAGCTGCACTGACCTCGCGCCACAGGACGAGCAGATCCAGCAACTGAAGTGCGGTGTGGCACTGAAATCTTAGCCTTCCATCAGTTATGTGGTACTGCCTGTACCTGCCTCAACCTGCTGCTGTGGTACTGCCTGTACCGGTACCTGCCTCAAGCTGGTGCTGCTGTGGTACTGCCTGTACCTGCCTCAACCTGCTGCTGTGGTACTGCCGGTACCTGCTGTTGCTGTGATACTGTTGTGACCTCCCTCAACCTGTTGCTGTGGTACTGTTGTGACCTCCCTCAACCTGTTGCTGTGGAACTGTTGTGACCTCCCTCAACCTGTTGCTGTGGTATTGTTGTGACCTCCCTCAACCTGTTGCAGTGATACTGTTGTGACCTCCCTCAACCTGCTGCTGTGGAACTGTTGTGACGTCCCTCAACCTGTTGCTGTGGTACTGTTATGACCTCCCTCAACCTGCTGCTGTGGTACTGTTGTGACCTCCTTCAACCTGTTGCCGTGGTATTGTTGTGACCTCCCTCAACCTGCTGCTGTGGTATTGTTGTGACCTCCCTCAACCTGCTGCTGTGGTATTGTTGTGACCTACCTCAACCTGTTGCTGTGGTACTGCTGTGACGTCCCTCAACCTGTTGCTGTGGTACTGCTGTGACGTCCCTCAACCTGTTGCTGTGGTACTGTTGTGACCTCCCTCAACCTGTTGCTGTGGTACTGTTGTGACCTCCCTCAACCTGTTGCAGTGATACTGTTGTGACCTCCCTCAACCTGCTGCTGTGGTACTGTTGTGACCTCCCTCAACCTGTTGCTGTGATACTGTTGTGACGTCCCTCAACCTGTTGCTGTGGTACTGTTGTGACGTTCCTCAACCTGTTGCAGTGATACTGTTGTGACGTCCCTGAACCTGTTGCTGTGGTACTGTTGTGACCTCCCTCAACCTGTTGCTGTGGTATTGTTGTGACCTCCCTCAACCTGTTGCTGTGGTACTGCTGTGACGTCCCTCAACCTGTTGCTGTGGTACTGTTGTGACGTCCCTCAACCTGTTGCTGTGGTACTGTTGTGACCTCCTTCAACCTGTTGCTGTGGTACTGTTGTGACCTCCCTCAACCTGTTGCTGTGGTACTGTTGTGACCTCCCTCAACCTGTTGCTGTGGTACTGTTGTGATCTCCCTCAACCTGTTGCTGTGGTACTGTTGTGACCTCCCTCAACCTTCTTCTGTAATGTATGAACACTGAATACGTACATGTATATACAGCCGAGGGTGTGTATGCATGTGCGCGAAGTTGGGGTTATGCACGGAAGTACGCGCAGGTACTGTTTCAGTTTACCTGCTGGAAGTATGCGTAAACTGTGGAAGTACGAGTACGTTTTGTGGAGTTTTAAGCAAATTTATGGGTTCTTGCATGGTACTGTCGTAGATGGAGGTGTGTGTGTGTATAGGCACGGCGGTTGCTAGTCGGCATTTGAAGTTGTGCGGAAAGTTTCAACTTTTTATAATATCAAGAATAGAAGAATAAAGCCCGACAAAAGGAGCCACATTATAAAATAGCAACAGCTTTCTTTTTTCCGAATTCACACAGACAAACATGGGCACCTCTGCGGCCATTTTAAGTGTCTCAGCCACACAGCAAAATAGCTGAAGGTTTGCTGCTTCCTGTCACAAGTACTAATCGTTGCATCCTAACATGTTCTTTCGACGGAGTCGCTTGGGCACTTTCATACAGCCTCTTGAAGAGTATTATAACCGACATCTTGAGATATCTTTAGACGGGAGATTCTAGCTTTATTATGTTTTTTTAGAAAATTTTCTTATTAAACGAGTTGTGAAGGGGTACGTGCAGTCTCGAGATAACTTGCTGATAAAAAGAGTCAACTTGACCACGAACTCAAAGTAAGGAATCCGTATGCACTGGTTCGTGCTGCAAATAAATGCTCACTAGACCCACAGCAGTACACTACTGTTGTCGACTACAGAATATTAGGCCTCTGTCGTCATAGATGGAAGACTCATTTTGCAACTTTGACCCCGATCGTCCTTTTTGTTGGTTAAGTTAGTGCCCTCGTAGTGTGCTGCGAATGTCAGAAACGCTGATGCAGCTACACCGAGCACTTCACAACCTCTCTGGCGTGGCTAGCAAGCGAACTTCAGACCCAGAGACAACTCTCTCTGCACTACGTAACAGCTGCGAGTCTAGTCTTTGTTACAAGGTATAGTTTCACGGAGAAGAATCCCGAAGTAACTGTTGCACTGTCAGTTGGCGCGCAGTACGACGCCTGGACCTCATCTGATGATAGACACAGTGAGTAAAACACCAGAGAGTGAGATAAAACACGCCGATTTCATATAGATAAACAGTGCAATAAAAAGCTATAAAATAATAGCTCATTTCATTCTATTAGAATAATACTTTTGCACAGCCACAAGAAGGTGACATATTTTTAGGCAGCGAACAGCACAACTGAAAGAGAGTTTTAATAAGTCTCTGCTGCTGCAAGGTCCGCTCGAACCAAAAGAATCCTGCGCGCGATTTTCCAGTCCCTTTGTTATATTTCCCGCAAGGTTTCCATTCACCATTTAAGGATCATATCCCCTTTTTGCCAGTCGTGTATTATAACCGGGTTTGAGTTAAGCCAGATCTGGAGCAAATATTTATTAAACGAAATATCTGCGGATATATGAACGCGTATAACAAAGCCTCCCTTTGATACGGGGCTTTGAAAGATAAACCGCTCAGTTTTCTGCATGGAAAAGATTATCTGGTGACTGGAATTTTACTCATTAAACTTGGAGTTTTACTCGCGGAACAATTCGAGTTTCCTTTCCCAAACTACCCTGTTTCGCTTGAGCATATTCCTTTATATTTGCAGTGGCAGTGGAACATTTTTTTACTACGGTGTTGTGTCGTTCTTTGCAATGTTGTTATTATTATTATTGACTTGGATAAAAGAAACTTCATTAGGTCAGAGAGAGCGAGCGGTAGTTTTTAGTTACTAAAGTAGAAATGTTGCGCTGTTCCTTTTGGGGATATTTAAAAAATATTTTCATGAATTAAAAAATGTTTGTTTATAATGCAGAATAGTAATTTTAGCTTAGTAGTGTAGTAGTACATTTCTGCAGTATACAGTTATGTGACAACGTAGGCTAAGCGTAACGTGCAGCTCATGAACGGACGTACAGACGGAGCGTCAAACAGAATCTTTATATAATAAAGCGCTCTTTGTATATTTATCTGTATTTTCATGTCCGCATCTTAATGAAATAGATAAGCGAAAAATAGGCCACGTTGCAAATTTCGTAATCAAGTTGCGTTTCCATGGAGATCGATGACCAGCTTGCAGAAGAAGGCATAAGTGAGATCCTTTTCCCTTTATCATCTGCATTATTATCTGAATGTATTTCTTACCACCTTGGAGTTTCTGTCGATTCTGTTCCCTTCTGATGGATTTCGGTAGACAATAATTAGACCAAGTTGCAGAAGATGGCCAAAGTGTGAATACTTATCGGTATTAAAAAATATTTGAAAATTGCAGAGATAAAAAAAGAAAATTTTATTATACATTGTGTCATATTTTCATGAAACTCAGTAAAAACACGTGACAATGAAATAAAGGTGGGTTTCACACACGGACTTTTTTAAATTTTGCCCATAAAAAACGAGTTATTCCATGAAAACAGATCCCCCTTTTCTGCCGTTTTCTCCCATTTCAATTTATGCAGTATGTGCCATCTTCAAATCACTATTCCTCTAGCATTTTTTGGCCGATTTTCAACCATTACACTTGCAAAATAAAGGAAAATGTGTTATCTGTAGAAATACTATCACTTGGTTTCAACTTTTGTCCTCATAAATAGAGTTCATTAGTTGTCTGAAAGACTATCTGAAAAAAAAAAATCATTTTATTTCTTTCAATTTTCAAAAAATTCGTAACGACATTTAAATAAGGACGGATCGTATATCTATGTCTAACATTTTTGTCTCTATATTGTGAATTGAATGTGAAAATAGGTTGAAAAATGCCGGTGAAATAGCATTTTTAACATTTGCCTCCTTTCTAAAAAATCTCCAGATTTCAAAAAATATAAAACATTTCTAAAAAATCTCTGAACGAAAACGTCTTAGAATTCATTTTTACACATAACTGCGAAGTTTCAGTGAAATCGGACTGTAAATAGAAAACAGACTGTTGATCTAGACGCTCCCCGTTACCGTTTTAAAAATTGTCCAAGTTCCGGTATCGGTAATGCGGTAATTTTCAGCCGACTACGGTAACGAAAAGTGGTAACGATTTCGCGTGAAGCAATATTACCGGATTACCGCTTGATTAGTCCGGTAACCCACCTCTGCCTTTAGTCAAATTGACATTCGTAAGGGCACAGTACCTAATTAAAAGTTTGATGGGAACAGCGATATTCAGTATTTATGCTTCTGCAAGGGATACTGAAGATGTCGTTAATGCTTGAATTATCAGATTATGAATTTGGTAAAATAAAGAGCGCATTCAGTTTTACAGTTTGATAAATCTGCAAGTATCTTTCACAACTTAACTGTTAGCATTGGAGCGTGTCACGAAAATATAGCCGCCTGTCTTATTTTTATTCCCACCCTCAACACGAATTTTCTGGAGGAAAGTGCATAGTCTTTCCATTGTTTTTAGTTAGATAAACACATAAATACATTAGGGGTTCGTGGTGAATGGAAAAATGACTCCAGTATTGCATGGCCTAACCGCAGTGCCAATGTTGAGAGAGCGGAAAGGCAGGCTGGGAGTACACGAAGTACCGCGTCGCTGCCCTGCTCTTCTAAAGTGCGGATTTAACTTGCAGCGCTTACCGCTTATATGGAACCATCAGCTTTAACGAAATAATTACTGTTCCTAATGCATTTATCTAATTCGAAGAACTGGGAAGATTGTGATTTTCTACTCCAGAAATTCCAAGCGCGAGTGGGGTTCAATATTTGAGATGTCTAGGTTAGTAATTATTTCATGGACGACTGTTAACTTCCCCACCAACCAGAAAACCACACACGTTAAATTTCCGCTGTAGTGGAGTGGGGCAGAGCTGCAGTACATCGTGTACTGCAAGCCTGAGTCCAGATGTAGCAAAGTAGACACAAGCCTGTAGCAGCTCCGCCCGTATTTTATCTCACAGTCATCACTTGTAAGTTCAGTTACGAAGCTTAAACACCCCTGGGTGTGAGAGAGCCCAAGTGGCATGTAACGAGCTCTCTTATTGGTCAGGAGCTCAGGGGCTTCAGCATAACGTTTTGCACTTACGATTACGAGTGTTGGGTTCATGGCTCAAGACTTTATTGGTACGCAGATTTGCTGGAATTTACTTCACAGTAAGTCGTACAATGTTGTAATGTTTGTAAACCTGGGTCCCATCTTTTAGCTGCCTCAGCGCTGGCCCTGCTATTTAAACCTTCTGTCTGTATGATTGAAAATTCATAGTCAGGTGGCAACTTATGTATCAGTATCAGTGATGCCAATTGTTTCTCTCTCATTCTGGTAACAAACTCTGATAGATAAGCATTTCATAGCAAAAGTGGGAGCGAATTACGGAAATTTTATTTAGATATAATAAAAAACAATATAATAAACACAGTCGTGGGTTGTATACATGTTGGTATTTTTCGTGTCACTCTTTAAATGAAATGCATAGGCGAAAAATAGGCCAAGTTACAGATTTTGTAGGTTTGTTGCGTTTTCATCTAGATCGATAAGCAAAATTAGACCAGGTGCAGAAGATCGCACTAGTGGGATTTTTATCTCTTTAACTGAATGCACCTCTTGCTCAGCTAACGTTGAAATCGAAATAGTAAAGATATTTATATCTCTGTTAGCGATGCCATGGAGTCTGATTTTTATAACTTTCTCCATACATTGAAATCATATTTGCTCTTAGTACACGACATACAAATTCAGTAGATGAGCAACGAAGCACAGTGGAAGCGATAATTTTTTACGGGGCAGTAGACACAATTATATTTTCCAGCTTGCTTGCTTTCTTCCTCATAACAGAGCAGTTTTCGGTTCAATGCAGAACTTTCGATTTACTGAAGATATATCGTACAGTAGGTAGGATACGCGGCGGGGAACATAATTATATTCAGTTATGCTTTACTGTTTCTAAAGTAAGCTCATTTTTTTCGCATGTAATCTAGTGTGGGGAGCGCTTGTGCTGCTCCGATGAATTAAAAAAGAGAGCATTCATATCTTATGACGATTTGAGTTGACCGTTGTAGAGTATCCTTCAGAAGCATATTAGTAACAAAAGCATGGTGAATGAAGACAGATCATCACAAATTTGTCGCTGTCATTCTTGATAGCGCGGGTACTCTAGTCTATACAATTAAAGGAGGTGAGGGAGGTCAGTTTTCCGTCGGCAATGAAGTGCCGTCCAAGTAAGATGAGATAAATAAGAAAAATAAAAAATGCGGAAAAATTTTTTCATAGCTGTATCTTAGATACATATTGATATTCGTAAGTATAAAAGTGGCACTGGTAGAAACAAGTTTGACTTGGCAACACTGGTGGCTTGCTGTTTGGATGATATACAAGCCAAGAGCTTGTGTACCGTCAGTTCGAAGTTGATGTCGCTAGAGTCAATAGGTGGTCCAGTTCGATTGATTTCGTGAACAGATATTTTCTACAGCGTTTTCAAACTGTGAAGGCTATTTGAAGGGGAGGCCCGCGCTGAAAAGTTTTGTTTCAGACTAGGGCACAGTGCGACTGAAAATTAATGAACTACAATAGGCTTAAGGAGACAGTGTATTACTCGGGGCTTGGGTTTTCTGCTAGTTTTCTGCTAGCAGTCTCAGAAGACCAAGAATAGATTACAGGTGAACCTAGAAACCGAATACAATCTACTCTACAAACACACACACAAAATAGTTTATTAGATTCTGAAAACGAATTGGGGATGAGGAAAGTCATTCGCATGAGACTGAACCTTAAGAATACCTGGATGCTGCATCACGAGTACCTCGCCACACTGCTATTTCAGTTAGTTGGTTTTTGGCTAGTCTTTAGCAACCTTATTCACCAAACTTGAGTCCTTTTAACTTTATCCTCTGCCCGAGATTGAAAACCACGCAGATATCATTTTGGAATACTGGGAAGATAAAAAAAAAATCGCCGCCAAGCACCTGAGGACAATTCCAATACTTGATGTCCAGCACTGCTCTGAAGCGAGGAAAATCTGTCACAAGCGTTGTGTGGCTTTCTGAGGCAACTGCTTCAAAGCAGATAAGGTAAAATAGTATATTACACTTGAGTAAACTAGTCTTGAAACACCAGCTTTGTTAATACGTGTACACACCTCGTACTTTGAGTGAATATCCTAATGCTAGTGAGCAAAGGTTTTTCTCGTTGTAATAGCGATAGAGAAACGGAGAGACCACCCACCCAACCAACCAACAAAATAAGCAATTGAGCAACCAACCAACCTATTAACAACGAGTAAAGTTTGCACTTTTGTACAGTATAGTGGGTTAGTTGTTGGTCCCCGCAACAGATGACGTTCAATTTCTGTTTCCGTTTGTTAGGCACTGGCAGACATATCGTACTTTTCTACCGAAATTGGAATTGCCGGTTGATATAGTTTTTGATTTGGAACTGAAAATCAGGCAGGCGGGTACACTGGGGCACATGATTGCAGAATCACGACCATGGGGCTCGAACAACGAAACGTTGTCAATATAATTTCTTAACCGTGCATTCAACACTGTTGAGTACACTACTAAATTAATAAATATAGTTATAAATACACATTGGCAATTTTCTATAATGTAGCTGATAAGTCTGAAATACGGGATGGCTAATGTTTGACCTACGTATACCGAAAGTTATTGTTTTTTTTCATTTTGTTGCTTACTTGTGTGTCTACCAGTTAATATTTTCGTGAATTCTTCTATCTCTCTGTCTGTACCGATACTGGTTTATTATTATTATTAAAACTTCACACTTGAGCTCCCACGGACAGGCAATACAACCCAAATGAAGCATCTTGCAACACCGGGAAGCCCAAAACGCTGCTGAAGGAAATTCAGCAAAAAAACCATTAACAGTTGATTTGAACGCTTGCAGACTTATACGACCAAAAGCAGATGCCTGCAACAAATGCCAAATCCTAGCCGACCAGGGCACGAAGCACCGACAGAATGATTAGTTCGACATCCGACAGCCTCCAAAGTGAAAGAGTGCGCTCCGCACGCAGCACGAGTATCTCTCCCAAAAACCTTGAGGGCAGGGAGAGAAGAATACAACCAATGTCTCTCATTGTTGTACACCTTATATAACATACATAGCTCGGCTACTCCTCTCCTGTGGGACAGGTTCACCAGAACATTATCAGCTCACAGCCTGCTGGCTGAAGTAACACGTCGGTCAAACTGACGCAAGTGAGTGTCAGCAGCTGAAACCCAGACCGGTGAGCAATACTCCAACACAGACAGCAAAAACGCATAAAAACGTCTGCGGACAACCTGACTGTCATCAATCACAGAATTTACTCTACGCAGGAGCCCAATCTTAGTGGAAGCAGGTGACACCAACCTCCTAATATGCGGCTCAAAAGTAAGCTTCTCATCAAAGACAACACCAAGAATCTCCAAGGAGCTAGACTCCTGAAGCAAAGTGTCAAAAATCTCCAGTTGGAGATGCTGCGGTACAAGTGTCCGAGACCGACTGATAATCATCGACTTGGTCTTACTGGCATTCAGCTTCATACTCCAGGCCGAGCACCATGCACTAATGCGTGACAAATCCCTATTTAGAGACTGAACGACAGCATCACGCAGGCGAGGAGCAGGTATCACTGCCATCAAAGTGGAATCGTCTTCATAGTTGATCATCGTGTTTTCAAGCGAAGAGAACATGTCACTAGTATAGAGAACGAACAACAGCGGACCAAACACACTGCCCTGAGGGACGCCAGACACCACCGCTACTGAGGCGCCCAAAACGCCGTCAACAGACACACTCTGCGTTTGGTCAGTAACAAAATCGCGAATGATTGACAGAGCCCTACCAGCCACACCAAAGGACTCCAGCTTGTATAATAGACCCCATGTGGTTAACCCTGTCAAACGCCGCACTAAAGTCCAACTGGACAAGGCGTGCCTCAGACCTACAATCCAGCGCAGACAGTAAATGGTGTAACACCTACAACAGAGCGTCACAACAACCCAAGCCAACTCTGTACGCAAACTGACCAGCAGGCAGCAACCCCGTAACCTCATCGAAAAGACCCAGCTTACCAGCCATCAGCTTTTCAAACACCTTCGACTAAATGGGCGTCAGTGTGATGGGTCGATAGTTGGCCACATAGGGCGGCACCGGACCCTTGGGAATAAGAGTAATATTCCCAGTACGCCAACAACGAGGAAAATTTCCTAACCGTATCAGGCGCCGGAAGATCACTGCAAGCTTGGGGGCAAGAATGTCAGCCAGCTGCTTCTAAAACAGAGGAAACATGCCCACCGGATCCACACCTCCATACGGAGCAAGGCCATCAAGCAGAACATTGACTGTACCAGATCTCAACGCCAAAGAGATCAAGCGAGGTTCAGGGTGGCATCCATGACGTAATGCGATGACATCTCTGCTCTGCTTCCCGTCGAAGTGAGCCGACAAAAGCTCTGCTCTTGCCAAGGGATCAGTAATGATGCCCCCACCTGGACCAACAAGGGGCGGCAACGCAGGTTCAGCACCTTAGTTATTGAATCCTTTAGCTCACTCCACCAACGATGTGGATGGTCAATACTCAGCAGAGACTCCCTGGAACGCTGCCTCAGACAACGCTGTGCCTCCTCATACACACACTTAGCCTCAGCCCTACGATCAACATAGGTGTGCCACAACGTGAAGTCAAGCGAACGCCGCCATGCCCGATAAGCCGCTTGTTTAGCTTCGAAAGCTAACCGACACTGGTCGTCAAACCACGGCTTATCCCGAGACCTGACAAGAATTGTCCTCTTAGTGACAAATCTCTCCAAAATGGACACAGTCAAATCGTTAAGCTCAGAGACAGGATCCTCACTGTGATTAATCTGGCGCCAAGGTAACGTTCTCACTGCCCGAGTAATAGCCACCCGGTTAGCCCTGCTCTTAACTAATACCACTCTCCTTGTGTCTACCACGGGAACAACCTGATTAAGGTCCAAGGACACAACAAGATGTGAGTGGTCGGTAGACCCAACAGGGGAGCCAACTGACACCGTCATCAAGTCCGGACATCAGTCATAACGAGGTCAAGACAGTTACCAGCAATATGCGTGGACCCACGAACTAGCTCCACACAACTAGACAAGGTGCAAAAGTCCAACGCAGCCACACCATGACAATCAGTCGGTGATACAGATCCCAACCAGTCCCTGTGGTGTGCATTAGCATCACCCACAAATGTAAACGCTGACTTGGGATCCGTGCTCTGGATCGAGGCCGTCGATAAACAGTCATAAAGAGGATCATCAATAGCAGGGCTCCGATATAAGGAGAATAAATAATAATTATTCAGTCGGCCACATACCCTTACAACAACGATCTCATGACTGGCGCATTCGTGCATTGACTGCCGGTAAGCACAGAATCCGCTCCGGACATTTCTAGTTTGCTTTTAGCTGATTAGATTAGATAGGCGGCAGTAGACGAACCAATAGGCCCATTCCCATAGAGACACCGGAACTTATGCCCCTGCCCTCTAAGAGCTATTGTCATTATGTTAGTAGGATATAGAGGACTGGAAAAAAGAAAAGAAAATAAGGGGGAGGGGAAGAATCTGAGCCAAAAAGACGATCATATATGCACTCAAGCACGATCAACAGTCGCTGATATACGGAGCTTAGAGACTTCAAACTGTGTAGTTGGAGAGAGAAGAAGACGGATTAAGGTGGCCTCGGAAGCTTTGGGGAGTTGGTGTTGATGTAGGAGGTTAATTAAAAATAAAACTCAGCACTATCGAGTAAGGTTGCTTGTTAGAAACTGGACAGAGATTTTGGGTCACCCAGTATTTAGTGCAAAGTATTTATCTATCTGGACATAAGCCAAGTGTTTTGTTTTATCTTACCACCTGATTATTACTGAGATACCTCAGTGCTTATTCTGCCGCTGGTTACAGGCTTGGACTTCTTGGCAATATACCGCCGTGACCTTTGCACACTTCGTGTGGAATGTAGAACGGCGGGTTCGCACGACAGTTTTTTTTTTGTTCAAATGTCTGCGGAAATCTCGAATGTACAAATATTTTTTGATATAGTGATCAATACCACTGCGTGTTTACCAAAAATTTTGCTAAACTGTGAGCTTTCGCTTTAAATAGCTGAGTAAGTATCACAGGACATCTCTTCCAATTTGGGTTGAATAAAAATTCTGAAACTCGTGCACCTTTCTGCTATTTAAATGGGCACATTCAGACGACAAGTAGCGCGTATAGGGGTCAAAAGACAACAGCATGAACCTGTCTTAACGCACCTAGACCTGGTGCGAAGGTTTTTACCGTAAAAGAATAAGTTATTCTTTTTTCTCTTTACCTGTCAGTCTGTGCGCATTTTAGACTCATCGAAGAATGCGAGGGATCCCTCAGGAGCGAGTAAGACTGTTTGGAAACATCGGCAGGCCAGCCGGTCTCCACAGCCCTTATTGATGCAAAAGTTTGTATTCAACTCGCTCTTTTTGGCCAACGAGCTTTTGATCCTTTGAATGTGGAGGCCGCTCTAGTAGAACCCCTTTTCGTTAGGTTTGCCATCACAAACAGGGTAGCTTTGCTCGAGCGTATCTTCAAAGTACATCATGCTCGCGCTGCCTCAGTTTGTTGCGTATAATTCTGCTTTATGGGCGCACGGACACCATCCTACTTTTGATTAAAAGCTTCATGGCAGTCATAATATGCAGCGTTCGTTGGTACAGCCCGACGATGCGAGTCAATTTATTTACGTTTGCGTGTTTTAGCGAGGGATGATACGCAGAAATGTTGCGCAGAACTTCACCGAGTGCTGCAGCTTGGTTGCATGCGATTCTCTAACATGTGCAGATATTTAATAGCGGTCGGTGTCTTTGTGGTCATGCTTGAGTGTACTTGAATATGAACTAGGGCAAAGCTGTGCACATGTGTAAGGGAGAGTGGTGGACGAATAAGCGTACAGAATCGCCGTAATAAACCAAAAGCACCAGAGTGAATGGTTTCGAGTGAAATTATATCTTCGAAATCAGTACAAGGAAAATATGAATTAGCTAGAGAAGTTTTTTTGCAGAAAAAGAGATAGTGTAAGCAGCTCAGTTTATTTAGATAAGGGATGCGCTATTTAAAAAGCCACATGACAGAGTTGTTAACTGCTTTTAGGCAGTCAGGCATTCTTTTAGGGCAACGAAGATTATCAACCCTACTGTAAATAAAACATTGTTAAAGCTTCGCAAATGAGACTGGCCCAATGATTTCATCACTCGCCAACGAAACTTCAGAGGCGATAATGTTTTCGGTCTGTATGTGTTTGTATACATTCGTACGTCTCAAAAAAAAAAAAAAGACTGTCAGAAGGATTTGATCAATTACCACAATCTTTTGTAGGCAATCAGGTGGGTTGACATGGTTGTGAAAGATGCCAAAACTGCTAACTCAGCACTTTCAGCTCCCCCACCCTTCTCAGGTGAGGCATTTTAGTTGATTTTTTGACTGAAAATATTCCCTGTTATGACATCTTTCATCTTACCACATCCTCACCGACTAAAAATGGCGGGACTCTCCGCTACTAGAAATACAGGAACGAGAAGTATCTGGCGACAATATTATTTCTATTTTTTTTAAGTCAACCACGTGAAACCGATACTTCAAGTTGGTGCCTTGAGTAGTTACGAAGTGCCATATCTCAGAAAATACGTGAAATGCTAAACCATAGAGCTCATGAAGATGGAAGTTTTACTAAGACCAAAGTAGTGGAAAGCATTTCCCACTTGAGCCTGATCGCTCGATGTGCCAGACTGGTTTTCATAATTTAGTTCTCCATTACCTTACACTTTATTTAAAACACTTGATGCAATTCTTTTGCATTCGCTAATGACTAGTAAACTTGTACCTACTTTTGAAACTTTTATAAAAAACAAACGGATTGTAGTGAAATCGCGGGAAACAAGGGTTCATAATCCCCTTTTTTTTTTGCAATAAGCTGTAATGATTTTTGTAATAGCAAAACAAACAGTCCCATGTTGTAGAACAGAGGCTTCTGAATTTTGTGGTATACACAGATTTGTAATAAAATAAAAAACAAGCTTAATGAAAATTATTTGGTAAGACAGAGACCATTACTTATTGCTAGGCGAGGAAATCAGTTCAGAGCAGCATGTAGAGGAGCGGCAGCAGCTAGTGTCGCAGCCTCATCAGAGTATCTGCCAGAGGAGTAGTATTTCAGATATGAAGTAGTGTAGCGTTGGTAGCCATGAAGTGATGTAACATAAGAAGCAATGAAGTGATGTAACAAAGGCAACCATGAAGTGATGTAACATAGGTAACCATGAAGTGATATGACATACGCAATCATGAAATGATGTAACGTAGGCAATCATGAAGTGGCGTAATATGGGAAACAATGAAGTAATGTAACGTAAGCAACAATGAAGTAATGTAACATAGACAGCAATGAAGTGGTGTGACGTTGGCAGCCATGTAAGGATACATAAACAGCCACGAGGAGCAGCTTGAGATGGTTCCAGTTGAGAAGGGCTGTTCCTTCACCAAAGTGCCGTATTTCAATATCATTTCACAGCGGCTCCGGAATCTTTACCTCACGATTAACCATATCTTTTAGCGCATGGCTGCCAATGTCATTTCACTTTGTGGTATTTCTCGGGTTATAACTATTACAGGGTTCTCTTAAACTCCCTGCTCTTGGGGCTCCTGGAATGAGTCCTGTCGAAACTTCTACATACAACATCTGTATATGAGCTTATTGCTTGAAATTAATCGAATTATAAGCATCGCTCTCTCTTTATTTATAATTAGAACCCGGAGTTATTAGCAGATATTTGATGCAAGCTATCATGTAGGCTGAAGTGTCGGTTTCTTTCAATTCCTTCAGTGCAGAGTCTAATAATGCTGATTTATGATCATCTTATGAGCATCTTAGACGGTGACAAGTGAAGAAGCTTAGGCTTCCTTAACTTTATTTTCGCTGCTCATGTGACATTTGGTGAATTTGCCTGCATTGGATGTATAGGTACATGGCGCACTAGAATTAGACGCTACAAGAATAATTAGTGCACTTTTCCGTCTGATTAAACGGAAATTAATTTGCGTTACACTCGCTTCAGCTTAATGATCATTGCTGCAGAACTTCTGCAGTTCAGCATACATTGCACTTCAGGCACTCTATGTTTATTGAAATATATTGCAAGAGTTGATCACGCATAGATCAGTCTGCATATGATGCACTTCAAATACTGTTCGTTGCTCATTCTACCAACTCGAGGTGAAACATTACCGTCCTTATTTTCTTGGCTGCGTATATCCAAGATCGCATACGAAAAATGAAAAGGCTGCTGTGAAGCAAAGTCTCGGTAAGTGCATCCATTGTGAAATAAAAGGCAGTTGTTCTAAATAAAAAATGATTAAAGAAATAAATGCACAACGGACTTTAATACNGCTGCGTATATCCAAGATCGCATACGAAAAATGAAAAGGCTGCTGTGAAGCAAAGTCTCGGTAAGTGCATCCATTGTGAAATAAAAGGCAGTTGTTCTAAATAAAAAATGATTAAAGAAATAAATGCACAACGGACTTTAATACAGTGTTTGATTATAAAACTAGTAACGACAAATTCACTGGTTAAAGAGTGGAGAATATGACAGTTGAAAGATTTCCAAACAGTAAGTGGAATCTCGTACACAATATCTAATTATACGATATCGTAGTGTAAACTGCAGCAGATTATCAGAGCTGTGTAAAATGCGAGTAGCATATTCAATAGAAGTATACAGAATGACAGTAATCGACAAGAAACACCAGAACCATAGCGCAAAAATAGCATTAATTGGAGTGTTCGATTAATCGGATCCCCTTACGAGCCAAATAATTATTCTTTCCTTTGGCAGCTTAAGCTGCAGGGAAGAAAAGTGAAGCTTACAACTCTAAGGAGATGTTACGCCAGGATTAAATAATCGAACGTTAATTCATAACTGTTACGATAATTAATTTCTTCAACGAAGTAGAATGTTGCTTCACCGATATTAAGAGATTTGTTTGGGCAGAAGAAATAATGAAAGCATAACTAAACTTATAGCAAATACTTAAGGAAACGAAGAGAAGCACAATTAGAAAACGGTTACCCGCGACGCGTTTCGCAGTACCTCGGCTCATCAGGTGGGAGGGTCGAAGATGGCGGAATCTGAAGACGTTAAGATTTTCCGAAAATTTAGCCAGGTTGTCACAGAAAGATGTAGCTGTGATACCGCGGTATCCAAAACTATAAAAATAATTTTCAAACAAGCAAATGTTTTTGCAATTTTGAAACATTGTCCGCTGCGTCGACTCCAACTACAGTACGTTCACTTGTTCACTTGTTTGTATACGGCGCACCACCATCCAGGGTATTAGCGCCCCGACTCCGCCAGTACAGCACGTAGAAATGCACCGGGGCTGCACCGGATGCAGTTTTGGATAACTCGGTATCACAGCTACATCTTTCTGTGATAACCTGGCTAAATTTGCGGAAAATCTTAACGTTTTCAGATTAAATTCTTTAGCTGTTCTCCGTGGCATTCCTAGCAGCTCCAGTTAATTTGATGAAGATTGCCCATAATTCTTTAGTCATGTAGCCAACAGACGAGCAGACATGAGCACGAAGAGACAAACGAGCTGACGAATCACCAGCAAAAATGAAAAAAAAATAATGTTTTTCGAGATATTTTTTACATTTCCTGTAAATTTAATGAAATTCTTTCCCTAACGTTTTGCGTTCTGTTTGTAAAAGACAGACAGACCAAGCAACTCCATCGAAATCGTAGCTATTGGAGTCTGCTAAAAACAAGAGAAGTTTATTAAGAAAATTAGTTGAGCGTGCTTTTGTTTGTGCCGTGCATTATTGCGTAGCATATATTAAAAAAAATTGATTACCTGGGAATTTTAGCTCTTTTCACCTTTAAATTCTAAAGAAAAGAGGCGAGAGAAGAATAATTCGAAAGATATTGAAAGCCAACGTAAATTTGAAGAACAGAGTCATAAAAACTGAGCTATATGAATTCTATTCTTAGTGATGTTCAGTACGGTTTTAGAAAATGACGCAATACAACGCAAGAAATTTTTAACTTGATATCCGATGTTCTGCTATCTATTAACGACAAAAGTGTTACGATCTGTTTGATTTTAGACCTCAAAAAAACTTTTGATACTGTTAATAGGGATATTTTACTGAAAAAATTGAATCACTGTGGTATCAGAGGAGCTATCAATAGAATGGTAGGTGATTATTTGTCAAACCGCAAACAATATGTGACTATTAATGAGGTGCACTCACATAGAAATAACGTAGAAATAGCCGTCCCCCAGGGCTCTGTTTTTGAGCCATTGCTCTTCAATATATACATAAATGATATGTTTTTTGATGGAATATCTACACGGTTATATGCTGATGATGCTGTTTTTTATGTGCATGACCGTTGTTTTGATTCTGCCGTGGCAAAACTACGTAGATTAATTGATGTGTTACTACATTGGCTTATTTCTAACAAACTGACCCCGAATGCCAGTAAAACAAAACTTATAGTTTTTAGCTCTAGGAAAGTGAATGCACTACCTAACATATTTTTAAATGGAGTACAGTTAGTGGGTAAATTCATTTCGATATTTAGAAGTTGTTATTGACAATGAACTTAGTTTCGCTGCTCACATGTCTCTACTGTGCGACAAACTATGCAAGGCCAAAGGTGCTATTTATGCTGTGTCAAAGTTTTTATCTAGAGATGTGTTACTATCATTGTATTATTTTTTGTTTTACTCACAACTGCCATATGGTATCATCATATGGGGCGGGGCAACTGAGAACGTAAAAAAGCGAATAATGACATTAACAAACGATGTTCTTAGGAATTTATTAAATGTAAAAAGGGATGCTAACAATGTACCCCTGATGCATACAAATACCATGTACTAAAAATTAGGGTTATTGAAGTTTAATGATATTTATCGATATTTTTTTACTTAAATTCATCCGAATGGCGATAACTGGTGAAACAAATTGTTTCGATTCACATTAGCTCCCATTACTCCCAACAAATCATTACAACATGAGAAACAATAGATTTAATCTGCCTTCAGTTCACCTTGAAGTAGAAAAACGTTCCACTGTTTTCCAGTCAGTTGCTGCTTATAACGAGCTCCCAGAAAATCTTATCGAACCCATGTCACGCCAGTTATTCAAAAAAGCATTTAAAAACTACTGTTTAAGCCAGTATCGTCTTCTATGATATGTGCCCAATAAGTGTCAACACTTTCCAAGGGCTTGTTTCCTATACAATTGATGTGATAATGATTTTAATTTGTATTTAAGGTTCTTGTACATGTACTTTGGAAACAATAAAGGTGTAAAGGTGTAAGCGATGAGAACAGAATAAATATGCCTCCGAGCCTTGATATGAGCAGCACAGGAGGAATGAAAGGCCAATTAGCGAAATAATTCCCAGACTATCGTTGGCGAGATACATGCGTGCATGAGAAGAAGGTCAATTGCTCAAGAAGCACATGAACTAACCAGGTGTGTTGCCAAATCTGCAGAGCGATTTTAAGAAGTAAATGTAAATAAATCGCAGTAGATACTTTTACCACATCCACTAGGAAATAACGTGGCGAGCATAAATTAACAAGATCGACAGACCACATAACGTATAGCACATTTCCAAAGTACAATGGCGTAAGGAGAATTAGAAATAAAAAGTACATGGGATTTGAAGTTTAGTTACCAGTAATAAAATAAAAAAATATTACATTAAGACGTTCTACCAGAGGAAGAAACAAGGGACACACAGAATGCCCGAAGAAATGGGGAACCCATGCACGACGATGTTCCCACACAGGATCAATAGAGTCCGGAAAGATGAATAACAACAGTACAAATCACTATCAATAGAAGTATGGAAGTGCAAGGGAGTAAAATGGGACCAAAGGAAATACGTCCAGTGGGCCTAGCTAAGGGAGCTTATTAGTTTCTTCTTGGGACGATACTCCCCAAATCATCGAAAGGATTATTTTCTAGGTTGGACGATGCATTAAGTCTAATGCACATGTATGACTTGCGTCGGCGTTATCAGCAGCATCCGATTGTGTTGCCGTGATAGAGACGATAGTTTGACTATAGACTACACCACACTTCATGAGCTCTATGGTACGACGCATTTGGACAAAGCGCTAAAAAATAAAAGTGTAAAATCTTTGCGAATTCAAACTCGCTCAGCACTTGGAGAGATAGCTGATTGTTTACCACGGGCGGTTACTGTAATGTAAAAATGGTATAAATTTAGAACTGCTTACAGTTTTTCGAGGCAGCCTAATAATGTGCAAGATAAAACTGAGGCTACTTCATGGGATCAATCGAGTTAGCTCTTTGCTGATAACACCGACGAAAGTCGTAACTAGCCACCCACATTCGAGATTGAGGCTCCTCAAGAGTCGTAGATGAAACAAGAAACGTTAGGTTTGAACGAAGATGGGGTATAATAGCGTTGCCGAGCTGTATTGCATGCACTTCAAAAAGAGGAAATAATAGATACCCGAGTAATTTCCACGGGTCCCGCTGGCATAATTACTTGTCAGTCTAGCAATAAGACTGCTTACCGTAGTTGAACTATTTAACTATCTATACGCATGATTTAAAATCATAGGCTTGTTTATTTTTGAACGGCATTCTGTGTGTTTGATTATATTTGATCAAATATAACAAAAATGCAAAAAATAATTGACGCAGAACTATTGGTAAAAATTTTTGCCTTACCTGTGTAATATCTAGATTTACTAAGAAAATTTCACAAGCCCTACATTTCCCGGTAATATGCAATTTACATTTGGCGTTTTAGAAACGCTCACAACACTTAACGATGGGATAACCTGGCCCGACACCTCTTACAAGCAACACTCTGTAACAGCCACTGATTATAATACTCTTACAATCAACACTCTGTAACAGCCGCTGATTATAATACTCTTATAATCAACACTCTGTAACAGCAGCTGATTATAATGCGTTATTTCCAGGAGTTATTATAAGAGGTGCTCCAACACATCGTCATAAAATTAGAGAATGGGTGATGGTTATAGTAAAATTAAAAAAAATCTGAGGCAACCACTACCTACTATTAGAAACGTTGCTAGAAAATGCAAGAAATTTAATACAGTTGTAGGCCGGCAAAGATGGTGGCAGACCAGGAAATATAAATGAAAAGTCACCATTGCGCATTGCTCACAGACCAACGAAGTCTTTTCTTAACACGTTACGAAATTCAAAACTTCTTAAAATAGCAGGAACCGTAGTAAGGCAGGACACAACTAGGACATTGAATTGCACCGCTTGTAATGTAGTTTCACCTAAGAATGTTCTGTTCCTAAAGACAGCCTGAAATTTGTGCTGGAACTTATAAAAAGTTTACAAAATTTGGCATAACATAATATGGCCAAATGAGACAAAAACTGAACAATTTAACTACAACGCGGTGACAGGCTGAGTGGATAAGGCGAAGGACTTATAACTCTTCCAATACCACACACACTGTAAAGTTCGGAAGAGCAGCGACAGGATATCGAGGTGCTGTTCATTACCATACATCGCAGTCGACTTGAAGAACTTCTGAAATCCATTAGATTATAGTGTTGAGTCAAACACACAAACGGAAATACTGATCATCACCAAAATTTGGTCATTTGCGTCCTTCAACATTTCTAATAATTCTTACAAATTTCATGAACTATCCATTGACAAGTTTTTGAGTTGTACGTCTGACAAACGTGTTGATAAATGTTTGAGTGTTATCAACGGTGGTGCTAAGTCGTGTGAATATGGCTCACGAACCAACTCGTGGACGATGAACACAGTGCGGGCAATCGGTCTTTGGTTCAGTTCGCTGGACAATATCCTCAGGCTCGTCCCATGCGAGTGTCCCACATTATAGCGCATGTCGTAGGTGGTCAGTCTACGACCTTCCACCATCGTATTCCGAAGAGCAGCAATATTTTCATGCTGGTGGACGACGTCCTGAATATGGTTCATAGTCGAGTCCAAATGTTTTCTTCAATATCTGATGCGTTTCTGCAGGGGTTTTCCCAGGTTGCAGCAACAGTCTGTACAAGACACGTTGCCCTCAAAAATTTACAATCGTCAGTTTCGCATGCCACGTAACACACGGCAGTGGGAAAATGCGCTAAACGTTAAACGTGACAGCTAGCATCCTAGCATTAAGCTAGCCGCTTCAGGCGCTGACTCACAGAATGTGGAAGGGGTACCATCTGGCTATGTATCGTCGTAATAGCTAAAGGTTCTTCACGGGTCACACAAACATTCCTGGAATTATATATATATATATATATATATGTACATATCGCATATAGATATACTGTACATGTATTTCGTATATTATGTGGTTTAGATAGGCAGTCACTACAATTCAACTGACGAAATTTAGTTCCTCTTTCTATGATTTTCTTTACTAGATTTATATTGTTGTCTTTATTTTCTGAAGCTGCAGAATTTTTACATATTTTATTTTTTTACTGTACGCTTCGCATTTTTTGAGCTGTTTTTCCGGTAATCCGTTAATGTTATCAATGCTCCTCAGTTTTTTTTCTTCAGCAGAGCTTCTACATGGCCGATGATGCTGATGACGTTGAACAGAGTTAATTCTTTTTACTACGTTGCTACGAGATTTTCATCTGAACGGCGGCAACTCAAGGAACATGACACTAACAGGTTAACGCACGGGGCGGAGCCAAGCTGTAGTGGATCATGGGAAATGGGCTTGTGACGTCATAAAAACCTAGTACGTTTATCAGTAGCTACTTTGCATTGTTTCTTCATCATTTCATTTGGGCCTCCAGAGTGTCCTACATGTCCAACAGTCTTTATAGTTGCACAAAAATATGTATCAAAGCATCTACGAACTTTTTTTTAGCTTTCTGAATGATAAAATTTTCTTATTATTTAGGTTGTTTTCTCCGTTACAGGCGTGCACCCGGTCGGAGAGTATCGGTAAAATGTTGCCCTAAGCTGTGCCGTCGCGTACGCGTCGTGAACATAGCCGCCTCTCCTAATAGTAAAAACTACAGCATCATTGGAAAAATTGTGGATTTAACATTCGCCAGTTTCAACAACATTCCGTAAGGCAGTTTAGGTATGTGGAATACGTTTAGGTAATTTTTTTGCAAGTTAGTTAACGCAAGTCGGACGCCACCCTACTGTTTTACTGCTGTATCGCGCGCAGCGTATAGCACATGATGTTTTTCTTTCTAATTTTACCGAGCAATTGTATGGCTTCTGCGCATTATACATAGACTTATGCTTCAATGTTACTTTGGAAAGTAAAGTGCATCTTTGGTCCTTTAATGTTTTTCTCACAAATCTTGTTTAAAAGTTTTCTATCTCAGCATTCAATCTCTCGCATCTGAGTCAATGTATGAGGCAGCGGTTTGAAATTATAGCTGATAGCAGATCATTGGTAGAAGACGAAAGTATATCGAAAACATTGCGGTATTCACTCATATAAATCCATCTTTAGAATGATATATTACTTTCAATAAAATTCACGTGATTTATTGCATTTGAAAGACGATAAACTTGGCTCTAAAAGCGTTTCTGACACATGCAGGCATTTGCCGGTTGAATTCATCTGCTCTTTTACAAGCCTTTTAACCAACGTTCTTTAAAAATTTTACCCTTCAGATAGCTAAAAAAAAGTTCATTGATGCTTTGATAGATATTTTTGTGCAACTTTGAAGATTGTTGGACATGTAACACTCTGGAGGCCCAAATGAAATGATGAAGAATCAATGCAAATAGCTACTGATAAACGTACTAGGTTTTTATGACGTCACAAGCCCATTTCCCATGATGCACTACAGCTTGGCTCCTCCTCGTGGGTTAACCTGTTAGTCTCATAATCCTTGGCTGCAACTGTAGTACGAATCCTAGTGACAAGTTGTTCTTGATTTATTTACGGCGAAGTTGGTAGCGACCTTTATTTGTTGCTGCTGTACTTAATTGCGAGTTAAGTGCTTGCAGGACAGGGATGCAGCCTTACTGGAATGTTGACGTACTAAAAAGATAGCGAATATTCATGTTTGTTTTGACGGCAAAAAGTTTGTGATAGTACCGGTCACTGTTCTTGCTCGTGGTACAAAATCTGCTAATAAAAAACCAAAGTACCTGTAAATTTGATTTGAATTATTATTTAACTAGAGCACTCTGAGAGTGCATACTTCCGCCAAGAGAGGCAACGGTAGCAAAAAATTCAAATTGGATCTGAAATCATAATTTTCTTTGTATAAACACCAAAATCTAATCACTTGTGCCTTTTAATAGTAATAACAGCTAGTGTAATTTTCTTGAAGATCCTTTATAACTTTTTGAGTTATACTGCTAACAAACGTTAAGACAAACATGAGTCAAACATACGAACGAACAAACCGACCTGCGCCAAAATTTAATCATTTATGTCTTTTAACATTATTAACAACCCCTATAAATAGAGGTTTAATATAGATTTTTTGAGTTATTGTGCTAGCAAGCATAAAATTAAAAACAGTGACAAACGAACGAACAAACGGATCATAATCAAAATTTGGTCATTTACTCTTTGTAATATACCTAAAAACTCGTGTTAATTACATAAAAATCCATTCATAAGTTCTTGTGTTATGACATTGAGAAAAATGAGGCAGACAAACAAACAAACGGTTGGACAAATCTTCACCAAAACTTAATCATCTGTTCCTCCTAACATACCTAACAATCTCTGTAAATTTCGTCCAAATCGGTTCATAGTTTTGAGTTATTTTGGTGACAGACAGACAGACAGACAAACAACCAGCCAGACAAACTCGACGAAAATATAACCTCCTTGGTGGAGGTAATAAAAGACGGATATGAGCCTTGTCAGTTTATCCACATCCTCTTCAAATGAAGCACACTGAATGGCTCAAATCAGATGTCCAGAAATGGTCACGGAAAGAAGCCGTGGCAGCTCCTGGACTTCGCTCACACCTGCTGCGTCTTGGCTTCAAGAGTCGCTACCTCGACTCAGGGGAACTGACTGCTCGTAATTTCCCCATAGTTCTGTTTTGTTCAATTTTTTCTCAGTTATCATCATCAATTGACTCAAACTAGGAACTTTTCAATAACGAGATTGATGAGCGCAAAAACACTATCGTTAATAAGTATTTTGATAGTCTGGGTTTTGAAACACTTTCACTGTAATCTGGGAGATACCTAGAGCGAGAGTTATAGCTGCGCAGCATTTGGCACGCTGTTAATGAACTACAATATTCACTGACAAATAGAAATAATAAATTTACTTATATCATACCCGTTCAAGAAACACATGAGATTTAAAACAGTGCTTCACGTTGAAATGTCTCTGTATCCCTCCGGAGTTCGTAATCCGCTTCCGCTCTTCATGTTTTCTTGCAGAACGCAAGCTCAGTGAGGCAGAACAAAGTTGCATATTTTTCTAAAGCCGCAATTAAAAGGCACACAATACAAGGCAAAACCTTCAGGGTCCCTGGGGCGATACTCTGCAACTTGCTGCATGTGTCTTATTATTTTTGGGCCCCCGTGAACTTTAGCTGGAAAGTTGGTGGGTGAGACGCAAGGTTGTGCAACTTTGTGGCTAACGCAGACTGATGGTTGCGCGGGGACTTGGCGGGCGAGCAGGTGCTGGTAGTTCTGTGATTTGGAGTACGGTTAGTGTGGGGAACTAGGTAGTTGGGGTACGGTTAGTGGGAAACTAGGTATTTGGGGTACGGTTAGTGCGGGGAACTGGGTATCTGGAGTACGGTTAGTGTGGGGAACTAGGTATTTGGAGTACGGTTAGTGTGGGGAACTGGGTATTTGGAGTACAGTTAGTGCGGGGAAGCGATGATTTGCAGTACGGTGAGTGGAAGTGTGCTGATCTACAGCACGAGACAGCCAGGACGGGTTAGTTGGAGTACTGTAGTGCGGGGCCCAGTGCTGTGAGATGTTAAGTGTGGGGCGTTGGGAGGGTGGGTATGTACTGTCATCGTCTGTAGCGGCTAATTTGCAACAGCCTAGAAAATAATTCATGTCGCTCTTCCACTCACAGAAATACGACATCTCTGCTTGTCAGATTGTACATAGCTTTGTTATTTGTTATAAAGGCTAATTTATTCGATCGGATCCAGATATTTTCCACTGTGTGACAATAACACTCATTTGCTTGTACTGCGTTAGGATGAATCTCATCCAACGCATATAATAAGAAACAACGGCTATTTCCACTCATCAGCATCATTTTTTTTATTCTAAATTATCATGTAGGTCTAATAAAAATGCTAATGATACAAATATAAAGAAATATGTTATGCGACAAACAAAACATCTATCAGCAACAGGAAACATTTCGGATGCTCGAAAGAACATAATATTATGTTTAATTTAAAACCATGCAAAAAATATGGCGCCACGAATGAAGTTCTTTATGATTATTGGTTAAAAACCTTTTTGCATTTAGTTATTAAATCCATCAAAGCAACTGCTCCAGCTGATGTAGCACTGTCAGCAGCATTTGTAATTGCATCCCAGAGTGCATCTTCGGTTGATGTCTAATTATATATCCTTTCAGAACTTTTTAAATCTGGTTTTAATCAGGTGAACACACTGGCCCCTTAATCAATCAATCAGTGTTCAGAGAACTCCAAACTACTGTATGTGTTCCTGACGTTTCTTAGCTAATGAGAAAGCGCTTTCCCATGCGCATAAGCTTTCTCTTTGATGACACTTGCTGCTTCTTCAAACAACGGGTTAATGTCCTGTTATCGTCCAACAAGGCAGCATAGGTGTTGATGCCAATTTAATAATGCCATCTGGAAATATTTTAGGACCAACCAGCTTCTCTCCAGTTCAATTATGCTGGCCCGAAACATATCATTACTCCGCTTCCTCCTTCTTGGCGTTCCAGCAGTCAAAACTAAATTTCGCTATTTGTAGCCCATGTTTTACTCCACGGCATTCGCTAGTAAAGAGAACTATTGAACAGTCTTTCTCTGTGTAATCTTCTGTTCGTAACTCACGGTGAACAGCCATTAGATGAAACCACGTAACTGGTTTAACGCTCTTGCCTTCCTGCTTCAGGTGGCAATAGCTGGTAGATTTCGGAATATCTACCCTAACACAACGCTTAAGCGATTCTCGACTAGTCAGCTCTGGTCTTCATAACTTCCATTATTATACTATACGAGACACGGTACTTCTGGAAATAGCCCCTTGAAGAGTTAGTTGAAGATTCCACAGATATCTTGACTGTTCAATCATCTCTTCCAAGCTCTGAGACGATGATGACCTTCCTATTAGATGATAAATAAGATTTTTATCCTATAACAATTTTTTTTTCTGCATTTGCCTAACCATTTAGGCCACGGTTGTTTACATTTACTCAGAGTCCAATTGATTTTACTACATTATGTGCATAAACCTGTTGCCATCATTAATTTGGTAAATATTGTAATTCAAATGAAATAAACCAAACTCACGTATTTCTCTCCGATGAGAGGTGTTCATGGCACGAATAACCCCTTTGGTGTGACGAAAACACCAAGCTGTCTGATAACTTGACATGCAGCTCCGTAAATCTTACGGGAAATTGTAGTTTACTACAGAAATTCCGTAATTTCTTCAAGGCTATCGACGACTGCTTTCATGTCACCTATTTAGAGTGGTATCACATGGCAGCAACACAGCATAAACTGTCATTTTACGTGATATGCAAAGTGGGACCTCATTGATAATTTTATTTATTTCTTTTGGAAGTTATCATTTGAACGAACGATTCAGGTTTTACTTGACTAACCATGACAGTAAATATTACCAGAATTCGTAACTTATGCATAACTCGATAAGTACAACACCGCTGATTTTGTGCTTTACTTAGTTATGAGTCAGAATTGCTTCTGACAGGCGCTTTATACACAACACAGGCACCTGTCTAATCTTAAAAAAGTACGAACGATTCATTCATACATTTCAGACGAACGATTCATATGTACATTTGAGACTACTGCATTAAGCAGCAGATGTAGGATTTTTGAATATGCATAGGTATGTAGATACGGTGCATATACCTATATATATATATAAATATATAAAAGGAATTGGCTAAGGTAACTTCTTCTAATAAATTCAAAGTCGACAAATTAAAAATTACCGTTTCGGGAGTTTTCTTTCTCCCATCATCAGAAATTTCTAATAAAAGTTATAAAGGATGCCTAACAAAAAAATTTTTATTTAAGATGACCTAGGTTTTGTTATGTTGACAGGGTGGGGCCTAAAGGGCGAATGATCATGGTGTGTTATGGGGTTCTTATATAGGCGTCGGACGGTAAGGGAAGCTGGGGAAAACGGACACACAGTCGGAGGAAAAAGTGTCAGTCGTGGGTTGTGACGAGTGGTACAGCTGTAGTTATTGTATTGAGGCTAGGATTTGTTGGATAGTGAGTAATTCTAGGGCGGAGAAAAAAAAAGAACATGTACAGTCGGAGGAAAAATGTCGTTCAGGTGCTGTAGTCTAAACAGCGAATGGACAGAGCTGTGAAAAGGAGCCGGGTGTCAGCTCCTGTACAGTCGGTAGATGTGGAGCTAGTTAGTCGGGAATCGTGTGAAGAGGTACAGTTGAGGTCATAATGTTGAGGTTTGGTCTTGTTCTTTGGATGTAAAGGGATTCTAATTTTGTGAGTTCGATTGGATAAGAAGAGTCAATGATTGAGCAGTCATTTCTGCTGATGGGATGGTTATTCTGCTCAGCATGCAGGCGGGGAGCTGACTGTGAAGGTTTTGCAAGTGGTAGACCGGTTCGGCTGGATACACCTAAATGTTGGTCAATGCGGGCTTTGAAATGTTGTCTAGTACTACCAATGTACGAGGCATTGCATCCTCTGCATTTAAAACGGTAGATAACACCAGACAGGAGCGGTGTGGGTGGTTTGTCGTTAAATTTAAACTATGACCCCATGGTAAATGTGTTTTTATACGAAAATTTAAAGTTTATGTGTGGGTAAGCTTCAGAGAGGAATGTTTTCAATGAGTTTGCTGCTCAAATAACTTCACACCGGTCCGCTACAGCCGCTATGAAGATGACACCTTCTTAATATTTAAGAATCAAACAGATTCTCATTTATCTAAATAGTAAATGAGGAGATTTTTGAGTTTGAGACTTTTGTAGTAAATGATGAGCTTTACCTTTGTCTCCTGGCTGGTCGGTGTGACATTTTTCTGACAATTTTGCGTAGCTGTTTTTCTTCCAGTTTATAATTGGAGGTCATTTGGGATTGGAAGTAAATATTCACATGCTGGTGGTCTATGCCATCTTGTGTTGTACTGGCGAACTTCTTTCTTTTCTGGAATTTCTGCGTCTCTTTGTCTATGATGCTCATTGGAAAATTGTTATTTGTCAGAACTTGTTTGATGCGTTGTATCTCACTATGAAAAGCTTGCAAATCACTAAATATAGCATAGCCTCTGTTGAGGAATGTTTTTATTACTTCCAATCCCAAATGACCTCCAATTATAAACTGGAGGAAAAACAGCTCGCAAAATTGTCAGGAGGAATGTCACACCGACCAGCCAGGAGACAAAGGGAAAGCTCATCATTTACTACAGAAGTCTCAAACTCAAAAATCTCCTCATCAGTAACAACATCCACCGTCACCTAAGCGAGTATAACTGCGTGTACCAATACACCTGCAACCTAGGAGAGTATAACTCTTTAGCAAAATACACTAGCGGGCAAAATAAGAGAACGATTTTCATTATTTGAAAATAAAGCTTAACCATGTAGAGTAGGTTAATGAATCTTTTGATGGGGCTTTAAGGAATGTATTTAACATATTTCTACAAAATATCAAGACAAACATAACTACATTTAATACATTAGAGCAATCTAACAAACAATAACAAAAATTGAACAGTGCAAAATAAGAGAACGATCGTCTCTAAAACATTCTCACATTTACCCCGGTCATTTGGCAACATTC
>LQNS02278070.1:38672317-38690542 GCA_001587735.2 Parhyale hawaiensis
GCGATAGCAGGCTGCAACCAGCAGTTCAAGGTCGGCTTCAACACAGCCACTCGGGCTGCTCAGCCCTGCCAGTCGGTTACAAGAAATCGAGCCAACGTTCCCTCCTGTCCTTTATACCTTCATGCTTTAGGCCGATCTATGGCTGCTTGTGTTTTTTCTTGCTACATAGGATTTTTTCCCAGTAGAATGCAATAGGGCAGAAAACTCTTGTATTAAATGAACATTGCCTGGTATAAGTATTCTCAAACTTGGTAGCAAAGAAACTATTTGTGGAAAGTACCCAACGTCTGCAATACGAGAAGACTGCGACAAAATATGTCGGTGTTACTATATTATCAACTGCTGTTAGTGTCTAAACTCTGTTCCTTACGCATATTTTGCTAACAAAATTCCTATCATCTGGCGTCGTTGAATACAAAAGAAAAAAGAAATAAGATTAACGGTATTTTCGATGTTTATTATGTCTCAAGCCTGTAGTATTGGCTCACTTTGATTCACCCACTTGTTCGATTCACCTACTTGTTCGATTCACCTACTTGTTCGATTCACCTACTTGTTCGATTCACCCAGTTTTCGTCGTAATAATGAGTTTTTCTCCCCCTCAGTCGTAATCGGTCTACAATTGCCAGCTAAAACCCAATCCCAAATCGATTAAACGCACAAGAGTCAAGTTCCTGGTAAATTATCCGTAATTGTATTAGATTCTCTACCCGCACCGCTTGTTATTTATTTTTAAATGAAACTTTTTCAGAGTGCTGTATGAGGAAGCTAGGCTACACGACCACCTTCTGCATATTGCAGCAGCACTAAAACTATATGTTAAAGGTGCTGATGGTATCACTGGCTTGGTATTATTTTTGCTAACGTGCCAGGGGTGGATTCACATTTATTTTGGCTTGCCTGCCACTGTGATACCGTGAAAGTTTAAACACTTTTAGTTAGGATCAGTGCGCTTCCTGGGTTATCGTTATTAGACTTGTGTTAGCTCAAAGAAAGAGGACTACACAAGCAGATACAAGAAGTGTCACTCTAAAGAGCGTATGAGATAAATTTTCAAGAGACCTCGTGTTGAGAAGTCTGTATAGACTTCGTTATATGAAAGACTTCTGAAAAAGTAGTGTGTTTAAAGGGAATTCTATCTAAGGAATGTTCATTGTGAGGCGTAGGCTAAGCGTTGTTTTCCCTCTAAAAATAGAAAAACTAAGCATACACTAGGAATGGAAATAATAGCTTTATCGCAGAATTGACTACATCTCGACTATTAGGCTATAATTTCAGTGAAAATATCACAAAAAGGTAAACTTATGATTAGAGGTCGGATATATCGCAGTTTAAGGCGTTAGTGCAATAACTTCAATGAGAGCTATAAATATAATATACTAGGCCGTGTTCACACGTCCTTAATTTGTAACGCGTTCAGTCAAACTGATGGACGCGGCGCGTTGATTGATAGAAGCAGCTACAGCAAACGCGGGAGACTGAAGGATGAAGGATGTTTTGTGAACGCGCTGCGTCATTCAAGTTCAGTGAACAGAACCTATAAATAGTAAATTTATTCTCTGCAGCGTTTACAGATTACGGACAAATCGACAAAAAAATGTTTCTTTTTTATTGTCACTTTAATGATCAGAATCGCTGTACTCCCGTTGAAGACAAGGAAACTGGAAAACCGGAAATTGTTGTCAGAACACGGACGCCACCTTTGATTTGGAAGCCCAACTAATTGGTCTGCGCTGATTTCTCTTCTATCGGCTTATCAGGCTATAATAATTTTAGCAATAGGCTGTTCCTCTCAAAATAAGGGTATAAGAATATGGGATACGAATGTGACTTCAAACCGACTCGAAATATACGCGAAAATGTTAAGAAACGATATCATAACCGAACACGCGGCTTCATTCGTTTGAATGAAGGACACTTCTACGTGCGGACAGAGATAGAAAAAAGTTGACGCCCAGTTCGTGTTCATTTTCGTGATTGAACGCGTTACGATGAGGGACGTGTGAACTCGCCCTTAGATAACATAAAATATTGCATTTATGACTTGCATTGTAGTATGAAGTCATGTGACACGTGGCACTTATTATCACTGATAAAATAAATGCCACGGGTCACAAGACTTCATACGCTATGACAACTGATTCCCTTATAAATTATTGTTCATTTTTTTCGTTGGGTAAAAATATAATTGAGTTGCAAATTCTCAAAATCTGATGATTAAATTTTTGTAACCTTTTTCGTTCAGGGGATACATCATGGGTACAGGTAAAGCGAGATATTCGCAAGAATCAGTCTCGCCATTGAAAAGAATTGTCAATTAGCATAAACGCAAGGCATACTAACAATATGTATTTGAAACTGCTCTAAGTGTCCTTTGATCCGCTGACATGCAAATCCCGTTTGCTATGCGACCTTTTTTGGTCCCTTTAATTTTTTGCTGTATTTGTCTTTTCCTTGTTTCCTATTTCTTCAACCCCCATTTGTTTAGGTGCACTAAGAGCATTTTTTAGGTACAAGAAGATCAATTTTTAGGTGCAATAAGAGCAATTTTTAGGAGCTATAACTGCAATATTTTAAGCGTAATAAATCCGGGCTGTACTTACTATGCTTATAGGGTCTGTAAATTTTCAAACAACTAATCGTGCTGATTCTAGAAAAATTACGTTTTTTGCTAAATTTACTAATTTCATTGAGAGGCGGTAATAGCTTTTTGAATAAAAAAATAGATATCACTGTTTCATTGCACCAAAGAAGCAAAAATGGACAACACAAATGAGAAAAATATGTATGAAACAAGAAATCATCCATTAAATGTATACAATGGCTAAAAAAGCCTTATCTGCGCAACATGACCCTCATGACGTTTAACAACTTATATAATCCTTGAATCCATGCAACCAGTTAGTTTCTTTATTGCAGAAGGTGGAACTGCCCTTGCTACTGCAGCAGCAGCAGCATCCCACAAGATAGATCTTGAGTTGTACTGCCTTCCAACTGCCTTCCATTTTCCTTTTCTGAAGGGCCCAAAAGTTTTCAATTAGGTTCAGCTCAGGTGAGCACGGTGGCCAAATCATCAGTTTCTCTCCATGGAACCCCAAAGAATCCAGAAATGCTGTGGTAGTACGGGCTGAGTGAGAAGGCGCATTATCATGCATGGAAATCAATTTTCGAAGCAACGAAAGGGGTATACCATCCAGTCATGGGACCAAGGCGTTCTTTAACATATCACAATATGATGCAGATGTAATTTTCATGCCATCAGTTACTCTAACCGGACCTACAAGTGGATCCCGTATGATACCAGCCCATATCATACTATCACCTTCCTGTCGTGCACGTTTTACGCGTTGATGACACTCACCACCAGGTAGCACCCAACCCTTACTCCACCCATCAGGTCCATCAAGGGTTGTCCGGGTTTCGTCGGTGAAAATAGCATGATTCATGTTGATCTTCATATATTTCTCTGCCTATTCCAACCTCAGATGAGGCAATTTCATGGGGGATTTTATAGAAGCCCCCCATTTTACAGATTTTACAGGAGCGAAGGATGTCATTTCTTGTGGTTTTTGGTACTTCAGGAAGCCCAGCATCCGTAAAAATTAATTTACTGGTTTACCTGGGTCTTTTACGTAGCCGACAAACCACATTTCTCATGTCTCTATCAGTAACAGTTCTTGAATGCCCAACATCTGATCATTTTTTCCGTGGTGGTGGGTCCTTCAAGAATCTGGTCACTGTGTGAATATGGCGTCCTATTTTTCAGGCAATGACATCAGGAGAGGTGCCTTTAGCAGTTTCTTTGATGATAATTTTATTCTCCTCGTTAGTTGGAGCTTTTCCACGTCCCATTTTAGCAGAATATGCATGAAGCTACTATAGTCGTTCACCTCAGAAAGAGAAAAAAAATGCAAAGAGTTGTCAATCAGGAGACACAGCAAAATGTAAACAAGCTCATCATTGGTGCCATAAGATGTCAAGATTTCCCTGCAAATTTCATGGAAATTTGATTGCGGAAAAATGAGATATGGCCAATTTGTGGTAAAGCTATTATATCCGTTCTATGTGTATAAATATTGGCGTAACCTAAGCCTTCATATTTTACTTAAATTTTAAATTAAAATTCATGCAGCTAAAAGTATCAGTAAGCTCTCAGCACAAACGAACATAACAGACTGTGCCGTGGCCGATCTTGCTGTTGAGTTTTTAAGATATCGGACTACATCAGAAGTATTTTACCTTATGCTTATTAAGGTAAATAAATGTTGGCGAATGAATTATAATTATCTGTGAGTGAAATAACGCATGAGGAAGTGAATGGTGAAATTTGACACAAACACAGATATCTGGTTTTTGCGCATGTTTCTTTCTAAGGATTTGAGCGTAATGTTGTATTGGAAAGACGTATATTATTGTAGTTATTAAAATTGAAAGCTCTCGAATACTGTATGTGTTTCAAACCATGTAATATTACCCTGACCTTTAAAAAAAAAAAAAATTTCAACAAAGCCTGGATGTTGATTTAAGGCAGATCGCCCTCTATATATTACAGCAGCATCAAACGATGAAATAAGAAAGGAGTACGAGCGATGGCGTAGTATCGCTTCACTTGTCGACAGGCACTTTTGTAAAGTTAGCTTTTCAATGAATTTCACGGGAGCGTAAACATCTCAACATAAAATACTCGTCTATCGAGGCAACACTCTCTTGACGTTGTAATTAACAAACTGGTTGAAGGTCTCAAATCTCTACTATATCGCCTTAAAATACTAGGTAAGCCTCCCTCCTCCGAATAATACGATCAAAAGGTCTCTGTTAAATGCAAGTAACACCTCAGATACGCTTTCACATCAGAAATCTGCGCAGTTTTGCGCGTGCACTGAGAATGCCAAATTCAGTTGAGTGGGAAAGCTCGTTTCACGTAAGTCTGTTTATCAAAGTTCCAGAATAATATTATCGTAATGGTACTAAAGTTATAAACCGTCAGCACATGTACATAAATATTCCTGTGACCCGTATCACGACACATGTAAATAACCGAATTCCTCTTTGTACTAAATAATGGTTGAATATTTATAATATTATTCTGTTTTATATAGGTTTCGCCCATCTGTTCATTCGTCAGTTCGTTATGGTTTTTTGTATTAGATAGGGAAAGTTCAACTCACAAGACACTCTTTAACCATAGCAGTGCTTTTGACGCTTCATGAAAAAAATATCAACCGGAGTTGAAATTAAGATCTGAAGTCGAATTTATTAGTATCACTAGAGAACCCATCTCTCAAAAATGACGGCAATAACTTGGTAACAAAGCTTTTTCTTGTTCTTGCTTGTGCCAGGGTTTTTGTTACAAAACTTATGCTTCATACCTGTGGGAGGATCTTCATTAAAGTAACGAATGTTGTGCCGTTATGTATTTGCGAAAACAAAATTTTCCTCTTGCAAGTAAAAGCGTGAATATCAGTTTTGAAATGCCGAAAGTCAAGTAGCACCGAGAAAATTTAGTTCAATTAAAATGATTCGCCGAAAATGTTCAGTGATAATTGTATGTTTGATACCAGTAGTTAAGTGAACCATCAGGATGAAAATTTGACTACAATACTCATACGTATTGAAAATCTTTTGGCCTCTGCTCAGCGTGAGTTTCAGCTGCTTCAAAGAATTTCATCTAAAAAGTATGCAAAACAGCTTATACACGACATGAGGAAAAACTCTATCAAAGATACAGCCTTTCATCTACCACGCCCAAAAGGAAAATCATATCAAACTTGCGGGACCCGTGGAAATTCCACGGTTTGTTGATGTTCTCACTTTTGTAGCTCTTCAACCTGACCTGCACCATAAATAGCGCCTGTCCCTTAATCCTTACGAACTGCGTTTAACTTCAAGTCTGCTGCACACGAGAGTCGAAACATGGGAAGTTTCTCCCTATCCTTCCTAGTAAGCTGCTGTGTATGCAGCTTCGACTTGTCTACTATTATTGTAGTCAAAAACTGCTTAAACTTTGAGCTGCGACGGCTTTTCCGCCACAGTGAGTCCAACTTGCTCAGTGTCAGGGTTTTCTGAGGGGGAACGGTCCCGTATGGCTCTCGCGGGCCGCCAAGCTTGCGTAAATAGGCCTTCTTTGCCGGGCTGGGGCAAGATGATGCCTGTGTGGGCGGTCCCGGTAATACGCACGGGCCGTCCGGCCTGCTAAGTGGCCTGTAGCTGTTAGCCGTAGCGGCTAGCTGCTTTGGCTAGCATGGGGATCCCTCCTTTGGCTTGAGACTATGGCAGACCCTGGAAACACCGAGGGTGCAGCCGTTGCCGTGTGGTTCTACTAAGGCTTTAGCGGAGGGATTCTTGGAAGACCTGGGAGTGCTCTCTCCGCCGTGCCTTGTCCGTTAAGGCTAACCAGTTCGTGTTCCTAGAGTGCCAGACTGCGAGAGGGGTCTTCTCGACATGTTACCCACTCAGGCGTAATTTGTACTTCGAGAAAAACGTAGCAAAAGGTTTAAGCAAGAACAAAGTCATTTGCTAGTTTTATCTTGGACTATCTTGCAAAAAACAGGTTTCGAACCGTATTTCTTATCGGACCACAGATGATCAAATACAAGATATTACTTAATTCTAGAAACAATACTCTGTTCGCACAATACAAATATAAGCTTCAGAGAATACTAGTTAAGGTTACACAGAAAAACTGTTCCTTCTATCGTATACAGTTGACAACGCTAAAGAACAAACACGAGCGTTAAATATACATTCCAGCGGTGACGCAACCAAGTTACACGTGAGTTGAACCTTAGCACGTATGACAGGCAGTAGTGCCTACAGCGGCGTAAGCGGAGTCCTAAGTCACCCTATACACAACCTATCTAGACACTATGATATCACCGGAGGATCTCGTTGATGATAACCAGCAAAGTTTTCGCTCTAGTAAATTACGTTATAGACATGAAGCCAGCATAAAAACAAACATAGCAATCTCACTCTTCGGAGGTATTTTCAACCAGCAAGCAAGCAACCAATAACCAACAAACTAACCAACCAACCAACTAACCAAGAACAGTGATTTATTATGTAGTGGATATTCCTCTCGATTTTAATTTTTTTACCCGTATAATATTCACTGGCTGGCGTCTCGTGTCATTTGTAATATGGCAAAATACGTAGTCAGGACACGATACGGGAGTACAGAGTTAGCAGTTTTGGAGAGCCACGTTCTAAAGCATTTTTTTTTTTAAAGCGAAAGGGCGGTGTCTAAGGAAAGAAGAGAGAAAGGAGTTACAGTAACAAGAAACGTTTATGGAAGAAATATCCCTTTAGGAAAAACTGTAAATATCTGTTTGGACAATTTGTTTCGGAACCAAATAACTAATATCAGAGGCTTAAGTAGGCAACATTTTAAGACACTGTTAGAGCACTCAGTGAATTCATTTTTTGGCTACTTGTACAAGCAGAAGGACGGCTTTGGTATTGGCTTACCATCAGGTCCTACTTTCACTAACATCTTTTGTGCCATCACGAATGTAACTGGTTAAGAGATTGTCCTGAAAATTTGCGCCCCGTTTTATATCAACGATATGTAGACGACACGTTTTTACTATTCCGACACCATTCCCATACTTCTAAATTTCTTCGCTGTCTGAACAGTAAACACCCTAATTTCCATGGAATGTGAAGCGAATGACCAGCTCTCTTTCTTAGACGTTCAAGTGTTGCGCTCCAATAACTCTTTTGAAACATCCATTTTCAGAAAAAATCCTTTTACCGGCCTTGGCAACAGTTTTTTCAGCTCCATCCCAAGCGGTTTCAAATAGTTACGGTAACGATGAAATGATGTAGTGCGAATGGTATAGACAAGTAGAATAAAAGTATACGTAAGGCTTATAGTCAAAAACTAAAAGAAAAAGCCTTGATTACC
This sequence comes from Parhyale hawaiensis, assembly GCA_001587735.2. Classification (NCBI taxonomy): domain Eukaryota; kingdom Metazoa; phylum Arthropoda; class Malacostraca; order Amphipoda; family Hyalidae; genus Parhyale; species Parhyale hawaiensis. Next base: position 38,680,224 of record LQNS02278070.1, read on the forward strand.
AATAGGAATATTTTTAGTACCGTCACAAGTTAATAAATTTTTGAACAAGACAATCGACCGTCAACCCATAACCGCCCTAAGAAGAAAGTTTTTCTTCTCAGTACAATATTGTAGACCTTAGTTTTACAAATTGAAATCAGAGCTTTTAACATTGCTTTCAAGATATTTTAGTGATTCGATTTTAAAATTATCAGAGTACTGATGATGGGATAGATCCCGAAACGTTTATGAAGTTTTAATAAATTTTTTAACAAACTATGATTGCTTCCGTTACCTTGGCTCTTTTATTTATAATACAAATAAGTAAATCACTTGATGTCCTTGATTTTAATGGTAGTTCCGCCGAAATGTGAGACTGTTATATGTTTTGGGTATCTCTTGGACTTAATCTAGATACAAGTTTTCAATGCATCGCTAGTGAAACATTTTTGAGAGAAGCGGTTGACGTTAGAGTGTGAGTTTGCTCAATTGAGAGGTATGAGGACGCGAGAGAAATATTTCAGGCGCTGGCTTGATATAAAATTGAAGGTTAACATTAGCAATCATAGTCAATGAAATTAAGATGATTATGAAAGAATATGCTCAGAATGGTTGCATTGGCAGTGTACTTTTTCGAAACCTAAACATAGGAAACTGTGGAGTTTTCACGGCTTCATGACTATGAACTTGTGCTCGTCTGTGACCGTCTTTTAAATATTCCCTGGCTATTTTTTCGTGTCCTGGGATTGATCACGAGCCTTAGGTTAGACGGCTTGCGCTATGGAGACGGACTGCGTTGTATATGGTAGAGTTCGTCAGGGTTCAGTAACGGGTGTCAGCTTAGAGGGAGTAGATTATGCCAGAAGAGTTGCGTTTAGTTAAACTAGGGTAACGCAAAGAGGCGCAGCTAAGGTTTCCTTCATTGTAGAATACAAAAGTTCTAATTAACCGTGAAAATTTCAGCGGGTCTCGCTAGTACTTCTGAGTTTTTTTTTCTAAAGTTTCACATCGATATGAATCAGTACTCTATAATAATTCACGTCGAGTTTTTATTTAGTTATAAACATATTTAGATCTTTCCTGTCACGCTCTTTGGGATTAAGATAGGAAGACATTGAGCTCTTTCTACGGGGTACTTCCTATCGCGCTCTATGGGAATAAGATAGGAAGGAATCCAAGTCTTGAAGACGGTTTTGTATGAATACAATCGTACGGGGGAATACACTCCTACGGGGCTTGCACTCGGGAGCTCCAGCTGAGGAACCTGAGTTCGCCTGCATGACCGTTTTGGACATGTTAAAGCTTCAAAGGTGCTACGGTAGATGCCACTTCACTGCACCATATAATATGTATTCAATTTTTTGGGTAGATTGCTGAATATTCATTCGAGAAGTCTTCTGATGAGCAAAGAGCACAGGATGCTACGGGGTTTTCCTGAATGACTATTTTTCTACAGCTATTTATAATGATGGCTCGGGCCACTAGTCGATGATAACGCTGTAATGAGCTTAAATGTTACAAAACGGCAAATAAAGTTCACATAGAGTAAGACACAGTTCAACAAAACGCTGCCATGGATACATAGGATGATTTTAAATGAGGTTCAGGTCTATGCTATCCTAAGGATATAGAGTCCTGTTCACTCTCGCCATTTTCTGTCGAGAAATAGTGAGTTGTCTTCGCAGTGCACGTAACAGCTGACAGCAAGTAAGCGTGCAACTGCTTTTTTATTTCCCTGTCGTGTTAGCAGCATTTGAATATATGTACCTTGGTATTTTATAGAACAGTCCTACTTTCAATACGGTAATGTTGGAATATTTTGTTGCCGCTGCATTGTCACCCTATCTATGTACAATTGTACATGGAACGCAGATCTCCTAAGTTTGTCTAGATCAGTTGTTCTTAAGCTTTTTGGAGGTACCGAACCCTTGAAGTTCCATACATGGGCTCATCGAACCCTTCGTAGTACCTGGGAAAAACAAAATGCGCTTCTGTTTTTCTTAAGATTCGAAGCACATGTATTTAATCATATACTGTATCAGTGCACAAACTGTACCATGCATCGCTTACACACAAAGTCACTGTGTTCAGAGAACAAGACCAGCATGTGGAGGTGACGTCACGCATCATACGAGTGGGGTGAACCAAATCACCGAACCCCTGAAACTGACTCACCGAACCCCTAGGGTTCGACCGAACTCAGGTTAAGAAACACTGGTTATATCTTTCAACGCTTCTGGTCATAACTCGCTCATTCACATTCACCGGATGTTTTCCAGATTTTTTTCAACATATATTGGGATTTTGGTGTATTGAATAAATGAAGACAATGAAGTTGCTGGTGATTGTGGAGCTCCTACATGCCTAGCATCTTAGTAGTTAGTGCATGATCTCTGCATAGCTTCAAGATGTGAAGATGTGATAGGTCCATTCATTTCTACTTGACATCCAAAAAGGGAAACCATACTCAATCATGGGCAAAGTTAATTGCTTCCTAAGGGTAAGCGACTCGTTTATTTTACTTGCAGAAAATATTCCAAGCGCCCACACACTCTATTCCGTTCCTATGGTTACAGCCCTGGCAGCATGAGCTGTACACTTGGAATACTCTTGCATTTTTACACCAAAGTGTACAAAAATTACTTTCTTGCAATATGTTGTCCACAACAAGTTGTATATGACGAGAAGTAAAAAAGTGTGGAGTATTTTCCGCACTTTTAGCATGTAATGCGAAGTAGGACTTTTTGGCTCTGATGTTTTGGCGCCGATTTTTTTGGCGCCTTGGTTTTATTGGCGCCGAATACTTAGGTGCCCAATATTTAGGTTAGGTACGGTTAGGTTAGGTACGGTTAGGTTAGGTACGGTTAGGTTAGGTATGGTTAGGTTAGGTACGGTTAGGTTAGATATGGTTAGGTTAGGGGTAAAGGTGAAGTTTAGCTACAACGGATATTATCATGATTTTTATCACTTATTCAGGTAATATGAGGCATTTAAGACTTTTTCATGAATGACGTTTTTGTCGCAAATCCTTAGTTTTCGAAATTTTTGACTTTGAAGATACCATTGTTTCTCTATATGAAAAAATAACTGACGACCCCATAGGAACTTGGGTAAAGTTAAGTTAGCCTAGGTAAGGTGAGGTAAGATTGGGTTAGGCAACGTTCGGTAAGTTTAGATTGGGTTGGGTCACTTTAGGTTCCTATGGGATCGCTGGTTATTTTTCACATAGAAAAAAATGTGAAATTAAGAGTCAAATATCTCAAAAACTAAGTATTTGCGACGGAAACGTCATTTATGAAAAGAGTCTTAAAATGCCTCATATTGCCTAAATGGGTGATTAAAATAATGAAAATCTCCGTTGCAGCTAAATTTGACCTTACAAGGTTAGGTTAGGAAAAAGGCCATTGGAATATTTACGTGGTTTAGCCCACAATCACGAGATGCATTAAATAAATAATTTTAGTCAATATCAGTGTTGACGTCATCTTCTTCAGTATGTGAAAGTTGACGAGCGCATTTTACATATTGCGCGATTATTTCAGTGTTAGTTTTTAGATATCAATCTGTAGTAAAAGGTTTTATAATAATTTCATCTCGTCTATATTCTGTTTCAATTTCAATTAGCGTCAAACCATTCGGCGCCAAAAAATACCGAGCCCCTAATGAAAGTACATTACAAGTTAAGAGAAAAACCCCTGGCCACTTAATAATATAGAGTTTCTGAAACTATTCACACAAAAATGTCCTATGGGATACAGCGAGACAATTCGTACAATAACGAGAGGTTTTACTGCTACTACTGGCATCAGAATTTTTTGACTCTCCTGAAGTATCGCGAGGAAACAACTATTGTCCGGGCCCCTATTTTCACATACCGTGGCTCGAGTAGTTGTAAACACTGTGGGCTAAGCATATGCAGCTCAAAGTTGTAAGCTCTTGAGTCATTGTTGACTAAGAGACCAGCACCCTAAGGTATCGTCCATGGACTGATATCAATCGATCGCAGCTCTTCAGCTGCCTTTTCGATTTGGAGATTGATAATTATATATAATTACCAGAGGTGGGGAATTGCCGCCGTTCGTGGCCCAGCCTTAGGCCTCTGTTGCATCCGGCCCGTAGTTACTTGAGAAGCTGCAGGGCAATCAAGTAGCCTGAAGTGCCCAACTCCCATATTAAGCTATTATTAAATGATATCCAGCGCCGTCTGATCGTTACAATGATTGCGATAGCGCTCTACAGCTTAGACACATTGGAGTGTAAAATGGTGGATAATGAACATGTATTGTAGAACTAATATAGCGCAATCATGAAGAGTATGCGGTGACGAATACGTAAATATACGATGCTTTTTACACGATTTTTCATACGCAATAATAGCTGGAGCGAGCAGTGTTATAGTGTTGAACTTGATACGAAATATAAACTGGCATTAACTGGGCACTTACACTGGTGGTTCATCTAATGAAAAAGTTGCAGCGGTCGCAAAATGATCACGAGCTTTTCAACGCTAGGCAAATTAGGCTGTTACAGTTTACAAGGCTCAACAAGGCCGGTGACCGTTGAATTCCGGCCATTTTTACCGTTGTGAATGGGTCGCGCCCACCTCTGTTCATCACGTGGCGCAGTACGTTGCCTCCAGTTGCATTCCGCGCATTCCCTGCGATTTCTTTCTTCGTTTAGGATAACGCGATTTATCCTTCTTTTGGAGGTCGTTGCGGCGGCACCAAGCCCCCCCAATGACGGTTTTATGGGCCTGTAAACACTGAATTGCTTACTTTAGACTAACAGGCCTCGACTTTTATTGTGCACTCTACGCAAGGATCGATGTCGCCATTGTTAGTCTATGGATCTACTCCACATCTTGATGGTGCTCGTGAGTGAACTTGATGGGCTTGCAGTGTAATCTGCTGTGATATTGCCCCGAAGTCGCGAGCTGGAGCGGTGCAGGCGGGAGTGGATGGTGCGTGCGGGCTTTATTGCTATGGCTGCCTATGAAAGGTGAGTTGTAATGCGTACTAGTGCTTTTGGCAGTCAATATGGATTCAAAAAAATTTCCATAGACAAGTTTGTATTACTGCTGCTTGTAGCACCGGCTCTTATATTAGGAAGACCTGCAGCCGCTATGGCAGCAGTTTGATTTCCGATATAAAAGGAGGTGAGCGGTAAAACGTAGCCATCGTCCTTCTCAAGCAAATAGAAAGTACCGAAATTATGAACTTATATATAGCTGCAATAAGAAAATGATTTTGAAAAAATAGGTGGAATTATTGATGAGAGCACTGTGGCCGCTAATTCCGGTGCAAAACTAGCTGTTCAAGCAAATTTCAATTCTGTGGGCGTAGAGTCATATCTAAACATTCATTATATGAAGATATTGTTACTATGTTATGATATATTACAATGATATTAAGAGCCAAACCACGCCTGGGATACACTCTGACGAAAGGACGGCAGAAGCAGGCTCTCAGTAGCAAGAGTTCAGCACTGGTCCCGCTGGCCTGCAGTCCCGTGGCAGTTGATGTTCTTGCACGAGGACAGCCTGCAGTGAGGCCTGGGCCAGTCCCCAGCTATCAGGAGATTGGGTGTTGACCAAGTTATCGAAAGGTCGCTGCCGGGAGTCACCGAAAGAGCAAAGCACACATCCTCCCGCTTCTCTTCTCTCACACCTGCAATAATCTGCCAGAGGCGCAGCCCAAAATGCTGCAGCTGCACAGACATGCGGAAATCAAGTGCAACTGAGCAAAGCAACAGTTGCAGAGATTAAGCAAATTGCAATATAATTTGATAATCCTTTCTTACCTCGCCTGCGATGGATACACAATTAAATGAGGTTTTTGTTCCCCTTTATCTAGGATTTGATGTATTAGCAGTATGAAGATGTGGAGAAGCTGCCAGCTCCCGTAGCCAATCTGACCAATCTGAGAATCTCGCACACATTCCCTGGCATCCTGGGGTTCGAGTGCTTCCATAAGAAAATCTGCACTCGTACGAGGTAGCACTGAACCCACTGCCATTATTTATGTCAAGTCGGAGTTTCTGACGGCTCGGCCACCAACAGGTAGAGTCAGTTAATGCCCAGTTCCAGTCATAGCTTAGGTAACTTATTTTCCTACCTCCTACCTTATCTCCTGAAAGTAATGGACATTATAGTGGAGCCCTGAAAGAAGTTAAAAGCTTACAATACAATGAAAATCTTTAGTATTTGCTCGGTGGGTCTTCTGAGGATAATTCAAATCCCTTTTACTCATGTGAGAAGTTCGGGATCATTTATCTCTAAAGAACATATCAATTATGTGCATGACGACGTAAACAAAGCTGGAGGAGAACAGAAGACCAGCAGGTCAGTGGTGCGGGGCGAGCACTAGCTACACATAAATACTTCTCGTCGCTTACGTTAGTTCGCGGAAAAACTACGTTGTGTAAGTCGCCTAAAAATAATAACCATTTAACTAACCTTACGTTATTTCACCTTCGCCTCCGTACTGTCTGGAGCCACTGTCGACGTACGGAGGGTTGGATTAGTTCTTCATGTAGTGGCGTCGAGAGAAAAAAGTGTACAGGATGAGAATTGGTGACAGACACATTGGACAGCGTTGGAGCACTTGAAGCTATAACGAACAGATGATCAAATTAGTAGAATAACAATATTGCCAGCATTAAGTGTAGGGTTTGTGTTATCGGATCAACGAATTCAATTGGAGTTAAACTAAACAGGGAGATATTGTTTGTTTCAATTGAATTAACTGATCTGTAGGTTTTATTTCTCTGCTTATCAGTAAAGTTGTTGGAAGATTTGTTGACGCAAAAATATAAAAAGAACGTAGTTAACTTTACTCTACAACTCGATTCTTTTCTCCATGTCGGAGCTTATAGCAAGCTAAAAAGTAGGGTGTATATGTATGATGTAGATCAAGACAAATGTCATCAAAGAATGATACAACGAAAGCCTGCATAACCATCGAAAACAAATCAAGTCTACGGAAGATTGTCGTAAAGTTTCACTATGCATCTCTTGGTTTCACACCAGCCTACACTCTAGCCTTGACACACGTGTATCTACACGCTAGCCTCTTCACAGTTGCCTCTACACACTAGCCTCTACACGCTAACCTGCACACTTGCCTCTACACGCTAACCTGCACTCCAGCCTCTACACATTAGTCCCTACACACTTGCCTCTACACATTAGCCTCTACACGCTAACCTGCACACTTGCCTCTACATGTTAGCCTCTACACGTTAACCTGCACACCAGCCTCTACACGCTAACCTGCACACATGCCTCTACACGCTAACCTGCACACATGCCTCTACACGCTTACCTGCACACCAGCCTCTACACATTAGCCTCTACACGCTAACCTGCATACTTGCCTCTACATGCTAACCTGCACACTTGCCTCTACACACTAGTTTCTACACGCTAACCTGCCCACTTGCCTCTACACACTAGCCTTTACACACTAGCTTCTACACAATAGCCTCTACAAAATAGCCTCTACACACAAGCTTTTACGCGCTATCCTGCACACTTTCCTACACTACTTTCTACACGCTAAATGGCACATTTTCCTCTATCCAATGGCCTCTACACACTAGCATTTGCACGCTAGACTCTACACAATAGCATCTACACGCTAGCCTCTACATACACAACACAGGAATGGAAAAGTAAAGTCACTTTGAATACAAACACACCACAACTAGGAAACCCACAGGCACTGGTTCGGTCGCAGGAAATCACACACATTGGGCCCCAGTAGTGTACGGCTGTAGTCGACCACAAACTGTCTGGGCTATAGCGTCATAGTTATGGAATACCCGACAGACAACTACTCTCCCCCGACTTTAAGGCCACCAGTGCCCTCCCATGCAGAGACTATGAGTGCAAGAATTGCTGACGCTACACATTCCCGAGGGTCACGACTTTCCTTTCGTGGTGTGGGCTCGAACTCCCGACGTCTCGATAATCAGAGAAGTCAGAAGCCTTGGCACTAAGCAACTAGGTAGTTGTTAAAAACGAATTCGCTGTCTCAAAAGCTTGACGCCAACACTACCCCTTACTGCCAGCAGCTTCTCTTACATTTTATTATTTTCTGTGAGTGACAGAGACAAAAACATCTAACAAAACAATTATTTGAGACGAAGCATTTTCTAGCAATGTAACGCAATTACCTGCCAATTTTCTGAGACCAATTAGACAGGAGTAACGACACGTTGTTCGCTACCCTGCTCTAAAATATGCTTATTTTGATGCAGTGTAGCTAATTAGTTCCCCCACCTATCACTTCATTTTCTTAGGTCACTCATTTGATGAGTATTAAAGAACTGAGCAACCACCTAAATCTGGGCTATAGTTTACTTGGTAGAGAAAGTTATATCAGATAATTATGATTTCGTGCTTGTGTCTGTACGTGTTTGATTGTAGTGACGTCACCTAAACACCAGCCAATAGCGTGACTCGTTTGAAACATTCTTGCACTTTTTTTTGTAATGGCGGCTTGAGTACGGAAATGAAACAACCGTTTTTACCTCCGCCAAGGAGGTTATGTTTTCGTCGGGTTTGTCTGTCTATCTGTTTGCCTGTCTGTCTTTTTGTCGGTCTATTCTGTCTATGTTTGTCTGTCTTTCTGTCATGAAGATAACTCAAAAGTTATGGACCGATTTTGACAGAATTTACAGGGGTTGTTAGGTATGTTAGGAGGAACAGATGATTAACTTTTGATGAAACTTTGTCGATTCGTTTGTTTGTTTGTATGTCTGCCCGTATATTTGTTAGTTCAGTAACTTAAAAAAGTAATGGATGTATTTACATGAAATTTACATGAATGGTTGGGTTTATTACAGAGAACAAATGTTCAAATTTTTGCGATGATCTGTTAGTTCGCTCGTTTCTTTTTCGCCGTATTTGATTTCATGTTTATTAGCGTAATAACTCAAAAAATTATGGATGGATCTTTATGAAATTTTCAGGAACTGTTTGTCATGTTAAAAGACATAATTGGTCAAGTTTTGGTGATGATCGGTTCGTTCGTTTGTGTGTTTGATTTATGTTGAGTAAAATGTTTGTAAGTAGCATAACTCAAAAAGCTAAGAACGGATCTCCAAAAAAAATTACACACACCGTTAATAGTATCAACCGGCACAAGCGATCAGATTTTGGTGCTGCTACAAAGAAAATCATGGTTTCAGAGCCGATTTGAATTTTTCGTTAAGGCTACCTTGCTTGGCGGAGGTATGCACTCTAAGAGTGCTCTGCTTTCATTTGTTTTTGCTGGGGTTCGGGAAATCAACCAAAATATTGTAACGAAATTAACGCTCGAGAAAATTAACGCTCGAGTGTACGCGTAGTGTGCTCTTCTCGGTAACATCTCAGCATTCACCTGTACAATATACCGTAGCTACACAGCTAAGGAATCAAAAATTCTAATTTTATGTCATGATAAACATTATATTATACGCTTGTACATTGCAAAACATTATTGCCATATTTTCTTGCATCTCTTTTCTGCAATATACAAAAAATGAATGTATAATGCCATTAAACATCAAATTTACATTGAATGGTTTTCTTTCGTGTACGAACTTATCATCAAGTTCATGTTAAGGATAGAGTGCCCTCGATGTAAAAAATGACAGCGAGCAATTAGTGATGACCCTCTGTAATTACCTCCGCCAAGGAGGTTATATTTTCGTCGTGTTTATCTGTCTGTCTCCTTGTCTGTCTGTCACCAAAATAACTCAAAAAGTTATGAACCGATTTGGATGAAATTTACAGGGATTGTTAGGTATGTTAGGAGGAATAGATGATTAATTTTTTGTAGATATGTCCATCCGTTTGTTTGTTTGTCTGCCTCATTTTTCTCGATACCAGAACTCAAAAAGTTATTAATGGATTTTGATTAAATTAACATGAGTTGTTAGGTATATAACAAAGAGTATATGACCAAGTATTGGTAATGATCCGTTTGTTCGTTCATTCGTTTGTCACTGTTTTTAATTTCATGCTTGTTAGCACAATAACTCAGAAAATAATGAATGGATCTTCATGAAATTTATAGGGTTTGTTAGTAATGTTAAAAGACATAAATGATCAAATTTTGGTGCAGATCGGTTTGTTCGTTTGTATGTTTGTCATAACGTTTGTTAACAGTATAACTCAAAAAGTTGTGAACGGATCTTCAAAAAAATTGAACAAGCTGTTATTAATATGAAAAGAGACAAATGATTAGATTTTGGAGTTTATACAAAGAAAATTATTGTTTCAGAACCAATTTGAATTTTTTGCTACCGTTGCCTCACTTGGCGGAGGTATGCGCTCTCAGAGTGCTCTAGTTAAT
>LQNS02278070.1:38703806-38721656 GCA_001587735.2 Parhyale hawaiensis
GTAGTGAGTAGATCCATCGAATTTCTTCCCTATCTAAAAGTGAAGAAGATGTGTCAAACAAGATCACAAGCAAGACACAAGTAAACAAGCAAGACCGGTTCACAGACTTTTAGTATAATGTAGATAGATAGATAGATAGACAGTATCAAAAGCTTGCGTCAAGTCTAAAAATAAGCAAACAGTGTAATTTTATGGTAAGAAGCGGATAAGAGGTCATTGGCAAGATTAAATACCGCATGGGTGATATTTCTTCCCATGCTGAAACCATGTTGAGCGTCTTTTAGCAAATTACTATATTTTTCAAAATATTGCGTTAAAAGAGAATGTATAAGCTTTTAAAAAAATTTTATTAAAGATTGATAACATAGAGATAGGCCTAAAATTGGAAGCTATGTTGGAGTCACCAGATTTGTGCAATGGGACAACTCTTGCGAGCTTGAACACTTCCGGATAAACAAAATTTGAAACACATTTGCTAAAGTGTACTCATTTAAATTCAGCGTTAAAGTAATGCTTTGTACACAGAACTAATCGTCAAGAGTTTGGCGGAGCTCGCGTTATGATATGAAATAAATTTTTATGTGCCTCAACACTGGCACATTTGGTACGCTTCATAAATAGCTGTACCAATTTTCCAAAAGTTATTTCTCATCTATATAGACCAACTGCTGCAGATACAAGAATCATAGGGAAGTCGTGGAGTCGGAGCAGCGCAAACTGATGCCCAATACTACCTACCACACAAAATAGCCTGAATAGCTCCTCCAATGGGAGCCAAAAAATGATTGAAACTGTTGGAAATAATTCTAAAATACTTCAATATTTTGATTTCCAATGACGTAAAGTATATTTGCAAAGCCTCTTCCACCGACTGAAGTCGTCCATAAAATATCACATCTGAAGAAAGCTTCGGGGATAAACTTCTAGGTATATTCCGTCGTTGCAGTTTGCATTTATACCTGGAAAATATTCCACGTCTGAGATTTAGCGCTGCAGTCTTGCATTAATAAGTTGCATTATATGTTTGCATAAGACAGTACATTATATTTTTCTAGCAAATACGTATTTCTTTGTACATATACAAATAATAGATAGAAGTAAAGGGCCCGCACGTTGTTTGCTTGAAGAACTAAAAACTTTTAATATACCATTTTGTTGTGATTTGTATGATGATTCACTACAAATGGAAATTTTTTGAAATTCAGGATGATATTTTGCTTTGAAAAATACCAGTGATTCTGTTCTTGACGTTCTTGCAGTAATGTTTTCCCAAAGTAAAAATACTGTGAGAACGACATGAACAGAAATTAATTGTAACTACGCGAGTCCCCCCTTTGCGTAGGTGTAGGGATTACCACGCAGGCACTGGTGTATATAAATGTTCGTCGTTACCGACCAATCACCGCGCTCCTCTCTGTATTCTCGCTGATACGTGGGTGACCGGAAGCGCAGATCGTCTGTGGTATACGAAGGGTATAAAGATGCTCTGGTAGACTACTTCTATATTTTCATACACTCTAATAGTACATATAATTGTCAGCTGCACTAATATATGTAGACTCAAAGACTACCTCGACCACTGATTGCTGTGGTCAGAACGTGCAAAGGTGAGCTAAGACCAGCGATGGCGAAGGCTGCACAGCAAAAATGTTAACTATGAACAATAAAGGCGATGGTCAGGACTGCAATGGCTAACATGATTACTTCGCTGCGCTTTTTAATCCTCCAGGCAGCCAGGTGTGCCAAAGACGATGGCACATAATGCCATTTTTAATAACAAAATATCTTCTGTGAATTTGCAAAATTTTTGTTTTTTAGTGAATTATTTTTAGAATTACATAAACAAACAATTATGAATCTAACAGAACGAAACACTTTGTTTTTTTTTCTCCAAAGTTCTAAAAATTTGTTTTTGTTCATTACTGATTTTATTAAAGACTATTCTTGAATAAAAACAAAAAATTCCTAAATAAAATACAACGTTTCGTCCATCAACAGTGGACATCTTCAGGTACAATTAAAAGCTGATATATGAAACAAACAAACAAACAAACAAGCAAAAAAAAATAGAGTTGCATGTGATGCATAAGTTAGGCCTTAAACCACGTATAATACAAGGACTGCTACGCTACATGTAGGGGTGGGCACAGTTGCAAACAGACTGGGATGCTGCAAAGCAAGTGGTTGGTTGATGGCCTCAGCATGACGTCTCAGATCATAAAGGGCGGGGCTATTCTAGTTGAAAAGGTTGAGGAAGTGTGAGAATTCATTATACTTAACGTTGATGGCTGGCATGTCTCTTCTAATCGTTATGGCTTCGGCTATTTTCAGTGAAGTTACATCCGGGTACGAATAGAGGACGGAAAATGCGGACGAAAATTGGGCCATGGGGGGTGGTACGGCTTGGTGCTCGTCCCGATAATGCTTGGATATGCTGCTTGATGAGTAGCGGTGCTGTTTGCACCGCCTCTCCAGCGCGCAGGAGGTGTACCCAATGTATTGCGTTACAGCCTTGCTCCGGGCAGGTAAAGCGATGCACCACGCCGACACGCTGAAGTTCCGGTGCTTGTGAGCGGATGCTGAAGAGAGAGGACAGTTTTTTGGGCTTGTAGTAAGGATGTAGTACTATTTTCTTGAGTGGATCGGCTGGCTTGGTATGTTCAGCTATAATGCTTCTTAGAAAGTGAGAGTCCTTTTTGTAGGTATTGAGGTTGTGCAGTTGTATATAAAGGTCTATGGTTTCCGGCTTTTGTGTTTCAAGTTCGTAGTGCTTGTTCATGAGCGTGCATCTCTTCTCTTCAAGCTCCGTACTCTAAGGAAGCAGCATTCTCTGTTGCAAAGAGTGTTTTCAAGAAACGGAAGTATCTATTACAAACTAAATGATCTAAAACCAATATTAGTTACTAATAGCAGTGATCTGAAACAACTTGAGTTAAAGCTATTAAATATGCGTGTGTCAACTAATCAATGAAGCTGGGTTTTTATTTTGGATGCAATGTACTGCTTTCGTTCTATATGACCTTTCGCATGGAAGAGTCTCCATCTTTTACGTTCCGCGATGAAAATGATAATAATTTCCTTGATTTCAACTGTCAAGCTACTAACATAAATGACTTTAAGAAGAGAATTGTTAATTTTTCTACTGATGCATTTTCAATTATTCTAGTTAATATTCGTAGTATGCGTAAGAACTTTGCTATTATGGAAACATTACTTCCGTCACTAAAGATTTAATTTGAACCGGCCATCAGTAAGTTGCGTGTTGCGTACAATGACATTTTCCGACGGTTGGTAGGTGTGCCCAGATACACAGGTGCTAGTGATGTGTTTGCGTCGTATGACGTACAGTGTCTCAATATNCAGTCGGTTTTTGAAGACGCCGGTTGCAAAATGTTGGCCAGTTAGCTCCAGTTTGACGTCCAGAAAATGAAAGGTGTTGCCAGTCATCTCTTCATGGGTAAATGTTAGCACTGAATGATTCTGTAGTCTTCTCTTGAATCAGCTGAGTTGTATGGGGCTTGAAAAAATGGCCAGGATGTCATCGAAATAGCGTCTATAGTATTTAGGATTAGATGATTTGTTCTCCGACAGTAACTTTGTTTCCAAGTCAGCCATGTAATACTCGGCGAAAGTTGGTCCGAGTGGGCTTCCCATGCTGACTTCATCCACTTGTATGTAGGTTCTCCCGTTATGTTGGAAGGGAGTTTCCGTTGTGCAGATTGCTAGCAGTTGCTTCAGTGTGTCCTGAGGGATTTGGGGCGATGGTAGCGTTGGGTGGTTGTAGCAACGAAAGATTATGATATTTATAGTGTCTTGTACCGGTACATTAGTAAACAGACTTTCCACGACCAAGGAAACAACTTTGTCAGAGGGCTGGACAATGAGAGAATCTATTTCTGCTAGGAGCTGGTCACTTGAGGATAGCATATATGTACGATCGATGTAGGGCCGAATGATCGTATTGATCCACTGCGCGACTTCGTGTGTAGCAGTTCCAGTCATACTGATGATGGGGCGTAATGGAGGATCCTGTTTGTCCATAACAATTAGAAGAGACATGCCAGCCATCAACGTTAAGTATAATGAATTCTCACACTTCCTCAACCTTTTCAACTAGAATAGCCCCGCCCTTTATGATCTGAGGCGTCATGCTGAGGCCATCAACCAACCACTTGCTTTGCAGCATCCCAGTCTGTTCGCAACTGTGCCCACCCCTACATGTAGCGTAGCAGTCCTTGTATTATACATGGTTTAAGGCCTAATTTATGCATCACATGCAACTCTATTGTCTTTTGTTTGTTTCAGATATCAGGTTTTAATTGTACCTGAAGATGTCCACTGTTGATGGACGAAACGTTGTATTTTATTTAGCAATTATTTGTTTTTATTCAAGAATAGTCTTTAATAAAATCAGTGATAAACACAAACGTATTTTTAGAACTTTGGAGAAAAAAAAAAAACAAAGTTTTTCGTGAAGTTATGGGCTGATTTGAAGTACCTGAATCTTACAGAGTTAATTCCTGTACTGAACAAACCGAAAATAAGTAGTTATCAATTTCAATACAAAAATATTAATTAAAATTCTACAAGCTGATCTCACACCTAAATATTTATCGACACCATTCTCTATTACATCTGAAAACCACGTTTGAGTAGAGCAGAAATTTATGTTGAAATTCTACCTCTCGTATGGATTATACTAGTTTCATCACCACGACGGTCTAAGTGAAAGACAATATAAAGTCATTTCTAACTAGAGAAGCACTATGAGAGCGCGTACCTTCGCCAAGCAACGACGCTTTTATCAAATATTCAAATTGGTCCTGAAACCAGGATTTCATTTTCATCATCACAAAAGTTTACCTATTTGCGTTTATTTACATTTTTAACAGTTCCTAGAAATTTTTTGGATACCTGTCAATAGATTTTTAAGTTATCTTCTGACAAACAATAAGACAAACGAATGGTCAAACATGCAAATGGACCAACAGAGTATCACCAGAATCAAGTAGTTTGTGCCTTTGAAAACTTCTAACAATTCCTGCAAATTTCATGAAGATTCGTCCACAACTATTTATGTTGTGTTACTGACAATAATAAAAACAACGGAACAACTAACAAAGAAGCAGACAAAAAGATCACAAAAATTTGGTTATTTGCCTTTTGTAGCGTTCTTAACAATTCACGCAATATATCATCAAGATCTATTAATCTTGGTAACAGACAGACAAACAAACAAACACACACACAGGCAGAGAGACAAACCTTCTTAGCAGTGGTAATTAGCGATACCGTAGAACTCGTCGGAAAGAGACTTTCATAACAGAGGAACCTCTTGAAAGTGAGAGCTAAAGTGAGTAGTAGAACTTAGCCTAATTATCGGTAGCATATACAGCTGTACAACATCACGATTGGTTGTGGTGTTAGCCAAAGAAAATATTTTACGAATGTAGGGAAACTAGCGTGCTGTAAAACTGGTTATCTCAAAACTGACACGCATGACGAAACTAAGAAAATACGTATATCGGTCTACAGTTTTGAACTTTCGCCGTTCTAGAATTTCGTGGTGTCATTTATACATAATTCTATTGGTATAACACACTTCGTCCGTCAAAATATAGGAAGGTATTGCTAATAGTACTAACTGCATCTAAAAATGAGGCTGATTTGGAAACATAACTCTTCAACAGATAACCTGAAGGCAAGAGTGATGCTCTGCTTCATATTTCTCATGTGTTGCAGCTGGCTCTTGATGGGGCTCATGTGGCAAGATTGGTACAGCTTAACTTCACGGCTACTTTTGATTGCGTTAATCACCTTCTGCTGCTACATAAATTGAGATTGATGGGTATTGGTGGTTCAGAATTTGCGGTAATTAGTCAGTTTTCATCTGACAAACGTTAATGTGTATTTGATGGGAAGAGGAGTGAGTTTTTGGATGTGGTTTCTGGTGTCCCACAGGGTAGTGTTCTGGGCCCTTTGTTATTCATTGTATATACAGCGGACCTGTTTGATCTTGTTAATAATTTTCTTGTTGTTTACGCTGATGATGTTTCTTTTATGGCTGTTTGCGATGAGCCTACTGATAGGTTGGGGATTTCAGAATCCATTCAACATAATTTGGAAGCGATTGATTCCTGGTATTCTAGGTGGGGGACGAGGCTAAATGCGGGCAAGACTAAGACCAAGCTCTTGTCCAGGTCGAGTACAGTGAGACCTCCTTTGCGTGCACTCATACTGGATGGTGTGTCACTTCCTGTGGTTGATTACTTGGTAATCTTGGGTGTTTATTTTAATAGAAAGTTGACGTTTGAGCCCCACATTCGTTCGGTTACTTCACGTGTACCGCAGAAAATTGGTCTTGTGAGGCGCGCTTGAAGGGTGTTTGGCTCGGTAGAATTGACACGTCGCTGCTTTAATTGCTATATCCTCCCTCTTCTGGAATATTGTTCCGTAGTCTGGGGTTCTGCTGTCGATTATCATCTGTGTTTGCTTGACACACACTCGCTGGGCTGTTGCGTGGGGGTTTGTCAACCTCATTGAGTTTCTCCGTTCTCACGTCGCCAGTCTGGTGTGATTTAACAATAATAATTATTATAATCTAGTATATTTATGAATAGGACGGTAAAGCTTGTTATCCACGAAGCTTTTCTTAACTCTTGTGTCATGGTCTCATGTTGTTATAAAGAAATATGACAAATTTTCAAAAAATCAGGTTCATCTAATTTAATACGTATATAAACAAATCTTAACTTAAACTTAGTAAGTAGCTTTGCAAATAAATGTGCGAATATCATCGTTACATAACCGTAGGCAGCTGTTATATTCCAACAAATTTATTTACTGGAGTTCATGCATTGAGAATTGAAGAAATAAGCTCTTAGCGCAACTACCTAACGATGGCAACTTGATATAGCACTAAAATAATTTACAGTTTCAGTACACACAGGGGTATCTCTGCTATGGTAACGTTATACTTATTTTAAAAGGTAGGTCTAATCAGCCTTCCATGTAAATTTACCACTTTCAAAGTAAATTTAAACGTAGTGTAGATGAATTGTTAAAAACGTCAGCAGCAACAGATGATTAAATATTGGTGATGATTCGTCCGTCCATTTGTCTGTTTAAACGTCTGTCTGCCTTTCTTTTTTTTTTGCCATTGCGTTGCTTGACGGAGGGCCAGTTGCAGCTCTCTTTAACCATGTTATTTGCTTGCGATAACAATTCTTATACTATCTGCTTTTTATAGACCTTCAAAAAGTATTCGATATCGTTGATCAGTAATTGATGTGATCCAATTTTCATCGATATAAAATGAGAGGAAACGTGCGATAACTGTGTGAGTAATCGTAGGCAGTAGGTAGCCCTTCAAGAAAAATGGAATGCTAGGTGAGATCAACCTTGGTGGTAACTATTAACGACCTAGTCTCATCCACCATCTCTATGAATAGAGGCGTTCGTATGGTTCTATTTTAGGGTCATTGTTGTCTTCCTTTTATGTCAGACAATGACGTTAATGAGTTTTCCCATTAGTGATGGTATACTCTATAGTGACGACGCAGTATTCTAGTCAAATGGTAAATGCTTTTCAGTTGTTGTGGTCAAGACTCAAAGAATAATTAACAAGCTTATTGACTGGCATCAACACTGAGAAAATTTTTTATTTTTTATTCATATCGGTGTTTCACAGAGACAGATTTAGATGCACGTGGGAGTTTCACGGCGTAGTTTGGTCTGTCATCGCGGCAGACACTGAAGTTCAGAAATAAATATTTCGACAAAAAGAAATATAAAAAGCTTAGTAGTTTTGTTAGACAGGAGAAGCTAAGAGCGGTTTCATACTACCACGCACTGCAAGCAGATCTCTATAATAATTCAACGTTTAGTTTGTTCAGGTGAATCAGTTTTAACCGCTATTGATTCATCTTGGTGCATCATCGGCTTCGTCCCAAAACCGCAACATGTAAGTGCATTATCAACGTGTCAAGTGCATCATGAGACCCTTATATGCATCATCATGACACACTTGAACTACGGTGACTTTACTACTATTTTTATAATAATATTTGTTTTTTACCCCGTATCAAGGATTATGAGACTAACTGATTAACCCAGGGAGTGTTACAATGCAGTAGTGCATCATGGGTAGTGAGGCGTGTGACGTTATAATGTTCAAGTAAGGTAATTCGCAGCTATATTACATTGTTTTGCCATCATTTCATTTGGGCCTCCAGGGTGTCCTGCATGTCCTACAATCACTATAGTTGCACAAAAATATACGTCAAAGCATCTACGAACTATTTTATCTCTCTGAAGGATAAACTTTATTACTATTTAGGTTGTTTTTTTCGTAAGAGGTACGCACCCGGTCGGAGAGTTCGGTAAAATATTAGCCTAAGCTGTGCCGTCGACTACACGTCGTTAACATCTACGCCTCTCTTAATCGTAAAAACTATAGCATCATTGCAAAATTATGGATTTAACATTTGCCATCTTCAACGACATCTTTCTGGGAGACAATTTAGGTATGTGGAACACGGTTTGGTAGTTTTATTTTTTTTTTTTGCAAGTTAGATAACGCGAGTCGGACGCCTCCCAACTCTGATACTGCTGTAACGCGCGCAGCGTATAGCTGCTGCTGTTTTTTTTTCTCTAATTTTACCGAGCAATTGTCTGGTTTCTGCGTATTCTATATAGTCTTTTGCTTTAATATTACTTCGCAGGAAAGCGAGTAAATTTTTTTCCTTTAATGTTTCTTTTACAAATCTTGCTAAAAAGTTCTTCTACCTCGGCGTTCAATCGCTCACAACTGAGCCAATTTTGGTTGCAGCGAAATTCTAGAGGATAGCAGATCACTGGTAAAAAACGAAAATGAATCGAAAACATTGCCGTGTTCACTCCTATAAATCCATCTTTAAAACACCATATTACTCTTGATAAAACTCACTTAATTTATTGCATTTTAAAGACGATAAACTTGGCTCTAAAAGTGCTTCTGATACATGCAGGCATTTGCCGGTTGAATTCATCTGTTCTTTTACAAGCTTTTTAACTAACGTTCTTTCAAAATTTTATCCTTCAGAGAGCTAAGAAAGTTCATAGATGCTTTAAAACATATTTTCGTGCAACTATAATGATTGTAGGACATGTAGGACACTCTGGAGGCCCATAGGATATGATGAACAAACAATGCAAAAAAGTTACTGATAAACGTACTAGGTTTTTATGACGTCATCGCTTCGTACGTCCGCCGCACGCAAGCGCCGCCCTCTCAGCCGTGAGCTAACTTATTCCTGTTAAACATCCTTGATCTCGTATATTGCACCTAACGTAGATATCATTTTGCCTCAATTATTCTAGAATGTCGACGATATGGCACAGGTAGTGCGCAACACAGGAGATGAAGTCTGTTTTGCTGAGGAATGAAAAATCTTCCGGCTGCTGACTTCGATTCTTGGATTTTCTCAGCACTGGCTTCTCTTTTTCTTCAACATCTCAGTTCCAAATTCTATAATTATATCAAGAGAGATACCGCGTTAGGTGTATTTACTGTATGCAAGATAATAAAATTATAATGATTTTAATTACAGCAGATTTAGTTACAGTGTGTCACGGTGATGCACTTAGCAACTTAGCAATTCACGATGCACTTGCATATTTTGGTTTTGGGACAATAACGCAAGTAATTTTGATGCATCTCCGTGCATCAAAAGACGCCAAAAGTTCTCTCAGTAAATTAAAACGGTTATCTGCTTATATTGCAAACTGTAGACTTATATAATTCATATCTCGCTTTCCTCCATTCTTACCTTCAATTGCTTTCACTAGAAGTAAACTATGTTGAGTATTATCATATCCATATTGAGAATTTATTATTGATAGTAAAGCTCACTTTTCTATCTAATTCAACAGTTGGTAACGCAAAAAACACAAGAGGATCATGGTACAGTTGTGGTTGCATCACTTAGCCTAGATGATTTCAAGTGAACAACAACATAGCAACCTATATATGTGTAGATCAGATTGGATTAGATAAGATTCAACTGTAAAGGAGTTGAAAAAGATAGATCTACAAACGTCCAGACAGACAAACATCAATATAGATGTCAATGGATATTACCTTTTGGGGTAGACGATTGGAGGTATTATGATTTAGAGGGCGTACATATGATTTATATAATTTACCTGAGGTTCGAGATTCTTTTCGAGTGAAGGTAAGGGCTTCGGTGGTAGAGCGACTGACTGGTCTATTTAATATGCTGTACTTAATTTTCCTTGGTATAGCAATGCCATTTTTCAGAGCATGTCGTGTTAAAAGGGATAATCACCACAATTAAATTAAATGTTACGCATCAGCGCTTAAGAGTATAATATCCTATCTTAATTACACTTCTAGTGTTAGTAAGTAACAGGAACTAAATTGAGCAAAAAGGTGTTAGTAATGGTACGAAATTCTAAGCATCCAAAATTATTTTGAACTAATAGTTAGCAAAAACGCGAACATGGGTACATAACTAAAAATTACATTCCATGACGAAATGCCTAGAAGAAACTAATGCCAATGTTGAGTGCGGTCGTAATATAGTCATGAAGACATTCAAAGAAGCAACTATGCAAGTGCTCTCCTCTGTATCTCTATGTGTCTATATCTATGTACGAGAATACTAGCCTTCGCAGTGTCGTATAGTAGCACTGGACGAGCAGAGTAACGAGTTGTGAATTGTCACGAACGTGCTGGACGAACCGGGGCGGCACAAGAAGCACAAGTTAAGGAGGTGGAGTCCGTAATATCAACTGGATGTGGCCCTTTTATAGTGCGGGAATTGCATCATGTGTCCTCGTGGCCTAATATCAAATCTGGGACGACCTCGATTGTTACGTCGATTGCGCCTATTCTTGTATATAGAATTGGAGTCAAGGGCTGAGAACTAGATCAGGTTGCGAGGATTTAACCTTGATAATGTGTCGAGGTACCTACGGCGTCAGGGGTTAACGCACGGGGCTATGCGTTGATAGGTGAGCCTTTAAGATATCGGAGAAAAAGCTTGTGTATTTTTGTGGCTGTGATAAGCTCTGTAGGTCAACGTTGTTGTTAACGGATGCTGTTACCGATAAGTGGTCTATGACGGCTGTCGCAGTGCTTGCTTTACACAAGAATGAAGTTTCAGCGAAATGAAGAGCGAACGTTTGGTGAAGGCCATTAATCGGGGTGAATGAGCGGGTGACGTTGTTGGGAGGCCATGGCAGATCAATCTAGGTTATCAGGACATGGCTAGAACGAATGTCTGCCGAGGATTGGCATTGGTTTTTGAGGTCAAGCTCTACAGATATAGGTTACTTGCTATAATAAGACAGGGAAGGAAGATTTGACAGTGGGAGTGAAGGCATGGTTATCATTCTAACAGGGCAGCAAGAAGGAAAAGACATGAAATCACAAAGGAAAGGAAAGCTTAACAAAACAAACGTAAACATAAAAGCTTGCCATAAAACGAACAGTATAAATGATAATGGCTAATGCTCCACTGCTGGGCAGATGGTAGCACACAGCTTACGCCGTCATAAAATTATAATCGAAATGCTTTTCTATGCATATTGTTTTATTAAGCTACCCGTGGTAGAGGCAAGCAAGCGTGCTAAGCTCATGACACTGAACGTTACAGGGTCGACAACTAACCCAGGCAAGTGAGCTCCTGCGGCACTTGAAGTCATTACTTAGAATTTGGTGTTTGCACACCTGCCGCGGGAGTACTGACCTTTCCCAGAGATGGGCAATGTCGGCCGGTACGGCTCGTTGCATAAGAGCTATAGCTCTTGACGCTCCGTAGTCGACTGCAGCCGTGCTTACCTCTAAAGCTAGTTAGCCTATATTTGCAGCACGAACTAGTGAGCGGGAGTTTCCCAATTGAACTTTACCTTTACCTAACTCCAAACATTATCGTCTGGCGCGGCGATTCGTCCAACTGCTTGCTCCGTCTTGTTGATGTTCTGAGAATAGTTCGGCGTATGAAGAACGATAAGAACCGTGTACCTCTCCTATCAGCAATACCATGTTTCTCAAATTTCCGTCTCTGGAATGTAGAGACACGCATGTCTTCTTATCAGAGTGCGTTCAGAATACCATGCATAGGGACGTGAACAGTTGTGCCTACCCACAGCATTATACTATAGTGACATCAAGCCTAATTTCCTATGTATATGGTTGGTAGCAAGAAGGTTGTATATCTATTAAAACATCTTTGGTTAGAAATGGTAGCGTGCTCGATGCTGTAACATTTTATCTGCTGGCCTTACTGACGAATGCGTGGCCACATATTGAGATGAAGTACTCAGATATCATTCTAGAAAACTACAGGACACAGACTCTTTCAATCAATAACATATTTTCTGCCTTTATGTATTTGCTGCATAGCTTGGCAATGTTCACAGAATTGTGAAATTGTGTTTGAACTTGTTGGTTGTTATTATTGTGGTTCACAGGTTATTTTGGATTTCTGGCTTGTAAGTGCTAAATCGCTGTATCTCTTCCAGCATGTCGACTGGTGTATTAGTTGCGATTATTCATTTTTTTATCATTTATTTTGTTGCACGTGATAGTTGAGCTGTATCATGGAATGCTGCATTCCTCAATGAGAGCCTGTATTACTTTTTTCTTTGATAAATAGTCGGTAGTTACTCTCGTTAGCCCGCCCACCAGTGGAGCAAGATAGAGCAAACCGCTTGGCTCTCTGTACGCGATAAATTAATATGTATCATTTATATTATGTTAGTGTGTTTCACCAGTGGCTCGATCACTTCCAGAATTCACGTTCTCTGTTTAAAATGTCTGGCAATTTGCCAGTTTATACACAGTTGTGTTGTTTGACAAGAACAGTAACGGCACGAAGGCAAAAAGTTCTTCAAAAAGAATGCTATGACCTTATTCCTGACCACGCTCTTGCACGCTGAGGCCGCCGCCCCACCGGCGAGAACAACGACGTGCAACGCGACAAACTTGTTGCACGACAAAATGTAACGGAGGTTACATCAGTGTGCTGTCCTGGCCGCACTCGCTGCAAACTTGCCATTCGTGCGTTCAAGTAAGCTTTCTTGCCGCGCAATAACCACCAGAAAAGCACTACTAAACCTAACCTAGCCTAACCTAACCTAACGTTGCTTTACCTAATGTAACCTAACCTTACCTAACGTTACTTAACCTAACGTTACCTAACCAAATGTTACCTTACCTCACCTAACGGTACCTAACCATACCTAGCCTAACCTGACCTAACTTTACCTAACCTAATCTGCGATGCAGCGCGCAGGCACAGCAGACGAGCGTGAACGCCGCTCACGCGTACATCGACGCCCGTACACAAATGTACACAGCGAATGACGAGTTTGCAGTCTGTGCCTCCCGGCCGCACAGGCGGCAAACTCGCCATTCACTGTGTACATTTGTGTACGGGCGTCGATGTACGCGTGGGCGGCGTTCACGCTCGTCTGCTGTGCTTGCACGCTGTATCGCAGATTAAGTTAGGTTAAGTTAAGTTAGGTGAGGTAAGGTTAGGTAACGTTAGGTTAGGTAAGGTTACATTAGGTAAGGTAACGTTAGGTAAGGTTAGGTTAGGCTAGGTTAGGTTTGGTAGTGCTTTCTGGTGGTTATTGCGCGGCAAGAAAGCTTACTTGAACGCACGAATGGCGAGTTTGCCGCGAGTGCCTCCCGGCCCACTGCCGCAACTGCGATGCCTCGCGACACCCGTGCTTTGCTGCAACACGACTCCCGTAAAAATTGCATTGCATCGCTTGCTGTGCTCTGTGGGTCCCCGGCCTTAGGTGCTTGCATTGCATGTCCTCAATCTGCAGTTCGGCAACGGCAGCAGATAAGCAGCGCGGTTGTTTTACAATAAGTGCGCTCATTACCAGCTGTTCCTGTCCTCTAACAAACGGCGCATATTCTCCCTTGGCATAACCAGGAAAGTGCTCTGCAATTGACTGAAATTGTTCTGTGTTGTAAAGCGCTCCTTGGATCGCGTATTTTGGCATAATTGGCGATAACGCGTCGCTGCAGAGGTCCATGCGAGCTCCGCAGCAGCTATTTTGGCACTAGTTTACTACTGACTGTTCTCCGTTTCGACTGCAGGAGCTATTCCTCCGCTATATCTTTTTCCGTTCATGTGCTTAAATGCTAGCAAAGGCAGTAAGCAGTTCAAGAGGATCCCTCTCTCTCTCTCGGGTCTGCATTTAAATGAAAGCAAAGCTTAAAGAGATTGTAACGTGTCAACTGATATTATTCCTCAATTCACGAGTTCGAATACCGAAAAAAAGCATCGAGTTATGAGCGAGCGACTGACATTGTTTATATTTACTTAACTAGTCACAGCCGGAGACAATGACGCAAAGAAATTACATCGGCTCCTCTTAATTTTTCAGCTATGTGGTCGTGACTCCGCGATGAGGACTTAATACACCTATTATTATTGATACAGATTAATCTTTCTTTAAAATAAAGGACATTCAATTACGGTAAATACAGAGTTTGTTTTTCAGAGCAGCCCCAACTACCGTCAAAACGGATTAATTTTTGCTTGAGCTAATTATTAGGACAGCAACCCAGAGAAAAAATATTGACTACAGTTACTACATACTCTCTGTCTTAGTTGTAGGTTTGTAGAGTACCGTGAAAGATGCATTACCTGTCGAGTTGCTTGCGAACTATATCAAGGCCACTCTTGTTCAGAGAAGACATAAAAGAAAATAAAGGAAAAGAAATTAATTTTATAGAAAGAAACAAGCTTTTCCCCTACGAAGGATGCTGAAACACCTCATTTATCAGAAGAAACAGCAATATTCTGTAGAGGAGGAGCACCGGCTGAACGGCATATGTATCACATTTATAGTAGAAAAGAAACTGGATTAAAACTGCCAGAAACAACCTACTAACTGAATAAAATGCCAGCATTTTTTGCTCATCTTGGCAAATTTGTGCATTAATATTTATAATAGCATCGGAGGTGACCGAAGGTCTCACGGATCCTCCAGTATCATCAGATAAGGCGGCGCTTTTCAGGCGCTTCATAACATTAAAGCAAAGTAGCTGGCTGATGATATTCGCTTCAGTAAGGCAATAAAGGCCAAAAAAATCGCCTTTTTATGGCTGCGAAGCTGTTCGTCTCACGCCGGTATAAGAGGGCTTACTTTGCTCGGAAGCTGCCAGGCAAGAAATTATCGCCTAAGTAATTACTTGAGAAAATTTGAATATCGCCCGACACAGCTGAAGGCGCAGCAACGGCCGGTCACCGGTGCCTAACTCGGCAGTGGAAGTTAGGAGTTGCGCCAGTCATCCGAAGAGACTCCGTGCACGGTCAACATTATACTAAGCTAAGCAGGCGACTTTTATCTATTAGGCGATGTTTAACCTTATACGGAGTCGTTATTAACACTGTAACGTCTCGGGTAACCGCCAGATTGCGCAGGAATAGCACAATTTGAATCTTAATTGGAGGACTTATATATATGTCTATGTAGTGCAGTAAACCCTTAGTCATAACGTAAGGTATTACTTCACGTCTCGTATTAGCCCTCCAATTAATTATTCCAATGTGCGCTACAAAATCAGCTCTTGAAAGACCAGCGGTCCCAACTCTTGTTCAGGTATAAGATGCTGTCCACAAGTTCCCAGAATACATTAATAGGTAAAATTACACCATGCGTGGATCTTATTCACGCCCTTCAAAGAGGGAATGCGGCGCTCACAGCGGCGCCCACTTGAATTTTTTTTCGGGAGGTTAATTAGTGTCACATGCGATTTGGCTTAATCCAGCCAGCTGTGTGAAATCTTCTGCCCTTTACGTTGATTTTCATCCTGGAGGATAGGTAGACGTCCCACGATGCAAGAACGGGCGAATACGGTGGATGAAGAACAACTGCCATTTTGTTCTACGCCAAAAACTCCTGAACAATGAACGCAGTTCGTCGGTAATCGGTTTCGTGTTCAGTTTGTAGGTGAAACTCCTCTGACACGACCCAAAGAAGCACTCTACAATATTGCACCTGTGGGTAGTCAACTTACAACCTGCTTGGACCGTACTCTGAAGAGCAACAACATTTTAAGGCGCTGTGCCGCTTGACGGTGTCCTGAACGGGGATCATAGTCAACCAATGTTCTGCCATCTTGAAAACATTTAAATCATTCGATCCTGCTGCCGCCTGCCCCTTCATTATATGGGTTAAGAACAAAAGGTTATGCAGACACGTTGCTCTTGGGAATTCGTCTTCGTCAGTTTTGCGTGTCATGTAATACACGGCTGTGGGAAAACGCACCTTAAAACTAAACACGACCGTCTACAGTAGAACAAAGCCACTTGGAGACTGACTCACGAAAGACGTTTGAGGTACTTTCTGGCAGCATTTCATCGAGCGAGCAAGCTAGATGTCACGAGCTATATAGAATTTTCGGTCCCTTTTGGATAGTATTCTGTTTTATTCTAATTTTTCGAATGCAATTATCTTTACAAAGAAACTCGAAGAATTTCGTTAGTATTAATACATTTATAGAAAGTCAGAAGTTAGTCGAGCCTCAGAGGGCCACCTAGTCAACTGTGGTGGAGCAGATAGAAAGCTATATTTTTGTCGTTGAAGGGTTAATCTTATGTATTTTCATATGACGAATGCGTCACTGCCTGCCGGCGCTGCATACAACTAGATTTCATCAGGACACATGCAGCCCGCTATAGCAGGCACAACGAAACTACCGAAACATTGACAGGCACACACGATTTCACATATACTGTCATGTTGCTGCTTACGTTGCAGTGGGGCTGCAACACAGTTACGGTGCAAAAGGCACAATTTGGAAAATGCAGAAAATGTTCAGCGTCAAGTTAGTGTCCATCAGCTCAGCTACTGCTTTTGCGTAGAGGATCCAAATGATCTAATTTGTACTTGGGCCATTCTGAGTTTATCAGAGTTACCAGTAACCAGTATCTCAAAGCGACAAAAAAAAAATTTGCTCAGGGAAGACGCAATTCTCGCGCGTGGAAGCACTCCATGTTCGAGTACTGCTGAGTACTTAACGTAGCAGCATCGCAAACAAACGAAATATGCGAGTGATTGCGTAAATTAGATTAGATTATTAAATTAGACAGCTGGTAGCGGACGGACCAACAGGCCAATTTTCAGAGAGGAGCCGGGACGCTCTTTCGGCCCTCAATGAGCCATTGCCGTTATCCAAAAACAAAGACAAATGTCTAAGGGAACCCTCAGTCCAAAGTGATTGCGCAACCATGGTTTGTTGCAGTAGATCCGCAGGGCTTCTAGGACATTAAATTAGTTGGGAAACGAAAGATGATGGAATAAAACGACCTCTATAGAAGTTAGGTGTTAGGAGTTGATAAGGCCTGGGCGACAGTTCGAAGTTGTGGATGGTGCTGCTCCCAGCATTTGCGTAGGTCTAGTCGATATTTGAACGTGTTTCTACTCCGACGACGTTCGAGGGTAATCTGTGCCAAATGGTCACTATCAAGTACGAGAGAAAACAATAACGCTACATAGTTCTTTGATGTACAGTTGCGAGCCTAATTAAGGGACAAAAAAAAATTATTTCATATCTCAAAAACTGTAGAAGGTTCAAGGCTGAAAATTTTAACACAAAAGAGGTATTGGGATACCTAATAATATGCTAAGAATTTATTACGACCCGAAGGATAAGAAAAAAGTTATGTATATTTAACTTATAATTATGAATTTATTGTGAGCAGAATTAAGGGACACTTTTCAAATATTGTAATTTAAGTCTTCAGTAACCCCATTTTCTTGCGTTTCCGAAGAAGAAGAAGACTGCCTACGTCATATGTAAACATTGCAAGTACTGCA
>LQNS02278070.1:38751587-38786597 GCA_001587735.2 Parhyale hawaiensis
AGCTATAACATCGTAAGCTAGAGTGGCTGCAATAGCTTGCAGTTCGTTCATCTTGTTCATCATACTCTGAATGTTACCAAATAAAAATTTGACGCTGGTGTTTGCATTGCTGCTCTTGTTTAATGGTGCATTTGGAGAGTCCGATTGTCGAGAAACGATAAGGGGTGGTCGATCAAGGGTAGTGCCAGGACCAGTCAGGGCGGCTGCTTGAAGTTGAGCAGGGGAAGAGGTTTGTATTTCGACTTGATAGTTATCAGAATGCTTTACGTCCGCGTCTATTTGGCGGACAGCAGGTCGTTTCCCGTGTTAACAACTGTATGGGTGAGCCCTTATGCTTCTGTATATATTAAATTTGTCTCTATGTGCGTGTGTATGTACATATGAGGTGTGGGTAGAGTACATCCTAACTAGAAGAATCCTTCGTAAACTAATGAAATTAGGAAAACGCGGTTTGATGTTACAGGCGATGCTGATGTTCATTGCTCATTTTTTCAATTCTGCGTAGGATAACAGTCGAGGAAAGAGCGCCATGGTGAGGAGGAAGAGTATGCTAATGCCGTCAAGTTGTTATTTATGACAAAATAATCAATGAAATTGTACAACGCTGCTGTGCAATTGCGCATTTCTAAGCGATTCCCAAAGAGAAGTGATCCGCAACATTTAATAGACTTTCGGGAACGGAGTAACATGCATCACATGCTCTTCAAAGATGTAGCGTCTAGTGGACAGTGCACTATTATCACGGTGCAATAAAACACACACACATTGTTCTTAAAATCATGTGCAGGATGTTGGAATGAAAGTCAATTACACAGAATCAGATGTATTTCCACTTGTTTTCTCCAATGCAACTATCAGAATTTTGAAAATCGCTGTAACAAGAGAGTAGTGAGCAGAAGTATGAATCTTGCAGGTTTAAAATTATTGACACGGTTTGTTATTTTTCTCTATTCAAGGTGTGTATACTGTGTAATTCTGCTTTGAAGTCTTCCTACATATAGTTTTGTTCGAGGGAGCGCATAATAGCGTTTCACATGTTTACAGGAAATCTGGTCAAGCCTTTTTGCCCGAGAACAGCGTACCAACAGTGAAGTGCATTGGCGGAGGTTTCATGTTTTGGGGATGTATTGCTGCTACTGGACCAGGAACCTTGCGAAGGTCAACGGTATTATGAAAAAAGAAAATTATGTAGAAATTTTGAATGATAACTTGAAAGAATCAGCAAAGGAACTGACACTCGGTCGACATTGGTGCTTTTATGCAGGACGACCCGAAGCATTCAACTAATTTGACTAGGTAGTGGCTGGAGAACAATGATATTAATGTTTTGGAGTGGTCTTCCCAAAGCCCAGACCTAAATCCAATATACATTCTGTGGAGATTATTGAAGTTGAGAGTAATAGAGAAAAGACCAAAGAATCTTACTCAATTAGAGAAATTTTGTACGGAAGAGTGGAGGTACATGTGCATTTCTGCTGGAGAGTGCCTCAAGATGGTGGAAAATTATAACAAAAGACTGCAGCAAGTACTTCAGGCTAAAGTCATACAATTGATCATTAGAAATAGGGTACAAATAATTTTGAACTTGAGAATTTTGACATTTAATTTATAATTTCTTTATTACTTATATGTTTCGAAATCCAATGGATGTATCGGAAAGAACAGGTGTAAATACATATGACCGTATGTAATCGACTTTCAGTCCAACCTCCTGCACATGATTTTAAGAACATTATGTGTGTTTTATTGCAGGGAGCCAGTAAATATGCTCATGACTGTACAATGTGTACATACAACACATTCTTGTGGGCCCGTAACATAACCGAATAAGTCACCATTACTCAGTTGAGGACCCTGGTGTTATAGGATCGTCGAATCATGATATAAAACACATGAAAACTAAATGGGCCATCAGCACTGCTGGCCTCTTCATTTCATTGCGAAGAAAGACTTTAGCTTCAGCAGCATTTCAGCTACCTTTGTAACCAGTCCTTAGCTTGCCCATGGTGCCCATTGCTTTGTTCTCGAAACCTTCTTGAATCCTATGGATCATAATTATTTGATGAGAACTACCAAACTCTACACAAAAATTTGCTGCAGTTTTGTTAGGCTTTGCGATCATGTCATTCAAAATGAAAATACGGTGACGCTCAGTTATATAATTATGCCTTGTGACTCATCGACAGTCTACTGTAGACTGCCTGTACTTGAAAGATTAAAGAAGCCTGATTACCAATAGGGTTGCCTGCATGCGAGCACCAAGCTAAGCTTCCTTAGCTGACGTAGAAAATATTCAGTCCAGATAAAGTTTGATCAAATTTCAAATGACCGTTACGCTAGTTTATTTACTTTGTTCTAATTCTAGTTTCTTTTCATTTTTTAGATTTTTATAAAGGAACTTTAGTGAACAAAGCCGTAAAAAGTGAGCAAGATGTTTTCAAAATGGTCTTGTGCTTATTCTCTAAATGTGTAGATAAAACATCTAACAAATAAAAATGGTGATAAGGAAGGACATAAAAATTGGTCTAATGTTGAAGAGCTGATCTTAACTTCCATTTTAGCGGGTAAAATAACAAATTCCTTGAGATATTAAAGGAAAAAAAATCTTTGTTGCCCAGTTTCATCTCTCTCCTCTCTGACAACTTTCATTTACTATAACAGTTACTATCACAAGTCTACCATATTCCTCACAGAAGGCAGGAAAATTCTGTTGCAGAGCAGACAGACGGAAAGAAGCCATGTGTTCCTACCGTGAAGCTCCGCAGACTCTGCCTGGCTGGCAGCTATCGAGGTGCTACACCGCAAAATTCTCACGTAGAGCTTGGCAAACCGCCTTTAGTTTGGAGCAACTTTCTGCCTTATTTTCGGCGCTCTCAAGTTCCATATTCAGTTAGGCTCAACTTCCAAACCAATTTAGACAGGATACTGCAAGCTGAGAAGCCCATCAAAAATTACTCGAAGGAATGAGGCGGTCGGGATATGGTGTCGACCCCTCGCCAGGAACGGTACAAAAGCCTTGCTTCCCCGAGCCTAGGCAGCTGCCCTCCCCAGGCCTGCTTATCGCTTCTGTTGTGCTGGGGAAGTGCTGCAGGGAAGGTCTCTATTTGACGCGACACTCATTTTGTGTCTTAAGGTACGGCCGATTGAGCTGCAAAGTTAAGCCTGCTAGTCTTGACTTGTGTGAAACTTCAGATAGAACCGTTGGCTTTGTCACTTGCAATCATGTTGTGTAATGCCGGGGCCACATATGCATTTCTACGCCCGACTGGTTGCTAGGATGTGCAGCTGGCGAGCCATTTCGATATATATATTTGAAATCGGTAGCATAGATACCGTGGCATAAGCGACGTCCGGGTCTAGCATCCTTGCATCAAGTTATCTAAATAAAAGCCTAGCGTGGCCCCGGCCTTAGAAGAAACGTGATTACGCTGTCAGCTAAAGACTCTATTGCACTGAGCGAGATTGAGTGTCTGCAAATATTTAGGGTAACCTGTTGAAGGTTAATGCCTGAAACTCTATTTAACGGGTCTAAGCCAGCGCACCTGCGTGAACTTCCGAACAAGCCAAGCATCGATGGCTTATTATTGGCCATGCCCTTAGTTACGTTCCAAGGTAAACATGAGAATGTGCGAAATGTTCAAGTTGGGAAATAACAGACGGAGAATCGGTCAAGTTTCCGAATCGACCATTAACGAAACTTAAGAAAAAATTCATGTTTTTTGGCCAAAAGGACTATTCTAAGACACTTTTCTTCCATGACAATTCCGTCGCAAATGCATATTTTTCGAGCTATATATATGACTTTGAAGTTCCCATTGTTTTCCTAGGACATTATATATTCCTATGCTAGCTACACCATAGGAGCCTAACCTAATTTTACCTTACCTAACCTTGCCTAATCTAACCTTACCTAATTTAACTTTACCTACGTTAGGTTCCTATGGGGTCGCCGAGTATTTTATTCCATAGCTACAATGGGAACTTCAAAGTCAAATATCTCGAATAATATACATTTGCGAGGGAAATGTCATGGTAGAAAAGTGTCTTAGAAATGTCCAATTAGTGCACAAGCATAATTGTTTTTCTTAAATTCCGTTAAAGTTCGATTCGGAAAATTATCCGGAGAGTCTGTTGTTTTAACAGAGGGACGTAACAATGAACAGACTACGTCTGTATCTAGTAACGCTCCAACGTAAACATGACATACTTCGGTGTCTTAGTTACGTCCTAACGTAAACATGACACGCATTCTGTACTTCGGCGACGTCACTAGGTTGACATGAAATGTGGGAGTGAATTTCACTCCTAGCGTAGAAGCGTGAACATAGGCCGGAGACACTGTGTGTGAGAAATAGGACCACCAGTATAAAAACAGTTGTTTAGCGAAACTACAGTCTTTCTTATATTGAATTAAATAATGAAAATGAAAAAATACAAACATGTATGAGCGTAGAGCTGTTCAGTCACATACTAGTACATTAGTGCCAATCTATGGTGTAAAAATAAGCTGTACGTCCAAAGCAGTGTTATGGCAATGGTGAGTAAGTACTATAATTAAGCGTTGTCTGTCATTATTATCCTTCAAAGCTAGTTAGCCGCACTGCAACAAAGTGGGATTTAACAGGAGGATTTTTTTTCAACAGATTGGTTAAGATGCAACGTAAGTGGTTTGGCTAAGCAATCCCGTTTTAAGAGTGACTTCACTGTAACGTTCATTTAATCAAGAGGAACTCAACTTCCGGTAAGGTCTGAGAAATAATCTCTTTATCACAGTTGTATTACTGTTACGGCCGCTGCTCCAAGGAGTATCGAGTGTGAAACGTTCTTAACAACCCTTCCAATTATTACTTATCCACGGGGACAGCTTTGGCTTGCACATTGTTAAAGAAATTTGATAATCCTAGCCACTGCTTGTAATTTTTAAACCCCTTATAGCAAATGCAATTGGTAAATTTCGAATATCTCTATCATCTCTGAGTGTATTTAAATTTGTAAAGACGTAGATTTTTGTGTTATGTCAAGCACGTTAATTCGAAGTCGCGGAGACTTTGGTGCCAAGAGCCTGGCAGCGGCCTTTGCAGCGAAAGACCTAAGTTTGACTTACTAGCCCGAGCTCCAGTGTGAGCGAGACAGCTCTGCTGAAGAATTAGAAAAAAAAACAAGCCACTGTAATTTAGAATTTAAAAAGTCAATGGCCTGCGAACATTACACTTTACTTGCACTGCATATCCATGGTAAATGCCCGTATGATACGTGCCCGCTACCTGCAAGTGTCCATACGATACGTGGTTGGTACCTTCAAGTTTCCATATCATACGTGGTTGGAACCTGGAAGTGTTCATGTACTAGTGCCGCACAACCCTGGGTGATGTCGATTAAAAAACATATATATTTTTCATATTATTGCAACTAAAACTCTAGTCACACTGTGGAAGCTACAGCAGTGGCCGATGAACATGTTCCCGCACTGCCAGCGATTTAAACAAATATATGCTGGGTTGCAGATACCCAAATATGTTTGTCAAACGACTGTAATTTGTGAAGGCGGGCGCACACTAACGCAAAAGTTGCCTAGCCACTTAACTTCCGCTGAGGCGGTCAAGTTGCCTTGAATTTAACTTAGGGTCTTTGGATGTCACGGTAAAACTATGTCATTGCAACTTTCAACTAACTCAGCAGTAGGAGGTATACTCAAAGATTGACCACTGCTGCTTGCCATGACCTTAAAAACTGCAAGATGTGACTGATATTTTAGATATTTTTAATGACACAGAATTTTGCAAGCCGAAGCCTTGCTTGCGGCAAAGTAATCGGATGGAATTGTGTGGCGATGCAATTTTTGCATTAGTGTTCACCCGCCTTAAGACACGCGGGCCAAAATCCGGGGAAGCACCATTACCGAGTGTGTATAGAACCAGTTCCTCGTTGCAACGCTGTCCCCGAGCACGTTTTTTTCATTCAGCAATTATTTTCTAAGCATGATAAAATAATGAAACACTACATCCCAATACAGAGCCACGGCAGTAATATTTCAGCCATGTCTTCTACATACATGATTGATGCTCTGCTAAAATTTCATAAATTTAGTAGAGAACACCATAATATTTCACTGAAAGATGCCGTATTTTGGCCTGTGGGACAGTGCAGTAATATATCTCCGAGGCTGTAGTCTTCTTTCTTCTACTTGGCGAGGTACCAGATGAAATCGCCGTAAAAAACGTCATTTTTGCTTGATATACAAAGTCAGATCTTGTCGGTTTGAAGATGATTGCAATACACAACAAACCTATGATTCAGGTGGTATATCATCTAAAGTGTTAGGAAAAAAAAAAAAAAAAACTAATGCACTCTGAGAGCGCACACAGCAGCCAAGAAAGACAATGTTAGCGAAAAATGTAAACTATTTGTGAAACCAGGATTTCCTTTGTACAATCACCTGCTTAATATTAATGATAGTTCCTGTAATTTACTTGAATGTCTGTCCTAACTTTTTGAGTTATGTTCTGATAAAAAAAAACAGCAAAGTGATATAGAGACAAACGGACTGACAGATCATTACAATAATTAATTTGATAAGTTGCTCTTTATAACATTTCCTATAAATCCTGCAAATTTCATGCATATCCGTGGATAAATGTTCAGTTATGTTACATAGAAAAATTAGGTAGACGAACAAACAAGTAAACGGTGGGACGGATCTTCACTAAAGGTAATAATCTATTATTATTAAATCACGCCAGACTAACGACGTGGGAACGGAGAAACTCCATGTCGTTGACAAACCCCCACGCAACCAGCCCACCGTGTGAAGAAAAAAGGAAAAAAGAGAGAAGATCCGAGATCACAGATAGTTTAAAGCTGCCAATACCCGCACCAGCAAAGACAGAATTATCAAGCCCATTCCAAACATCCGCACATGATGAAAAAAAAAAAATCGAACGAGAATACTGGCTTGTATTGCATCGTAACGGTTCCAAGGCAAACTTATGAAGAGCATCAGTACGCCGAGTATACCTCAGCCGAACAAATGGCTCCGGAAGAAAATCAGACAGTGGATGACTAGGGCAGTTTTAAATTTTATATAAAAAGCAGACTCCACTAACTCTACGACGATGCGCCAGATCACAAGGCACAACACCATCCAGCATGACGCACATCGATGAACCACTTTGTCGAGCAAACACAGATGACAATCGGCAGCAGAACCCTGGACTACGGAGCAGTATTCCAGAAGAGGGAGGACATAGGAATTAAAGCAGCCACGTGTCAATTCTACTAGCTTACCTAAAATTCTGTTTAAATTTCATAATGAACCGTCCATAACTTTTCTGAGTTATTTTGCTATCAGGTAAGCAAAAAGACAACCTTCAGAAGAAACAACTCGGCCTCAGTGCAGAGTACCCCGAAGGTTTCCATCAGGATCTGAGGTGACGTTGTCCGGTCGGCAATGTCGTAAGAAATTAAAATTCATTCATGCGACAAAACAAGGTTCTATCATATATGAGCATATAAATACTTAGTATAGACGTAAGTTTTTATTACAAAATATATTCAATAAACCTGTTAGAAATCATGGTTAGAGATGTATGGTTAAAATTCATGTTAGGGTCTAATCCGTATATTTCCAAATAACAATTTTAATATGAGTAAAATTAAACAGTGGAATACAGTGTCAAAGGGAAGCGAGTTACAGTTGGTCTCGCAATGCAAGACATGAATGACTAGAGTACCATATTCAAATTGCTGATAAACAGCTTGGTATCACCAAGATTTTTGTGTACCGCACGATCAAAATATTTGAGGAACATAAGGCTATCAATGCCATGCCTCGGTCAGATCGTCCTCACCCTGGGAGTACACTCAAATTTCCAAATGACGTTGTGCGTAAAGCGACTGATGAATGGCTAGATGGATTGAAGCTTTGTGTGAACAAAAAAAAGAGGTTATTTCAAATAAAACTGTGGTCATAAGTTCCTTTTATTAAGAAATAAACCCTAAAAAATTTCATCTGAAAAAAGATTATTTTTTATCCGTTAATTTTAGTTCTCAACTTTTAGCGTTATTCACGACTAGACTGCGTATGTTCTCAACCGGAGATTAAATTGTCTTCCATCTTTTGAAAGCTTGATGAATAGTTATCGCATACATGGTGGTAAGACTTCATAAGCGTAATGCACGGTGAGGCTGGTAGTGTTTATGTATTTTGTCTCATATGTCAACAACGCTACAATGTTGTTAATTCAAGTAAATGTTAGGACAGTCGATGACGGCTGTTCAATGTTCTCTCAGTCGCGCGTTAGTTCTATCGACAAGCGAACGTACATCAAGTCAATTGTAGCGGTTTACTTCGGTGTTGAGAATATATTCAAAATGAGTAAATCAGCAATTTTCATCGCAAAGATGTGCATGAAAATGCTGGGGTGTTGCCGGCTGGTTCAGCCCAAAATGGGGGGAGTCGTTTCAACGGCAACTGAGCATCAGAAGCTCAGCTCCTTCGAAAAAATTATTCGCAAAGGCAATCTGGCGAAACTGGCAGAAGCCTTGTCTGTAGCACTGCCCCTCTTCGTGCTTTGGTGCCACATCCATGGAATGTTGTACTATATTGGGTTGCGCTCCGATATATTTGCTCCCGATCAATTCAACAACAAAAGCTTATTGATATGGAACTTACTGTGGCTGAACTGCTACTCGCTGCTGCTCGTGGCATTCTTCTGCAAACGTGAAAAGCTTGACAGGCTGTTCCAGGCAGCTGAAGGCTTGCTCAGACAGTTCAGCAACTCAATGGCTTATAAACAAAGAACGAGACTCATTCGCTCATTTATCTGTGTCATTGGAATAATTTGGACTGCACAAGAAGTTATCATTTATCTTTACCAGCAGTACAAGCCCTGCAGGCGAGATCGTTGGCCATATGTTAGTTTTATCTTCGCTTGGACGCACTCGGACCTGGTCGATATCGTCGCAATTTATTTCTTCGATTCTACGGTGTCAGTTGCAAGCAAATCTCTGTTCGATATATTAGTCACAGTTGAAGCACAAGTGCCTCAAGATGTGGACATTTCCAGGTTGATTTGCTCAACTCGGTCAAAAAGCTCATTCACAGCCGAGAACTTAAACCATTCATTCATCGAAGGTCATGAAACTGAACAACGTTTTGAAGCATCTAGCCAACGAACCCGGCTTTTCAAAAAAATTTCTCCTCTTCGAAGTCAAGCTTGGAAACAAAATAACGAAAACGACTTACGGCTTGAACGAGTAGGCATAATTCTGGAGGCTGAGGTAACTTTCATTGACAGGTTTGTTGAAAAGCTGATGGACGTTATTGGAATTCCATACATGATATGGTTGTCATACGGGACCATCTCATTTTCTTTGTCGCTTTACTTTTTCATCGACCGGCTGATGAAAACTGAATTAGATTACTGGTCAGAGATTCTTACAGCTTTTTGGAGAGTGGTTTCTATGATGAGTGTTGCCTGGGCTGCAGATGACCTCAGCAGCATGGTGAGTACAACTGTAGATATACTATTGTAATTAAGAGCATGAGATTTACGTGAAGTTCAATAGATGCTTGGTTCCTTGCAACATGTGAGATGCGGGTAGAATCGATCGGTGGTATGCAAGCAACGTTGGGTGCATCATGGCCAGAGACGGAAGATTTAAATTACTCAAAAGTTATTTTCATGGATTGTGATATTCTAGCAAAAAAAAAAAAATGAAACAACAGTGGATAAGAGGATGTCAAAAGAAAAATTGAACCACGCTTGAAACCAATAAGTCAGGAACAGAAACGAATAACAGAACAATCATTATCCATGGGTAAATGAGAAGGAAGGCAGTAATTTCGAATGCAAAATGAATGTAAATTGAGAGTCTAACTACTACTAAGATCTACCACGTATGTAGGTTGCGTCTGCAGGAGTACCTAGCTGAGCTTGATGGGGCTACCACTTAGTGATCATAATCGTGGAAACCCCATTGCAGTCACGGGCTGATGTCATTTGGTAGCCAACTGGGGCCCGTCTAGAAATAAGACGGATACCTTGTTTTTGGTTCGGCCCAAGGTGGCCATCATGTACGTGTGTGATGTGGCTGTTATATAGTAGCTATGAGGCAACTGCCACGTTGAAATCGGGCGAAAAATGGGGTTGGCGCTGCCAGTATTTGAACTTGCACCGTTGGAGACCAATATGAGTTTGAAAGCACACGCCTGACACCACTCGACTACCGGTTTTTTAATTTACCCGAAGAATAATGTTAATGTGGTGATGAAGAAATTTCTGCTTCTTAATCGAATTTGGCCATTATGATTTAGAATGATGAAATTAACAAAAACCCACAGTCTTCCTGTTCCAAAGCTATTACCCCGTTTTCGGAGTTTACAGCTGCGTATGCGATATGGTCAGAGAAATCTCATCTTGCTTGTGTTTTAGTTAAGTTAATCAATGTACAAAAAAAATATTAGAATAAAACTTTAAATTTCATACTTCAAATGTTACAATAAAATTTAGACTAGCAGCATTGTCTGATGAATACGGAATCATTATTGCGTAATTATGATTGCAGTTTAATTTTCAAATTATCTGTACCAGATGTACTCAAACCTAACTTTTGGTAAACTTATTATTAACACCCTAAATGACATGGGCAGATTCAAGATTGAAAAAGGTCTTGGGCTTAGCTCAGATAAGTCTTGGGGTTGTCAGCGTGTAATAAAAATTAGTGTTTTTTTTTTCTTAGAATGATACGGCATTTCAGCGTCCAAACTCGGACCAAATGAAAAGAGTGAAGGCCTGGATTGCACTCATAAATTAGTGGGCTTTCATGAAGAAAAAAAAAATAACACTTTCAGTGAACCATATCAACAACTATCAACACTTTAAAATTCAAATTCAAGTTTTCGGGAAGCATTTTGAGCTGGAGCCCAAGTAGCCCGCCTATCAAGTTGTGCCTGGTGGATGAGCTCCTGTGAAAACCGAGTGAGACCCATGTGTCTACCACGTACTTGTCACATATCTTCATACCAAATGGTAGCCACGTAACAAGTGGACCGTGATAGCCACGGGGTCTAAGAATGTGGTCACCACCTTGGGATAATTCATAGCAGAGATCTGGGGGAAATATAATAAAACCACCCCGGGCCAACGTGACAAAATCACCAATAACATTACTACATGGCAGCCACGTCGGTGTATGTCAGAGACAGCCTTCACTTCGAAACCCCGTTACCATGGGGACAACATCACGGTGCGCCCAACTGGCGTGGTAGATAGGGTGTGGGTCCCCTGATGATGGGGTTTCCCCATGGTAAAATCAGAGTTATTTAAACGCTATCAATGCTTTTAAATTTCAGAGGCAACGCTGCGCTCGACGCTGGAGGAAACTCGTACTGAAACAGCCAACCGATGCCGCGCTGCCAAGGGCAAGTAAAATGTAGCATCTAGATAACGAAATAAATTTTCAATTTAATTCCAGAATTCGTTCGCTGTAGGTAAAAACATTTAAGGATACTGTCTACCATCGAATACGACGATTTTATAGATTTTATTTGGTTATTACCAACTATTATATACTTATCGCTTAGATTTACTACTGACATTGCAACTGCTAGCCGAATTCATTTAAACGTTTAATTATCTCCGCCAAAGAGGTTATGTTTTCGTCAAGTTTGTATGTTTGTATATATATTCATCTGTCACCAACTTAACTCAAAAAGTTATAGTCGGGGCTTTATGAAATTTGCAGGGATTTTTTGGTACAGTTAGCGACGAAATTATTCTTACACCCTCTATTTTTCAATATCATCTTCAATAACGAAAATGTACTATTGTTTATACAGGCATAAGTGCTTTGAATGGTAAAAAACAGCGAATATCTGGCAGAACTCCTTTACTCCTTTATTTATCTCAGATATCACAACACATTGACAAAATAAAAACAATTGCTCTATTAACAGAGAATGTATCCAACTAAAAGCATTAATTGCTCATGGGATGCAGAAGACGTAAGCAGTCATTCAGTAATAGAAGTATTAGTCTAAATTTTCTAAAAATTTTGCCTATGACTATGATAAGACAAGTGATATAATTTTCTTTTTTACGTAACAACAACAGGGCAGCTTCTCATAAAAGTACTATTTCTATCAAATTATAAGATCCAGATCCTCAAGACATTTAAACATTCCTAAGCTAGAGTGGAAAACATCGCTTTTAAAGTACACAAAGTTGATAATTGGTGTTGGTAACTAATTGAAATGAGCAACGGATGTCTGTGGGACATACATTCTGTTAGTCAATGAAGTACGCTGAGCAATCCGTGACGACACTCAACAATTGTTTAGTCAATTCATATTCAAAGAGAAGAAGAACTGTGGCTATGCCAATCACAAGACATGCAACTCAGGGGTTAGGTCTAAACCTAGGGGTTTTAGCTCCCACCCTGTAGGGCCGAGCGCCAAACCCACGCTGAAACTCCCCATGGAATTTACAGCGTAGAAAGCTCGGCCCTCTCACCCTAATATTTTCTAACAACAAGGATGAGTTTCACATCAACATTATCTCTAAGCGCACGCATCAGCCAAAGAGGAAGTCTTCTTGAAAGTAATTTTGTTTCTAAAAATCAAATTCCAGAAACTCATCATGAGCTGGGCAACATAAGGTAGCGAAAACAACAATACAAATTCAAAAGTTACTCACTACTGATGTCGGGTACCCTCGTTATATGTGATACGCTGCATTTACATTCACAAGAGCATACAGAATTAACCTCCCTAGACCATTCTACATTCTAAGGAACAAAATGAAATGGTCCCATATCTGTGAGTAGCCCAGGAGCAAGCGCATCGTTGGTCTCACCTTGAGGCACTAAAAAAAAAAAAAAAAAAAAAATGACCCGAGATAGTATTTGGAAATTATAATG
Organism: Parhyale hawaiensis; assembly: GCA_001587735.2. NCBI lineage: Eukaryota > Metazoa > Arthropoda > Malacostraca > Amphipoda > Hyalidae > Parhyale > Parhyale hawaiensis. The sequence continues at coordinate 38,764,506 of LQNS02278070.1, forward strand.
CGTCAATAACTGCAACGTAATCAAATACTGAAGTCATCCGCAGTTCACTCCAACTAGAACCACGTGCAGTTCTCCCAAAGCACCACATTTTTAAAAACGTACTTAGTTCTATACATATTGCACCTATTTGTAGTATTGGCAAGCATGCTATTTTATTTAAATCAGGTGTTTATATTTCAACTTAAGGACTTGGTCTTGCATTGGTTCTATTAACTCATTTGGCATTGAATTGAGGCTGAAATACTGTCGATTTCTTTTGCACTTCCAGTCTCACGTGCGGTAGATTCAATTTATTTTCTCTAACATTATATCTATGAACTGGTACAAGCCTTCTAAAGTACATGTAAACTAAGTTCGAATCCTGGTAGAGAGCCTTACGAATAAATTTTAAGAGAAAATATTCATGTACATCTTTAAATTTCAGTAAACCAAGCTTAAGGTACATGGATTATTAAACATAAGAGGTACATTATCGACATTTCTCTTAACATTCAAAATCGTTCTCAAAACATCATCTAGGGCAACTTCTATGAAGCGCAATTGATGTGATGATGCACCGCCCTAAACTATGATATTCTGAATAAAATGTGAGTAAACTAGAGCATAGTACAGTAAAATTAGTGATTTCTGAGATTAAAAAACCTCTCACAGCATAGATTGCCCCTCAAGCTCTAGATAATTGACTTGCTAGTAACTGAATGTGAGTTGAGAAAGATAACTTATTATCGATTGCTAATCCCAGGTATTTTACTGAAGTTACCCACTGTAATGCACTTCCATTAAGACATATGCTAGGCAAGACGACGGCCGGGCGGGACGTGAAGAGCATTAACTTACTTTTATTGGTATTTGGTGACAGGCGGTTGAAAAGGAGTTGGATAATCACGTTGGACGGTTGAAACCTTCTCTAAAGCCGGATACATGATACGATATAGGTGAATTGCATTATACAACACGAACAAGGCACTATTGTAATGTAGCTGATAGTTTAAATTATTTTTATTGTTGCATTAAGCTAAATAATTCTTACGTGCATGTCATCTGAGGCGGATTTTTTTTTCTGCTTCTGAAGTGAAGTAACCTTGTAAGGAATAGATATGTTTGGGTTTGGTTCTCGTAAAGTTGTGGTAGTTGAGGAGAGTACGCTCATAAGTGGCTGTCGTATTAAGCGGAGTCTACTGTATTTATTAATATTGTATTTACATCTATATATTTGCTCTAGGCTCGCGCTGCACTGCACCTGCTTGAGACTCCTACCTCCCTCTCTTTGGCTCGCTTCACCACTCTCAGCAAGGCCACAGTCAGCTCCGTAAGTACTACAGTACTCAAGTCTGGAAACGCAAAGGAGGAGGGAGATCTACTCCACTTTTTGTTGGATTGTAAACTGTTAAGCATTGTTTATTCTTCTCAGGCTGAAAATCGATAATGGTTTTACCATACAATATGTTGACATGAATAAAAATTATTAGACCATGAAAAACTATTTCTTGCTACCTCCGAGACCTACTATGTAACTGTAAAACGCAAATTGTTTAATCACTGGAGAGTCGGGCCAATTAACTACTCAGTTTGCTGGGGATCTCCTTGATACAATTGCTGTTTGTTAGCTGGGGCTCTTTGAACTAACTTCGCTCTTTATTTTGATCCTCAAAGAGTTCAGAAAATATTACGATTTTCACTGGATAGGGTCGTAAGTTAATCATCAGGAGTAAATACCGTAGACTTTGTTGAAGTAACTACGCTACAACTCTCGTAGTGGTCTTACAGATACAGTCCGTTGGCAGATAACGCTCAAGATGCTTTTTGCAGTAACTTCTAGCGGTGTAACTGCATGTGAACCTTATTATGGCTCATTGCAGAACATAACTCGTGCTTGGAACGATGTAAGGCCTGCTAAATATCATCGCAGTTACATTTACGCTGCAAGAACTGTGGGTAAATATGTATGGGATGAGAATATTTTGAACAAATGAAAAGTGATCCGCATTCCTAGCACATTCTGCAGTTCGACTATGTCCATTGAAATCGCTACACAGTTAATACGTACAATAATACAACTGTTTTTCATGCTATAGTGAAATAAACTTCCAGAAAGTGTGGCCATACAGTTGCAAATAATGCTTCTTTCCTTATCAGTATTTTTCTTAAATGTAGTCAAGACCTAAAGTTATATTTTTATATTGCAGATGCTGTGCCTGGGTGCTTCTTACACTGTGGTTGTGTTGCAGTTTAGAGCTTCAGACGAATAAAAGACAATGGGTGACATAAAAATAATGCCCACAAAATAATTGAAATTCACTGTGCTTGGTTTGTTTCATGGGACTTTTAACTTCAAAAGCTTTGAAATCCACCCGAAGATATGATAGATTCTTACATGTGGTTGCATAACTATAGTTTCTCGAGTCATAGAGAACTGTACCAGTGTACAGTATCTGACTCACACACTGTTTGTAACAAAGATTCTAAAAAAGTTTCTCATGAAAGTATAATCGTAAGAGGTTTGAGGCGGGCGAAAGATACAAGGACTGTCAAAAAATTTCGATATTTGATGTGCCGTGCAATGCGTAATGGATTCATAATTGATTGTGGCAGTCGGACACTAAGCCTGATACGTGAACAGTATGCAGTAGGAGGTAGAGAGAATTGGACCTTTCAGGAGCTACTGTTGTATTAAGGATGGCGATTCATGACCAAAGAGGAAGTCAACAAGGCTTACACGGCAATTATGACTGCCGCGACGACAGTCGGGTGTTAGAGGAAACGATATAATCAAATCAATAGCTGGAAACTTTGTGGTTCTCAGTATGTGAGAGAAAATACAGGCTAAAACACAGAACGTGTCTGACAACCTTTGTAATGATTAGTCATTTATTATTTATATTTATGACCCTAAACCTGGACAGGCATTGGAAACAAGTTCATGAAGTAGTTTTATTTTTTCACCACTTCTCATTAAATTGGCGAGTACTGTATAATGCAAGAGATGGTGTGCAAATTTATGGATACCTTTTTTTTGAATGTATTAAAGTAAAGTTACTGTCAGTAAACGAGAGAAAGTATCTTTTACTCATCCTTTGAAGAAGTGCGTCAAGTATTTTTTTACGAAGAAAAGGCATAAGACAGGCTAGCAACCTAAAGCCCACTGCAGACGAGCAGCAAAAATTGCCAAGAGTGGCATTCGGCCAACATATGTTCCACCTGACTTGGCAAAAAAGTTGCCTGCTATTCCATCTACTATGTGAAAAGTATAAAAGGAATTTGTATCTTGGCTACAACAATGGTAGCTAGCAGAAACGTACTTTTCGAAATTTCGATTATAGCTTCAAGATCGTACAAAACACTAAGGCCGGGAACACATTGGAGCAACAAGCGATGCGAAGCAATTTTTGCAAGAGGCTTGTTGCATGCCGTCTACAGCTGTGTTTCAGGCTCGGTCACACGGGCCGGACGCAGCAGCTACCTGCGTTGTGTGTGCGTATGTACGTTGCGAAATCTTGAACGGCGGTGTGATGTTTCATTTGCAGACGTTCAAAATATATGCGGAAAAAATTACGAAACTGCAGCTGAAAGCTAATGNAATTTCTCAAGTGTGAAGCGATACCCTTGGCCCCAAGACCGTCCTGCTGCGGAGTTTTCACAGCTTCGCAGGCAAGCGGGTTTCCTGAGTTCGCTCGACTCTGAAGCTGAGTCGATTGCTTGTACATCGATGTCGTGCGCGATCGATGGATTTGCGCGATCGATCGATCGCGCTGCGCAAACGATGGACGTTGTAGGTATTAGGCCGTAATTTCGGGTAAGTTGGACTATATTCGGGTTTAATGTCGGGTAGATTAGGGGAGGCAAGGACTGGTGTTTTTTTCATTTTAAAATTTGAACGATCGATCGTTTGCGCAGCGCGATCGATTGATCTCGCAAATCCATCGATCGCGCACAACATCGATAGGTACGTAAATAGAGAAGAGGGAGAGAAATGGGAGCATGACTGGAGGTGGAACTCTCCAAACCTAACTAAACATAATACAGTTCCGTTTCTAGGGACATTTAGGCCGGGGACACATTGGAGCCACAAGCGATGCAACGCAATTTTTGCACGAGGCTTGTTGCATGCCGTCTACAGCTGTGTTTCAGGCTCGGTCACACTGGCCGGACGCAACAGATACCTGCCTTGTGTGTGCGTATGTACGTTCCGAAATCTTGAACAGCAGTGTGATGTTTAATTTGCAGACGTACGTTCAAAATTTAAACGGAGAAAATTATGAAACTGCATTTGAAAGCTAATAAGCGACGAAGTAATGTATTAATGATACATTTTATTGGCATAGACATAAGCAAAACAGATAAGCGCATTTGAACAAGTTGGCTAGATTAAGCTCATGCGGTAGTCTAGGCGAACAACTCAATACCACACGATAGTATTTAGCATGCGTGTTGTGAGTTTTAATTATTCATCAGAGCATTCATCTGTGATAAAAAACAGCTTTCCCTAATACCAAGAAAATAGCATTTACTCGTTAACGATAAAACTGATGAAGAGGAACCGATCAATACGAAATGGTCTGTATTTTTGTAAGTACAACAAAACACGAAAGAACAAGTTCAACCCCGTTATAATGACATTGATGGAATTCAATTAATACCACATTTTGTCTACCACGGTTAAAAATACATATCATATCCTATTGCAATATAACTATAAGTTTTATCTAAATAATTTATTCGTGAAAAACAAAGCTTTCAACTCGAACTATATTATCTTTGGGATGTGCACTGGAACCGCACGACCATTCTCATATTGGAAGCGACACGCTGATTGGTCGTTCATTTTTACGCTAGAGTTCCCTACTACCGCAATCCCTGTCAACTCACTACAGAGAGATTTCAATTATTTTCGGCAAAAAAAAAAAAAAAATGCAACCATTTTGCAGCATATGTCTGTGAAATGTGCACAATGTATTTTTTCATCACTGATTGCTACTGAATTCGTATATTAGTCCAAGTAAGACTATAAATCAGAGAACAAAACAAAATCACGTTGTCTTAGGTTGCCAATTATGGTTTTTCTTCAGCCATGTTCACATTGCGCACCCTGCAGCCGAGTTGCATCATTTAGTTTGCAGCAATTTTTGTAAACAAGACGCAAAAGTTAACAATATAATAGCTAAATCATGGAATGCTATTCGGCAATCATCTGAGAGTGACTTGGGGAGCTACCGGCAGCTCATAGAATTTAAATGATGGAATGAAGTTTCGAGGATAATGAACGCAACTTGTCATACTTCCGGACAATGAAGAACTACTCGTCAACAAATGTTCAGGATACATTTGCATTTTCTGGTGCTTAATCATGATCGTTTCTGACGCTTGATAGCACACTTATTGCAATTTGTACCGTGAAAGCTGCAGGAGTTATTGAACGCTCATTAATTTCAAGACTTTCAAGGGAAAAGCTAACACTTGCGATTGAATTGAGAGTGTGGCGGCACCTGGCATCTATCATAGGGCTAAGTGGCCAAAGCCTGTTTATTTGACTGTTATAGCTGCCAAAATTGAAATATTTTTTGTGAACATATATACTCGTAGGAAAATATGAAAAGGTATATTTACACAAGCCAAACAATGCTGTTTCTTCAATGAGCATATAATATTTCTTATTCTTGTATAGGTATAGTACAAATCTGCTAGTTCCCCGAACGATACACTATTTGCTACTGCGGTAATTACAGATATCACATGAGTGTCAACTACGTAACGGGCCACGTTTAAATATCATATTTTTGTTAGAAAAGCCTTTTTCTGCCATTGGATACAAATATAATACATAAATGAAGCCACACAGAGAGCGGGCTAGTTATATTAAAATAGAATTCAGCGATTATAGTGCTCAGTCAGAGTTTCGTTGTACAGCTGAAACTGTTATGAGATATTACTGATCGAGCCATACTTTTGCACGGTGTTTTTGGGCCACTATTTTAAATCATCTCGATGTTTTCAATTTTTGTAGTTACAGAAAATATACATGTTAACAATTATTGATAGATGCTTCCTGATAACAACCAAGTCAGAGCATCACTGTTATTAAATCGCACGAAGATTTGTAGCGAGCTGCGGCCACTTGAAAGCAGTGCTCGCAGTTACATTTTTTTCAAGCAGCGAATATGTTGCGTAGCATGTCGTTTGTTGCTCCAATGTGTTCCCGGCCTTAGTCGCTGAGTACAATGTATTGGAAACAAGTATTAGGGGATAAGTACAAACGGATAGTAAAATTTATAAAGTCAATATTTCCAATATCAGTACAGCATGTAATAATTTTTCACTAAAATACTCCAACCTCAAACTCCTTTCGCTGTTGCGTGTGCATTAACATGTTGCGGCAAGCAGGATCTACTCACATAATTGCCCTTTTGAAATTAGCGAAGATGTCGCTAGTCTGTGCACGGCTTAGCAAAATTTTCTAGTTCATGATACGCAGCCTGTTGTGATAAAAAAAAATTTAATACACTTAACTAAGAAATGACAACATTATTGCGTTTGCCAATGGAAACATTTACAGCCTCACAAAAAAACTTTGACAAGCCAAATATACAAGTCCGGCCCTAATGCAATTAGCTTCAGTGCTAAGTTGGGACCACAGAGAGAATATCTCATGGGGGCCTAGCTCTAATACTTCATAATAAAGCATGATGGAGCTTTTGAATCAAACACAGACAAAAGACCTGTTTTATAGTCTACAATAGTAGAATGGTAGAGTGTTGCGCTTGCGCGTTTGAGGTAGGATGTTCACTTCCCTGCACGGCAGATGAATTATCACGTATACTGTTTGTTCACAACGAGTTCAAATATCAATCGAGAAAACGGGGCTGTCACAGTGGTCACATGAGGATTCCTGCATTGACTATGAAGCTATGACAATCTAAAGCCTAACTAGCACTTGCCTCCAGCACGAACCAGTGCATGTTGTTTTCCTAGTTCGAGTGTGCTGGTAAGTTGACTTTACTTTCAACTTTACAATTGTGCTTTACATAATTTGAACGCGTTGCTAATTGTTTCAACAACAGAAAAAGAAGAATTCGCAACTGCTTACGTTATTGTGCACTCAAAATTTGAAAAACGGTGGTAAGCTAAAACTTACTATAGTCCAGGCTCTATGGGGGTGTCTGTGTACATTTCTCTTTCACGGCTCTACCATGTATTTTCCTATTTCCTATTCCATCTGATGAGGACATTAAAAAAAGTTGGGTAGAACTTCCCCAACTTGTACGTTTTTGAGGGGGGGGGGCATGGGGGTCCCTAAAATTCTCAATTATGGACTTATTGTTCTGAAACTTGCTCAGAATATGTGTTTTTGAAAAAGAAAAACATATTGTGTCTCAACAACTTTTTTGATTTAGGCCTTAGTCTTTGAAATAATGAAGATTATCTGTAAATACATACGTATATTTTGAAAATTTCAAACGAATAGAACTCCATGAGTTCTCATGCTAGAATAAAAACAATGACAGTTTTGGACTCTTTGGAATATTCCTACCTAAACTATAGAGCCGGAAGTTCGATTTTTGCCCTCACAATATTTTTTATCTCAGCTCAAAACTGAATCCTTTTATTCTTTTTTTTCCTATTCGTATTTTAGTTAGCGATCGCAACGAAAGCGAAAATGGAGAATCCAGCTGCTTTAAAAAGGTATTGTGGGGGCAAAAATGGAGATCGAGCTCTATAGTTATTGTTAGGAATGTCTTAAAGATTCCAAAACTGTAATTTTTTTATTCTAGTATGAAAACTCATTGAGTTCTATTCGTTTGAAATTTTCAAAATACTGTATACATATATATTTATATATAAGCACCATTATCTGAAAAACTAAGGCCTTAGTCAAAAAAGTTATGGAAACATAATGTTTCTTTTACAAAAATGCATATTCTGAACAAATTTCAGAACAATCAGTCTACAATTGAAAATTTTAGGCCCCCATGCCTCCCTCAAAGATGTACCAGTTGCGAAAGTTTTACTCAACTTTTTTTCAATGTCCTTATCGTATGGAATAGGAAAATACATGGTAGAGCCGTGAAAGAGAAATGTACACAGACATCCCCCTAGAGCCTGGACTACTAAGACAGATGGACGGATCTTCACCAAAAGTTAATCATTTGTTGTTCATGCTAACACACTTAACAATTCCTGTAAACTTCCCTAAATTCCGTCTGTAACTTTTTGAGTCATTTTGGTGACAGACAAACAGCCAGACAAAGTCGACGAAAACATAACCTCCATGGCGGAGGTAGAAATAAAAGCGGCAGTGTCTCAAAATTACTCATCAAAGATTCTGAGGAACTAGTCCATTGTATGACCTCTATTGATAAGCGTTTACTATGCTGTGGCAGTCTCTAGTCTGAGCAGAAATGAAAATAGAAAACTACAGTCAAATTTCCTTTTTTTCCGATTTTGCACATCTCTACCGAGTTTCATGAAGATCGGCTCAATAATAAAAACTCTCTGAAGTCAAAAAATAAACTTTTGAGATAAGGCTTACAACCTCCCCCCCTTCCCCCCCCCCGCGCCCCTATGCTACCACCTTAGGGTTGCAGGGGCTGCCTAAAACTTCGCGTGAGAGTTTATCTGAGGCATAATTACAGCGCATTGAGAAAAAAATAAGTATAAAAATTTTTAACATTTCAGCTGGACGCTCCCCTTAACTTTCTTTTGACAGACTCATAGTTGTTCACTAAAACTTTAGCAACTTAGTCTACAGACCAAGCAGTTAATATAGCTCTGTTCTATCTAAGAAATAGTGGATGTTTATTCTGAATTTGCTTATAGGTACATTCCAGCCGTATAGAAAGTTTGATTATTTCTACGTTATTTTATTAGCAGGGAAAAAATGTGCTGTTATTACTTAGCATTATGAAGAAAAAATTGTTTTTCATTTCTCACAGTACAAGAGACCCGAGCGTTCGCACGAGCAGTACGTGTGAACGGTGATACTTCACATCTCGATAGTCATCGTGGGAATGCACACGCACTACTGGCAGAAATAGCCTTACACGTGATCCCCACTTATTTCAAAGTCGTAAGGCGTCACAGGAAACTGTTGGGTCAAGACGAGGGTCATTGCAGTTGTGCAGCATGAGCATCGAACACACTTCAAAGCGTAAACTTTTTTGATATTTCTTCAGCCCCTTCGGTTCTTACATACTTTTTTTACCTTACTTCACCTAACCTAACTAAAGACTATTTTGAGAAATTGAGACGTTACTCTAAAACTATGACGTGGGTTTGCTCGACGATTGCTGTGAATTGCTAATTGTTAACAGAGAATGACCGTCCTCTACCTTTCCTTCTTCAAGGCTCCTTTCACCATTCTGGAATTTCTGAAACCACCCGACGTACTGCAGTTCCCTTTCCCCATTATCTTTTGATACCGGCAGAGCTTTAGCGGGCCCTAAGTCCAAACTTGAACTCATGCAAAGTGTAAAGGCTGGTCTTGTTTTGTCATGCCGTAATTAAGAGCTGTAGGCTTCAACAGCGGTTTTTGTATGAAATAAGAAAAAAATCATTAAAGAGCACACTTCAATTACCAAATGTGTCGAAGCGTTCCTAATATACTACACAATGCGAATACAATAATTACCTTCTAACTCAAGTTTATGACGAAAGTTCGTGCCTGTGTTTAAAAGAAAGAGGAGGTCAATAAATATAAGCCATGGTATTTTTAGTCACCCAAGTAAGAACTTAAGTTTACCAGGGGCACATGAACGGCGGATTTTGATAGGTTGAGGCTTTCTACCAATTATCGCGTTGAGCAATATGGGTTATTTTAAATTAATGACTTCATTTAGACACCATCTGTAGCGGATGCTTTGCCTGGTCGCTCTTTATCAATAAGGCTACAATCTCCAGCTCGGAACTTCTCCAACCAGTTTCTTGCCCAATTCCGAATGAAGAATTGTCACCGCAAACTATGCATATTAGTTTAGCAACTTTTGAGGTATTTTTTTCTTTTTGGAAAGAGAAATGCTGACAAGGAATTTTTGCCGATAGAGTACACAAAATTCCAAAACTTGCAGACTACGATATCAGACCCAAGAGTATAAATGAAACAGCGCAATTCGAATAAAATAGATTACTATGGATGAGCTACATAGTTTGTTAAGTCGTCAACATGCGGCGTTGTCTGATGAACGATAACTCAGGAGCACGAGAAAACTTTGAACGACATGTACGCAGCTACATCGCAACTAATGGTCTTAGAGCCTAGGTGATTATTCTTATCGCACAGGCGTTTGCCAAGCATGCAAATGCGGCTGGTGTTTATGTATTTTTGTGCATGTAGCAAACAATGAGATCTTATCTACTGTATTTAATCAATTTTTGCAACACTTCAGAGCTTCTCATTAATGACATTTCAGTCGCTGTGCACCTCAGCTCGACATTAGAACGTACTGGCTATTCTTATAAGCTCCTTCCCCTTGATCATCAATATGAGTAAATTGGCTATCATCATCGCACGAACTCTCATGAAAATACATGGGATCTGCCCGCTGGTGCAACCTAAACCTAGAAAAGTCTCTTTCAAACTAAATGAAAACGGGAAGCTGAGTGCCTTGGAAGAAACATCCTGCAGCTGCAATTTCTCAAAAGTGGCCGAGGCTTTGTCTGTGCCACTGCTCCTCTTCATACTGTGGCTCTACATCTACGCCATATTTTTCTACGTTATATTGCGTTCTGACATGTTTGCTCCGGATCAATTCAACAACAACGGCAGGCTTGTATGGCACATATTGTGGCTTAGCAGCTACGCCCTGTTTCCTGTTGCTTTCTTCCGGAATCGTCGCAAGCTCGACACGCTATTTTCTACAGTTGAAGGTTTGCAAAGTCGATTTAACTGCTCAAGGGGTTGCAAACAAGGAAGGAGGTCAGTTTGCATATTGATTTGCATCATTGGACTCCTTCGGACTGCATACGACATATGCAACCACCTCTACGAGCATTACAACCCTTCAAGGCGAGATCGTTGGCCGTACGCAAGTTATTTATTGGCTTCGATGCATTCGGACCTCGTCGATATCGTCGCACTATATTTTTTCGACACAATGGTATGTGTGGCAAGAAACTCTTTCTTCGATGTATCACTAGCAGTTGAATCACAATTGACTCCAGATGTGAACGTTACCAGATTGATATACTCACCCTCGTCCAAGAGCGCAGTCACCGTAGAGAACCTGGACCATTCTATCCACAATGCTCATAGAAATAAGCAGTGCTTTCCAGAAACTGGCCAGCAAGTACAGCGCTTGAATAAAGCTGAGTCTCTTGCAAATCAGCTGGGGAAACGATATGACGAAAATGACCTACGCCTGGAACGTGCAGGAGTCATACTGGAGTCTGGGGTAACTACTATTGACAGGTTTATTGAAAAACTGACGGAAGTCGTCGGGTTTCCGTTCATAATTTTGTTCTCATATGGAACCGTCTCATTTTCACTGTCGCTTTACTTTTTCATCGACCGATTGATGAAAACCAAAATGATAATTGTCGACGATATTCTTACAGCTGTGTGGAGAGTCCTATTTATGATGTGTATTGCTTGGGCCGCGGATGATCTCAGCAGCGTGGTGAGTACCGTTGCAGATGTTGGGTCTGGGAAAAAAGCCCTTGTAGGAAAAAGCCAAGCAAAAAAATCCATGAGGTTAAAATTCCCGGTAGGAATAATCCCGCTATTCTTAAATGTTTATTTATTAACAAAATTATTTTTTTTCATATACTCTATATACTAAACTAATGTAAATGAACCTCTTCTTATATAACATTAATTTAAGCTTATTCTACCTAACTAAACTTGACCTCTTCTTATCTAATTTAATGTAGCCTCTTTTTAAATAACAACTAACATTTCACTAACGAAACCTAATGTAATCAGACTATTTCTTACTTAACCTCATCTAACCTCTTCTTACCTAGCGTAGTTTAATCTAACTTAATCTGCTCTAACCTACTCCCCTCTCATTGGAAGTATGTTTGGGCATTCAAATGTCAAGTTAAGTATAGTTTGGTACAAATTTAGTTCACTTGAATACAAAGTACTTCAATGTTAGTGCGCTGAGTTGATATATATATATATAAAACGAACAAGGGGTTTTGTTGTAATGACGTTCGTTAAGTGTAATCTTCAGCCATTAGGTGCATTTTAACTGTATAAAAGGCTATCAAGTGTAAAAGCCTAGAGGCCAATGAGCTCGTTCTCATCTAGGTTAGGTAAGGGACAGGACTGGTTCTGCTAACGATCAAAGATTGACGCTAAGTAAGGCCAATCAATGAAATCAAAGATTGAAGCTAAGTAAGGCCAATCAAAGATTGACGCTGAGTAAGGCCAATCAGAGATTGACGCTAGGTAAAAAAAAAAACAATTATAACACCCCCAAAAAAATTTTTATACCTAAACACTAAAAACCAATAAACTCACTAAAAACCCACATGCATGCATGAAAAGCCCTTTGGGATGCTAGCGGAATCAGTCCTGACCTCACCTAACCTTATGAGCGGTAGCTCATATGAAGGGGCTCTGTAGTAGGGTGGTGGTCAGTGGTGGCGGACTAAGGAAGGCCCAGCGCCTTTATCTGTCGAGAAACGTACGAGAAGAGCCCGTGGAGTTGTTCGGTCTTGGGTGTAAAGTTCAACGTTACACCTAACTTCAGCTGATGACAGCGACATTTTAGTAAAATTCCGTTACATGTAGTGTAAAATCTAGCTATGTATATATATATTCCACATGTGTCAACAGGCCTTTTTTCGTAGCGTTTTCTATTTAGGACTTTATTTGCCTCCTGGGGCTGTTGATGGAGACCAGTCGTTTGTCTACTGATGTGGCAGTAGGCTATCTTAGCAGCTGGTAGTTGCAGTGCAACTGTAATTGCTTTATGAGTATGCAACACTAAATAATGAGAGTGACTTCTTGTGAATGCTATGGGAATGAAAATGCCACTGAATAATTACCTCCACCAAGGAGGTTATGTTTTCGTCGTGTTTGTCTCTCTGTCTGTCTGTTTATGTTTGTCTGTCTGTTTGTCACCAGGATACCTCAAAAAGTTATGAACCGATTTGGATGAAATTTACAGGGATTGTTAGGTATGTTAGGAAAAATAGATGATTAACTTTTGGTGAAGATATGTCCATCCGTTTGTTTGTTTGTTTGTTTGTCTGCGTCCTTTTTCTTGATGCCACAACTCAAAAAATTATGAATGGATTTAGATGAAATTAACATGAGTTGTTAGGTATATAACAAAGAGTAGATTACCAAATTTTGGTAATGGTCCGTTTGTTCGTTCGTTCGTTTGTCACTGTTTTTAATTTTATGCTTGTTAGCACAATAACTCAAAAAATAAAGAATGGATCTTTTTGAAATTTATAGGAGTTGTTAGAAATGGTAAAAGACATAAATGATCAAATTTTGGCGCAGATCAGTTGATTCGTTTGTATGTATGACTCATATTTGTCATAACGTTTGTTAACAGTATAACTCAAAAAGTTAGGAACGGATCTTCAAAAAAAATTGAACAAGCTGTTATTATTATAAAAAGGCACAAATGATTGGATTTTAGAGTTTATGCAAAGAAAATTATGGTTTCAGAGCCAATTTGAATATTTGATACTGTTGGTTCACTTGGCGGAGGTATGCGCTCTCAGAGTGCTGTAGTTTACTTCTGGCATAGTACAGAGGATTTTTATTATAACAAAATTACTGTTGGCGGCAACTTTAATGATGTGGAGCTAACAATATATGCAGGATCTAAGGTAGGAGCCGTAAACGATTTGTAAGTTAAATTAAGCGAGTAGCTAAATGTGTCCAAGCAGATGATACAACAAAGGATATAATATGGTTAAATAAAATAAGGGATTCTTGTAAGGAAAATCGGCAAGAACTATAGAAAAAAAGAAGACAAAATAACTATGAATAGAAATACGAGAATAGGAATAGTGGGCTCAGAAAAAAATTGAAAAGCCTATCTACTTCTTACATAGTCTGTGTAACTGCAAATTGATATGATCCATAAATAAACGATAGAAATGTACTCTGCATATTTTTCAAAGGCAGCGATGTGCTCGACGTTGGAGGCACCTTATATTGATGCAGCCAGGTTACGCAGTATTGCCAAGGGCAAGTATGAAAACCACAATACTGTTGTAATAAATGTTTGTAAATGAATTGTACCTAAGCGCTTTTAGCATGAAGAACCAAATGGAGAAATGACGGCTTCTCTATCATTCATTGTATTGAATCTTGAAAATTCCTGTTGCACTCCACTTTACGCGTTTATGATAAACTGTGATGAGTAAAATAAATTATTCGCAACAGTAACTAGAAACTGATCCCTTTCAAGCAATGATCATTAGCAATTATCGGGGTTCGCTTGACTGAACGGTTTTAAATGGCTTTCGTGGGCCGTCCGGCTCGTGCTGACCGGCCTAGGTGGCTGGCCGTGGCAGTTAGCAGTTTTTGCTGGCGATATCTGCAATCACTGGCGGGTTGTCTGGCTAGTCCTAAGCCGCCTGTAGTGGTTGGATGTAGCTGTTAGCTGCCTAATCTTAAATACCTCTTCATGTGCCAGACTAAAGTAGACCATAAAAAGGTCAGGCATGCTGCCAGTGCTGTAGTGGGTCCGTAAAGGCTTTAATGGAGGGATTTTGGTATGACCTAGGAGCGTTCTTTACGCCGTAATTAGTCCGTTAAGGCGAATCCCTTCGTGTTCCTTGTGGTGTGCCAGACTGCGACAGTGGACTTTATGACGAGTTATTTCTCAGACTAAACTTGTCTTTCAGAAGTTGTGTAGCTTACAAAAATGGTGAAGCAAAACCAGCTTTTTTCGGAATGCTGTCGATCAAAAACGGAAAGGGATCCCTTCTTAGGAACACCATTACAAGGAACAAATGCAGTTGTCTTTAAATTCGTACATGCTCGTTAGTTCGCAAGAATACAGATATGTATTTCCTAAGTCACTCACTACAATAGTACATAATATATACATTTATCTGGAGCAAAGTAACACGAAAATTGTGGGAAATACTTATCGCGGAGGTGACTAAATTATAGTAACATGCGTACTCTTACCCCAACAATATCTGAGACCGTCGTGGGACCATGCAGAAACTGAATTACAGATTTAGCTGTAGCGATGGCCCTGATTTTTAGTAGAATAGCGGTGACCCACTACACTGTAGGATTCACATAACGGAGTCCACTGCCTGAATGGGTAATTGAGATAAGTGTGTGTGCATAGATTGGGGAGCAGAAACATGGTGCGGCCTGACAGCTGTAGATAGCATTAGAGTGTACGTACGTTGGTGCATGTTTACCACAATAGAAAAAAATTACTTTTTTGTGTCATACAAGTATTTTACCTATCTCCTCCGCGCGAGCCTTAACAATTTTCTTCCAGGGCCTCATCGTGGCCCAAACAACATTGAATAGGGGTGGTGGGTAGTAGCTCGTAGCAAACTTCTGAGACGTCCTGACTGTAGCTAACAGTGCATTCGTTCTGACCGTTCACGACCAGATCCGCAACATGTGTAATAATATAGCACTGGCTGCCATGAAGAACTGACCCACCTAAATGTGTACAAAGCCACTGGCCCAGATAATCTTATTCCCCGTGTACTACTACAATTGAGAGACGACTTTCCAAGAATTTTACTCATTTCTTTTGCGTTCTTTGCGGATTATCAAACATGCACATGCTTCTTATACTATCATAAGTTACATATTCAGAAAAATATAAGGGCTTGAATTGTATTGCTGCTCAACTATTTTTGACATCTTTGTGTTTATGCAGTAAACTAGAATGATTTCACAATAATTAGTATAATGAACCGTCTCGTGTTGTAGAACAGAAGCTTCTGAATTTGGTGGTATACTCAGATTTGTATGAAATGCCAAATCAACCAGTAGCTAATGGAGTAAATGAAAATTATTTGGGTATACCAGCTAAGAAAAAAAAATTAGTGCAGACAGCAGAGCTGAAGGGTCAGATGGATCAGCTGGCAGCCATAAAGCGATGTAGCACAAGCAGTCGGATAGTAATATAGCACTGGCTGCCATGAAGAACTGGCCCACCTAAATGTGTACAAATCCACTGGCCCAGATAATCTTACTCCCCGTGTACTACGAGAAATGGCTCCGTTCATCGTGAAGACAATGCTCGAAATATTTAATCGGTCTCTGAGAACGGGAGAAGTTCCGCAGGATTGGATACTAGTTAACGTGATACCGATACATAAGAAGGGGGACAAGAAAAGCCCCAGCAACTATCGACCAATCAGTCTTACATCGGTCGTCAGCAAAACTATCGAACGCCGCCTGAAAAAAAAAACGCATCACTGACCATCTGAGGATGCATCAGCTCATATCCGATTCTCAGCTTGGCTTCCGAAATGGAAGAAGCTGCTTAGCAAACCTTCTGGACTTATTCTTGAAAATTACGGACATTAAAGATGAAGAGAAGGAGATAGACCTTGTATATCTAGACTTCTAAAAGGCTTTTGATAAAGTCCCCTATCAACGGCTAATGAAAAATTGGAAGCCCATGGCATATAGGGAGACTATTTACGATGGATCGGGGCATGGCTTACTGGCCGGCAGCAGCGAGTGAATCTTGAAGGAGAAACGAGCAACTGAACGCCGGTATCATCAAGGTTTCCACCAGGTAGCGTGCTTGGCCCACTTCTGCTCTCAATTTACATCAATGATCTGAATCTTAACATCCGTAGTAAAATCAGTAAATATGCGGATGATACAAAAATATGTCATACTGACAGGAAAAGAGCCGAGTTCCAACAAGACATTGACCACCTCATGGAATGGAGCACAACGCAGCAGATGAGCTTTAATGTCCACAAATGCTCAGTCATGCACATAGGGCACGTGAACCCTTCAACGCCATTGCAAATGAATGGGACGGAAATGACTCCTGTCACCCAATAACGTGACTTGGGAATCCTTATATTAAATAAACTACAACAGTCAGTAAGTTGACAAGAGTGTGAAAATGGCAAGCAGAGTACTCGGTTGCATCACCAGAAATTTTCAATACCAGTCCAAGGACATCATCGTTCCCTTGAACAAGGCATTAGTGCAGTCACACTTAGAATTTGCTGTCCAATTCTGGTCGCCACATCTGTGTAAAGATATCGATAACATGGAAAGAGTCCAACTCAGAGCAACGAAATTGATACCTCAGCTGCGAAACAAGCCGTATGAATGGTGCCTAAAGGAACTGGGTCTGATATCTCTCGAGCAAAGACGACTCAGGAGGTAACGAATAGGAACATACATGTATTTGAATTGCTTCAACGACGTACCTATAACAGGAGTCTTTGAAAGAGACCTCAATGATTGCTTGCGAAACAACGGTCAAAAACTCAAACATAAAGCTCGAAAAACGACCTTAAATCAGCAGTACTTTCCGTATTTCATAGTTAGCATTTGAAATAGACTCCCTTCTGACGTTGTTAGTGCGGAATCAGTCAACCCGTTTAACAATCGTTTTGAGATACGTTGGGAGAGGCATCCCCCACAGCTAAGGATTGCTACTCCTCGAGTCGCACACTCATAACGGCCAAAGCTTCCGAGGCCTCCTTGATAAGTATTCTTTTTTCTTCTGCTCCAACTACACTGTCTACAGTGTCTGACATCTTTAACTCCGCATATCAACGGCTATTGATCGTAATTGCGTGCATTGCGTCTCTAACATAATGGCAATAGCTCATAAGTTTCGGTGTCTCTTTGAGAATGGGCCTGTTGGTTCGTCTACTGCTACCTATCTCATCTAAAAAATAAAAAACAATGAAGTGCCGCAACATAGGCCACCATCAGGGGATTTAACTTGGGTAACCATGAAGAGATATGACATAGTCACCCGTGAAATGATGCAACATAAGCAACCACAAAGTGATGCAATATACTCGTACCTAAGGCCGTCATGTGTAATAACATGAGCACAGCTACGATGTACAGCTTGAGATGATTACAGTAATGAAGGGTTGTATCAGTACCAAAATCTAAAGTAGATATAATCGCAGGATCCGTTGCATCCCGATGCAGCGGATCCCGCGCGCTACCCGGCGCGGCATTGGGTGCAAGGTGCTGACCCCGCGTGAGGCGGGGCGTCCTCACCCCTCACTCCTCCCTTCTAGCGCGATTTTATGGGCGGGATTTCGGGTCCGGTAATTTATTTTTAGTCTTACAGATCAGGGGAACACTCATACATAGCCCCGGGCACTAACGGCCAAATACCTATATGCCCAATTGAGACTTTTCCAGGACATACTTAAGGCCAATTATAGCATTAAGGCATTAACCGTCGCAAGGCCTGCACCGTCACCTGCGTTTTTCAGGACATTCTTTAGCCCAAATATAGCATCCCCTGAGACATTAACCGTCGCAAGGTCCGCCCCGCCACTTCTGTGTCCAGGACATTCTTTAGCCCAATTATAGCATCTCCTGAGGCATTAACCATCGCAAGGCCTGCTCCGCCACATCTGTTCCCAGGATATTCTTTAGCCCAATTAATTCATACCCTGTGGGCATTGACCGTCGCTGGTACCTGTATTCTCAGGAAATTCCTTAGCCCAATTAAATCATCCTCTGTGGACACTAACAGACGCGAGGCCTGCACCGCCACCTGCGTTCCCAGGACATTATTTAGCCCACTTAATTCATACCCTGTCGGCATTAGCCGACTCAACGACAGCGTCGATACCTGTGTTCTCAGGTAATTCTTTATTCTAATTATATAATTCACAGCCGCCACCAGGCGACATCTGCTAGGCGGTATGTTCCTCTATCTCATCAGGCAGATGTCCCATAAATGCAAGGATGATAATAGATGTTAACTCTACATAATGACAAGGATAATAAAACATGAAATTATTTTTATCAAGTTTATTACCAAAGACACCATTGGCATGATTTTTCAACATAGTCATAACACACATCTGTTTACTGCATACATATCTAAGAAACACATCGCAGCATAAACTGATCATTTTTAGATTTGCTATCGGTAAAATGGCTTAGCAACAAAGAAATACTCCAATTCTTTAAAAAGACAATATGCAACATAGACACAATAGGCACCACATACAAGAGAGCGGAACGATTACAACCGTCGTTTATTCGCTATAGTTACTTGCTTAAATAAGCTTAAATACCTTACACTATTCCCACCATATACATGTGGGTCTATTCCAAATGAGCCAAAATATAGGATATGCGGCAAACTCGTAACAAAAATTATGTTCCAATGTCCCATAACACCAGCTTCATTCGCAACTTTTGTAACGAAAAATCCCTTTCGGGGAGTTGTTGGAAGATCCTTTTCGGCTATGCATCCTAAATACTCCTTCCTGGCGACGGGACATGCGCGTAATATCTTCTCAATCTGCACGTTATTCATTTAACTGTAAGTAGTTTAGGGGGACCCGTCTTGCGCTGTTCACTTCGAAAAAAGCCTGAAATAATCCAATAATAGGAGCCACGCTGTTATGTTGTGACGGGTTTCTAGCCACGATTGAAATTTGTGCATTACATTTACGTTCGAGCTTTAATGCATTACTGTTCTCCTTCGCAAGAGTTAAAAAATAAATAAGCTTCTCTCAGCCTTGTAATTTTCATGAGTGAAGTATGCTGTGTCATTTCCACCCAAATTTGCAAGAGACATGAAGAGCGCCTCGTCATGCTTGGAAATTCACAAATGACACGTGTAAGAGTGTTCCCATTCACCGAGAGTGTGATATAAGATATATCGCAGTTTTGGAAATAATTAGCATTACGTGCATATGCACCATTGAATGCATCCTGAAGTAAAAAGCAAATGGCAAGACGTTGCGGTAACGCCGAATTAAACGGATTCTCAATAGTGAGATTAATCTTTCCGGCTGTCCAAGCCATTGTCTTTATTTGAGGCCTGGTGAAATGATATTCCACAAAACTATTCTCATTCAGCATAGTTTTATTCAATGCCAGTACTGCTGCTGGGGTGGGTACAAAACGCTTCACCCATATTTTACAGAGTGACACTTGGTAAGTATAAGCTTCGGCGTCTGGTGACATTGAAATGACGGTTAGTTTGGCTAGCTCCAAACGTATGCGCAGATCTATATTATCTAAAAGATACTGATCGCACTCGGTAATGTCTAAGGGTAGAGGTCCGTCCCATCAAATGAATGGAGCGGGTACGTGCTGCAGTAATTGTTTTACTCACCCTCCGGTAGCAGCTGTGAAACAGGCTGCTGTAAGATCATTCGCAATACTTTCAGTGACGCTCTTGTAGAGCATGTTGGCCCCAAGTTCTCCATTTCATCAGGGTTCATTGTAAAATAGGTTTTATTGTTTGCAAGTAGTCCAAAGGAAGGGTTATTTTTCACTTGTGTGGAATTTAAGAAGGCGTTTGACCTCTGAATCATCCTATGCATCAAGCCATCAACTAATGTAATGCTAGATTTGGCATCTAGAGTAGTGCCATTGTTTTTTTGAACGAAAAATACGATTTCAAATGCCAAGCTGGAAAAATCGATAATTTTTCCGTCACTGGTCTTGATATCGAATTCCAAAAAACCCTCTTTTAACTGACCAGTGTATGGGGCCGCATTCGTGCTCAAATAGTCACGATAGTATCCAGCTTCGATGCTACTATCAATTAAATGCTTCTTATTAACAGTTGGGAAGTTGGCGTCGATCCCAAAGTCATAGTTTCCGGTAGGTATTTGGAACAGGGAATTTTCAAGTGCACGCGCTATCTTCCTCTCACGAAAGGTTGTTAGAGACTGACGCTAGAGTACATGAGACCTTGACTTTATGAGAAGATATTATCTTTGATGCGGCAGTGCATTTTTCTTGTTGGCTTACTTCGTCTTTTTTCACTCGACCGCCGATAACGATTGTCTTGCAAACATTCTTTAGGGCATCAAAACCATGTTTTTTTCGCACTTTCTCTTAAATTCGTATTTTCACTTTCATCATGTAACACTCTACTCCAAACACCGCAGCAGTTGGTAATTCAGTGCGCGCTAAAAATGGTAGAGTATTTCGCAGAATTTTAGATAACAGTAAAAAATTTTTCACCATGCTGGCGATACGATTGGAAGGTTCGTATGTCTTCGAGCGCACCGCTTCTAACGCGCAGGGCTTTTGAAAACAGGCGCTCAAACGCCTTCACTGACGGTGGCGTATAACACTCCCGCATAGCGACTATTTGTACAATAAGCAAAGAGTTAGAACTATCTTGCTTATGTCTACTTAATTTTAACAAAATGTAGGATGCACATGGTGCGATGCTAATGCTTTCTAGCCTACTTTTATTAACAGGCTTATAAATGACATGTGAATTTACTTTTTTCACGCTATCTTTTCCAGCCACAACACTTAGAATGTTAGCTTGACCATTCCCCACATATGAAGTAGAGACAAAATCGCTATATACTACGTAATATTTCAAGTTGTTGGCGAAATAGCTAGAATGGTGACTTTGTATAGCAGCTTTTCCAACATATCGCACTCCGGTGGTTCTCAAGAGAGCCGCTGATCCTGAATTCATTTGTAACTTTATGTTTTTAATGTTACTGTTGAAATTTAGAGAGGGGAACTTCACCCACTGGCTTTTTGCTCAAATATATCGGTTGCAACACAGCTTGTTATGTCAAGATTGGTTATGAACTTTGCCACATCCACTTGACAGGCATCGAACAGCTCTAAAAGTGATGACCCAACAAGCAGCTGTGAAGGGCGATAAAATTAGTTGAGGGCTGCTTCAGTAGTAATTACTGAAACGGTTATACCAAAATTTGCATCATCTTTAAGAGTGATATAGGACTCATTGTCCAGAAATATATCAACGATACACGAACACTAGCAGCTGTGCAATCTGTGGAAGACGTGCTATCTGTGCAACGAGATTTGGAAAGTATCTGCCAATGGTCGGTAAGATATAATATGACCTTTAATGAAGCAAAATTTGAACTGCTAAGATACGGAAAAAATCAACCACTCTTTGAATCCACGCTATATACCACCAGCGATGGGCATGAAATTGAGAGAAAGACAGTTTTAAG
>LQNS02278070.1:38786918-38802094 GCA_001587735.2 Parhyale hawaiensis
CGATTTACTATCATAAATGTTTGGAAAATTCTGGAACGTATCACTGTGAATGTGAATGAGCGGATTGTCGCCAGACACTCGGAAGGAACTGGAAGGACCTGTGATATCCGTATCCCACGCAGAGATGGTGGAAAAGCTGTGGCCACAAAATATTCTAATAGCGCTGTACGAGGAGCAAGATTGTTTAACAAAATGCCTCGGCATATTCGAAACGTCACTGATATAAAAAATTGTAGAGTTCAAAAATTTGCTGGATTCACACTTAAGAAGAATACCAGATAGACCAGCGGTTTGAGACCAGCCTTGGAGCGCTTGTTGCTGGCAGATCGGGAGCTGCTAGTCGTACCTGTAGAGGAGGAGCTAAAACTAGGAGTAGTCCCCGATGTCGAAGGTTTGCTGGGTGGTAAAGGTGGAGTAGGAATGTCTGGTTGACCATTGTAATATTCTTTCTTATACCAATTTATGTGTTGACTCTTACTTGGCCACTTGACGTCGGCCACTCTATTATTCTGACGTGTTTTTGGAGACTCGAAGGTTATCAACAGATGCGGGTTCGTAAGACGATATATTCTTAAGCAGGCAAGTTCACGGACGATACAGATAAGCTTACAGACGTACAGATTTCCTCCGAGGCCGGAGCTAAATCAACGCTGCAGGAGCGCACTGGGAGGTGGTGCTTACAACAGGCAGGGGTTCGAAGAACAGAACCACTATGATACTCTGCGACTCACGTATATAGAGAATACATATCAAAGTTGACCCGTTAGGGTGACCGCAAGGATTCTTCAGCGTTTCTAGTGATAAACTAAATTTGAAACGCTAGTGCTCTCAACGCCCCTTTGGAAAAGGATCGGGCACGAACCAAGCATAAGTTGTGAAGCTTATGTGACAAGAAATCGTGAAGACATAACCTGAGGCTAAGTTCTGTGGCCCTTTCTCCGAACAATTCATACAGAACGTATTAGACTGTCAGCCGAAACTACTTCAGACTGGCTCACCGTTACAGCGGCGGCCGGGGCAATTACAAGCAACTGCTGCTCAGGTCAAGTGAATTGTAAATAACACGGTTAGCTTTTCAGCCTCTCTCTCCAATTGTATGTTCCCAGAACATCTCGTGTTCGGGTCAAAAGCCTGTTAACTAGCAAGTTTTCCCAAACTGCAAGCTGGCTGTTGGGCCAGTATGCTGGGTAGAATAGTACAAGACACAAATATCGTACACCATCACCACTATCACACAGTAGAACGTTTTACGCTGTTAAGTGTTATATAAGTATGCCAGTAAACGTTTTACAACCATAAGCCAGAGTTTTTTCGGCGTTGACATAGAACCGCTTACCATTCATTTTACTCAGGCAAATTTTCAGCATTTTTTTGCGTTTCGAGCTTACATTTATTAGCTCTCATGTTGAAGATTTCTTCCTTCTCCACCTTCTTACAGTTTTGATGAATAGCATTGTAACGCTCATTGCGAAGACGTTCCTGCACGCGTTTATGGACTCCCTTCGCCGCAGATTTTACTTTTCATTGTCGAGGAGTATGCTGTAGCTGTTCGGTTGCAAACAAATGATTTCAGTTGGAAAAGCCTCCCCAGTTTCAGTCTTCAGACATCCGAGTTTACCTTTGTTCTCGGGATTGCGCTTGCTGTCGTCGTTGCAGAAGTTGGAAAAGTCCTTGCTAGACTTCAGCGGTTCCTTATCAAACTCCTCTTCAATGTTGCGAACACCTTCAAAGATTAATAGGAAGGAGTCCGTGTCTCTGGAAGTAGATGGACCTTGAGATTTCTTTCCTCTTCATTCTTTGGTTTCAAGACATTGTAGAAAAAATCATACATGATGAGTTTAGCTTTTTCAAGAACAAAGAAACCTGTATGGGTAGGGTGATCCAGTTTGATTTCTTTTCTCTGCTCGATCATGATAACCTTATCTTTTGCAATGCCATAACCCTTTTTAGGTATAAAGAAAATCCATGAGTTCTGAAATGTTCAACTGTTCAACTCAGTCTATTTGATCGGATTGTACAAAGTTTTTCAAACACAGCATTAAACATGAGCTTGAACGTTTTTCAATATTTTTTCAATGTACTCTTTGAAGATAGCAGCTTGCTTGCGGCGCCAAGCTTTGTGCAGTTTTGTTACTTCTAGTCCAATCCCCATCAACAATGAAGAAGTTCAAGTGAAATGGCACACTCCTTGTGGACCAAGCCCAAGTGATATTCAACCAGTCATTTACCAAACTTTTTCACGTGAGCAGCTAATCCTTTTAAGAAGGGGGAGAGGTTGTTTTAGTAACATCCATGTGGTGAAACACGAGTGGTAAGTCATCAGTTTCCCGTGCAACATCGGGTGGAATATGTTTGTCCACAAAAACGGGATGGGCGTAGTCTCCTTTGCAGTCGGTGTTTTCCAAGTCGGTCAGAGTGAAACCATCGATTGGGGTGATTTCCGCGTAAGATAGTTTACCCACAAGGGCTTGTGAGTACAGGGATTTGAAGTCGAGGAAGAGGCTCGACTGAAACGGCTTCGTCTCATCCACGGCTTCACAATGATCATTGTTGAGTTTAACAGAGGGTCGCACAACAGTACAGAATCCACCACGAGTATCTTTGTAGAGAATGTTGTAAAATTCAGCATCCGACACAATTCAATGTGCGTTTTACACTTGTACATGCAGCGACCATACTCAGACAGGGTAAGCCCACGAATTGGACCGGATCTAAGTGATACTCACGCTTTGTAGTTTTTCTGAACGCCTCAAACACTGCACAGAGTAGTAAGACATCATCAATTATCTGGTACAACTTCATGTAGTCTCGCAGGGTTTCACATCCAACTTCTTCCTACATTTTTGTGCATGAGCGTACTGCTCGTCAGTGTGCGTATCTTCTGTCAGCTTGGAGAAAAAGGCGGCTTTAGGAAGCAGTTCTGTCGTTTCATCTAAAACAGCATCTGAAGTGACGAATTCGTAGGGAAAGTAACCTTTTTGTGTTGCCATCTCGCGAACAGTGTTGTTTTTGTACTTTCCGTAAATGTTTTCTTTCAGACGTTGAAAGTCATGGCCACTGTCTTTCAGGTTTTTTCCGAGTGTGTCCAGAGAAGTTGACAGAAAATTCATACCGTCAAGAAGGGACACCCCATATTTCTCATTCTCTTTCCCCATCTTTACGTTGATAAAGAACATCTGGTCCCCACACTTTGATAGTAGCACAACGCGAGGGAATGTCTTAGCATCTAGAACAGGAAGAATGAAACGGTAATCATACCGGGATCCGTTGTGCGTAAGACAAGGCATGAACTCGCAATTTTTACGTGCCTGGCTATTGTAATTTAAGCATAAAGTACCAACGTAGCTTCCTACCTTCTCACGCTTTTCATTAAATCCAGAAGAGTAGTGATCATGATGGCGATGGGCTACGTTCTTTTCATTGAACTTCACAATGCATGCGAAGCAGTGCGTTTGACGCAGGAATTCTTCCTCTTGTTTACCCGTCATGACATAGTTTTCGTAGATTGTGAGTCCCTTCATATAGTTGTTATAGTCTTGAATGAGGAATTACGTTAGGCGAGCACTTAAATTCTCCTTGCTGTGCTTCATTCGATATCCAATGATTTTTCCATGACGATGCACCATGACGTAGTGATAGGCAGCGATCACATGCTCATGCTCGACACTGGATTGAGTTGATGGTTTCAAAATGCTTTCTGTATTTAAATAGGCTACAACAGGTGCTGTGGTCAGACCTCTTGCTCCTTTGAATTGTTAGAAGTCATTTTTCTCGGGGTAGATGAGAGTAGGCTTGGCGCCTTCTAAATAGCAGCGCTGAATATGCTCTTCGTACTTGTTTATATTCATCCCATTGAAACAGAATAGACAAAACTTGTGGGTTTCGTTTGCTTTATGTGATCCTTTGATGAGGTTTAAGTACTGACTGATGTCCTTAGATGTAGCAGACGTAGTTTGAATCACCTAATAGCACGAGGTAAGCAGTATTTTTCAGCTGTTTGCTGCTGTTGTAGATAAGACGCAGATCGTGCTTTCCATTATCGTCTTTACTGAGATGGTACAGCACAATCTTTACTCCACAGTTGTTTTCAACTTTCTGAATATCTTCAATGGTAATTTCACATGAGCATGGAAAGTGTACTTCAGTGGAACATTGTAATAGTGCCTGCTTTCGCGCGCATGCTGTTTAGGAAACTTTTACTGGTGAAATCTTGTTCTCCTTCCTATGATTTTTCAGCTGTGTAGAGGTGGTGAGCCACTAGTGAATATTCCAAGCAATTCTTCTCCGTCCTGATATTCACCACGCAGTTCACACCACGAGCACCTACAGGGTATGGGACACAGGAGCCAAGTTTTTTCTTCTTGCTGACTCCAATCTTCATCTTCAGAATGGATACATTCACATTTACGAGACGGATTATCTTGTACCCGCTCCCCTCCTACATATCTTCTATGAATTTTCACTCCATGTACAAGGATCCGCGATGAATAATTTTTTCAAGTGACAGACCGCTTTTCATGCTGCGATAGCAAGTGTTGACAAACCAGGGAAGATCGTCATTAGCACTGTCGGACTCTGATTTGCGAATTTTACATTCAACAGTATGTTGAATGAGACGATTCAACTCCAGATCACCAATGTAGCCCCTCAATTCTTCTCCAAAATCGTTGAAAGCTGCTACAATGGATGTATAGTCCGGTACCACTTGAAGTATGTATCTTTGTATACGCGCACCAATCTGTCGAAGAAGGAAAATTCCCCTTACTTACATTATTATCGAACCATGATTTAGTATTTAGTATATTCTACCCGACCTGTTTTAATATACGTACTGATTGAGGTACCTCTAACAAATTATTTAGAGAAATATCTATCGGGTTCTAACCAGATCGTACAGAAATTTACAGGATTTTACATGTACATACTTGTATGCGGAATCAGCACCCTGCTCCGTCTCTTCCCGCGAGTTGGCGTCATCTTCCACGATTTTGATTGGACAAGAGAAAAAGTTGTCAGATACCGTCAGATAGGGTATGTAAACATTACAGTTTCAAACAGAGCCATTACACGTGTACATCATGGCTCGGGAACAGGAGTGCGTTAAAATGGTGAAAGAAGAGAACGGTGACTTCACTGTTGTACGAAAAGATGGTGTGAAAATTCATCTCCATCCTCCTTGCTTCCATCTCCTAGTATTCACATCACAATTGGAAGAGCAAGTTTCACTAGATATTTCACGAGATTTTCGTAAAGTACGTGTCGAAAAGAATGGAAACTCCCCAATACTACACCGAAACACAGCTTATATACACTTTATGATGGACTGCTGGACCGTCCACAACCTACTAACATGAAAAATCTGAGGAAGTTCTGAATTTCGAGCAGAGTAAAGGTTACCTGCACTACAACGTAAGCTATAACAGATATTGCACCGTAAATGGAGAGAAATTCCCATTCATCAGTCCTACAGCCATGCGCATCGTCAATTACATTTCTACAGAGTGTGATACCTTCCAAGTTCGAGTGCCACAGGGCTAAGCTTGGGGCATAACTCAAATTCACTTATTCTGATTTTGATCAATCCCAACTCAGTCCATCATCAGGATGAGCCCGTCCTATCTTCCGAAGATCTGAGTAACATTTACGCAATGAAGGAAAATATTCTCGCTTACTGTGAATAACTTAACCTAGTTTCTTGTGGTGGCCGCGAGTGAGAAGAGTCATCGACTTCTGAAGGCTGCGAAGGAGAAGAGTCATCAACTTCTGGAGCATGTCAGCCTGAGGAGTCATCGACTTCTGTTGGCTGCGAGTCTGAAGAGTTGTCTGGGTCTGGAGAAGAACTGGACGGATCCCGTTCCATTTGCCTACCTGTATCTCCGGTTTCTTTTTGTGTTGTAGGCTGTATGAGTAAGGGCTCTTCTTTATATACCTCGTCCAATGTGCGGTAGCGATTGCACCAACTAGTATATTGAATTTTAGTGGTTGATAAGGTGTTGTTTTGTGATGTAGGCTGTGTGAGTAAGGGCTCCTCCCCACATACCTCGTCTAATTTGCAGTAGTGATTGTACCAACTGGTATAATGAATGTTAGTGGTAGATATGGTGGTGTTGATGTTTTGTGTGGAAGGATGTGTCGTATATACCGTACTAAATGCGGGAAGCTTATCACTCTGTGTAGGATCTAGTGTATCATATACTGCGTCTTCTATAGTTGGACCTGAATCAACTTAGAGCTAAGCACACCTAAATCGGCCGTCTCAGTCTCAAGACTGACATTGGCATGAGTGGCGGGTGTTTATTTGTCAGTGCAAGACGGATGCTGCAGTCGAGTGTTCGATGTATGATTCGGGTCCTCCTTTGCCAGACGTATGAGGTTAGGGTTTCTCCCACTCAATGGATTCTTCTGGTAGTATCACATCCCACGCGTCAACACTGTCGTCTAGGGAGTACTGGTAACCTTCTGCTATCTGTGGAAGCAGAAAAAGACGTGTTGTAATAATCGTTCATCCAAACGACACTGGTAACATTATATAGGAATAAAAGGTCTGTCTTGGCATAACAAGAACATTTGAAAGGATGGTAGTAACAGAAGAGGACGTCAATATTTTCGCTACTAAAGTAAAATATTGATTAGTGGATGTTCTGGGAGTGGGAAGTCTATGTTGACGAGGGGAAAGATAGTAGAAAAGTATATTGACTGTTTCAGTGAGAAGAATATTTGTGCGGGTGCAAGTTTCCCTATTGCTAAACATTCGAAAATAAAATTTTGCTCTGAAGATGCCGTTTTAGATCTTCTCGCTCTACATAAAGCGGAACATCGCCTGATTATTTTCGACGATATGATGATGAACTCATATCCGCCTAACATGCCCGTCATCTACCATACGGTGCACATCCAGCTTGTGTTGAGACCGCAAGGCTTAATTGACCATGGAGCTATTCGTCTGTTAGTGCCCGAGGCTATGTATGGGTACTTCCTAAGCAGCAAGGAAAAAAAAAACAATAAATAAATAACCGGATCGGAAATCCCNAAGGATTAAAAAAAATAAATAACCGGACGCGAAATCCCGCCTTTAAAATCGCGCTAGGTGGGGAGGGGGAACGCCACGCCCCGCGAGGGGAGCGCAGCCGAAACCCCCGCTCGCTGGGAGGAGGGTACGAGTCTCTCCGCTCATATTACCAAAAGTACGCGGTTATATCTACTATCTCATGTCTTATGATAATATATATATATATATATATATATATATATATATATATATATATATATATATATATATATATAATGTGATGGCTGTCCTGGTGTCTTTACCACATGGAAAATTATGTATTTTTTTAGTTCATGACCACTGATATGGTTTTATTTTGTGGCATTCCTGTGGTTTTAATTCAGTGCGACAATATTACTGGGTTTTCTTAACCTCCCTTCTATTGCGGCTATTAAAACTAACTCTGCAGAAAGCTAAACAGCATGCATACATACGTCTATTTCTGGGGTTATTGCTTCCAATCCGCCAATGGTAAAAAATCAATTGTATAAGATACTAAAGCATTGTACGTTTTGCATGCATGTATCCATTTTGCTATAAAGTTTTATTATTCTTCAAAATTATCACGAATTCTCTATTATTCTTAGCATCTATAAGTATGATATTTATCTCCCACTGTTGAATATAATGATGAATTTGGATTCTCTGCCCTATAACACAGGTGTGTTACCCGAATAATCAGTGAACAATATCGTAAAAAAGCTAAAGAAATTCGTGATATGGTATGTTATTCCATGCTACGTTTGGTTCAGTTTCACCATATTGAATACAACCGAGGAGTAGCCTCAATTCTTTGTTCACGGAATGTACGTGCAGCTATGATTCAGACTTTTAGTTGCGTGTGCTTTACCTAACTCTCATTGTGGTACGGCCTCCTCACTACCAGTAGCACTCCACATACTGTCCAGTAAAAACAGTTTCGTTTATACTCTGCGGTGCTGCACTGCCATAACCTACCTATTCCGTACTGTGTTGAACACCCTGGGTCCTAACCAATAAACTCTCTAATCACGTTTTAGTGTTAATCATTGGCTGATGAACACTTTGTTTTTCCTTGTCTCTATTAATAAAATACCAGGGTACTAGGTCGTTAAACATGACGGTAACGAATGCACGTCCGCTCCATTCATTTTGGCTTGCAAATAATAATAATAAAAAAAGCTATAGGACGTGGCAGACCTTCAATCACTGTTGCATCTTGATAGCATATGGGCATATACATTGAGCTCAGTAACGTAATGAATATTTGAAGCTGAATTTTGAAGTCTGTTCTGTGTGGACAGTATGGACTCTAACGAAGACATTTTAATCGAAAAAAAAAGACGAAGGAGAACGGACACAAAGCAATTAAAAACGAAATTCGAAATAACAGACGCATTGGTATGGTAAAATGAAAATACATAATATTAATGAACAAAATGAGAAGCATCGAGAGCGACAGAGATACAGAAGTAACCCCTGTCACTGCTCAAACTCCAAAGAAAGTCATCAAAAAGTACCTGAGCAGTATTTGGAAAATATTCAAAGAGTTTCTTTGTTGTAAATTTGAGCCTTAGATTGTTCCCTATCCCATATCCCTAAAGTTCAGCTCTAGAATTCTCATCTATTAAATCTTTCATATCGGGAACTAACAAACCTTGCGTTACCAGGGAATAGATTCCTCAACAACGTAGATTTTTTTTCCTTTTTACAGGCCCGTGCCGCTTTGCACCTACTCGAGAGGCCCACCTCCCTCTCCTTGGCCGGCTTCACCACTCTCAGCAAGGCTACAGTTAGCTCCGTAAGTATTGCAAAGCTCAACCCTGGAAAGACACCGGAGCAAAGATAGCTGTTCACGCTTTATAAATTTATAATTCTTTGAATATCGTTAGGGCTCTCATGTTGAAAGGTGATAAATTCATTACTATTCAACATGTTTGTTGAATACGAGTATATGTACGCAGTACACTGATGAATGATAAGAACACAATAGAACTTCGTAAACTGTGTTCATATGGCTTGAAGACACACCATTGCAGAAGCGTTACAGGTTGATATTTCTGAACGACAGTGCTCCTTATCACGCTTCAAAAATAACGCAAGCTTTCTTGTCATCGCTGAACTTCAGGGTTAAAAAACATTAATGACGTGGTCTCCACTTTCACCCGCTTTGAATCCAATCTAGAATTACTGGGAAATTCTTAAGCAGGATCTTTGCGAGGAAGGCAAGCGATACACATCCCAAGAAGACTTTATGGAAAGCGATTAAGTTGACAGCAAACAATATCCTTTCATCTCAAGTAGAAAACTTGAAAAACTCTGGGGACAAAAGAATTCAAATTGTTTGACAAAGCAAAGGCTTCTGTGTAAAGTGATAAATTGTTTTTACCATATTATTTAACATCGTATCAAAATTTTTTGTCCATCATTAAACTTGATTGTCCATATAATTTCTGTAACATTTTTCTAGATTAAATTTAGTTGACAGTGGTTTTTTGCGGAATTAAGCCATTACCAGAGGTGGGCATCTCCGCTTATGCTACGCTGTTACGATGGCAAAATCGATGGTACGATGGCCATCGCCATCGTTCTTACGATGGCAATGGCAATACCATCGCTCCATCGGCATCAGAATAAAAAATCGCCAATGTTCATCGGTGATGACCTACGATGAAATAACCGTCGGCGCCATGGCCATCGTAGGGCGTCACAATCGGCGATGGACCATCGCATTAACGCATTTTAAAAATGCAAGCATCTCAGACCACAAAAATCGAATAAAAGCAGCATCTCTTATAACCTCGGCCTGTGTGCGATTTTCAAACCTGTAATACTATTCCTAGCTGATAAAAGGTGCAAAATGTAAGGCCCGGGTTATTAATTGACATTGTTAGATCTGGGAAATGTATTAAAATAAACTTTGTATCCCCCTCATAGTTTTAACGATACTAAAAAAATGAATGTTTCAAACTCGTAAGGCTGTTTTTCTGTAGTTTTAGCCTCATTTCATTATTTTATCGGCATCGGAAGTACAACCGATGTCGATACCCATCGTATGCCATCGCCGATGGCATGTTCAGTCATTTCATCGGACCATTTCTTCCTCATATCACCATCGACGATGGAGAAAATTGCCATCGCCGATTGTTTGACACGAGTTCCATCGGATCATCGCTATCGCGATGGATTTTAGCGATGTTTCTTCGTAACATCGTAGTTTTTTCGATAACGGTGGTCTACACACCATCGCCATCGTGTGTAATCGGCGATGGCCATCGTGCCAGGCTCTGTCTTTTTCTGTGGTACTCCTGAATATAGAAGAAAGTACTATACCGTCTATAAAATTAAAGGTCTTTCATTATTAAGATGACATTGATAATTGAGCATGAGCTTCAATTTAACAACTGTAGTATGTCATAGAAGTATCAGTTTTTTTCCAATCAATAATGAATATATTGTGTTTAAGCATTTTCTTAAGCTTATAGAGTGGCGTGGGGTGTAGATAGATGAACACTAATATCACTTAGAAACTCTCAAAGTGCTCATAAATTCCATTGCACTACGACAACTGATCCACTGATATGTGAGCCAGGTCTTAAGTCACTTATTAACTTCTGAGAAAATTTATTACGTACCCGGAATTCAACGGCAAAATTCTTAGGTGACGACAGCAGCCTAGTAGGATTGGCAAAGCATGCTAGCTGAGGTTCAATATACTCTACTGTTATGGTGAGTGACCTTTTAGGATAGTATATGCAAGAGAAGGAACTTGTTTTTATACAGAGCAAGATACCAGTTAAACCTATCACAAAATATCTATGAATATATATGATCGAAAGAAAGAGTCAGGTAGCAACATTGTGGCACTGCGGAGGCTTCTGCTGACCACCTGAACAAACAAAATATACCAGCTGGACAGCAAGGAATGGAGCCTGGACCAGGTCAGACTGAGCCGCGTCTTCCCATACCTCCACCCTGTACGCAAGATATTGGTACACTGGGGACAGGTGAAACTTTCGCAGGATAAAGTAGGGAATGCGACGCGGGGCTTCTTCAAAACGCATTGGCAGTTGTCTATTGAAAATGGCCACTTGCTCCAGTCTATTCTGCAACATAATCCACCACTTTGTTGCTCCATCAAAATTTCTGATGCATCAATTTATTCAAGACTTCAATATGCCTGTTCATAAAATCATTTATGTACTGATGGATAGTGAAACTGTCATCAATATTTCGATCTCAATACATTTAGCTTTATCGGTTTGAGTTTCAGTACTATTAATAATTGTGATGAGCATTTTATGTATAATATTAAATTATAGTTTGAAATTGAAACAATGAGTGATAGTTTGTTGACGCGGAGTTGTCGGTCTAGGCTCGTATTAGTCTTCACAGACTTCACGTCACATCTCTGGCAAGCCCACACCCACAACTCTGGTGTTATCAGTGAACTTTACCTACTAGAGGTGTCTCCTATTTCCCTATATTACTGCAGCTCATCAAGAACAGGAATGGGCCGAGAAATGAATTGAACGTTGCGCTACACCAGCCGACACTATTATGTCGGGTAAAAGAGCATGTGCCATTGAAACACATACTGACGACTCTGTTTGATAAGTAGGACCGGAACCATGACAACCTTTACACCTTTATTGTTCTCTCAATAAAATTTTAAAGTAAATGATTAAAACATAACAAACTATAACAAGAACAATCATACAAAAAGCGAGCGGATCGCATGTGAGGCCAACTGTCCACAAAAGTCAACAATGTTCTATCATATCACTATTGAACTAGGGCAACAAAACAAAAAAAAAAAAGACCTATTTCATTCAATACCAGTATAAGGATTGTGCTTCAGCAGATGTATAAAAGAGTTTACTGCATTCATTACTTTTGAAAAATGATATAGGACAGACTTATCACGTAAGTTTTGTTGTTTAGATCATTAGATACCAACCCTTTAGTTGGTAAAAGTGAATCTGTAGTAGGTAGATTTTTAATTTTAAAATTCGAATTGTGTGGGAGCAATGCTATTGAAGTATGCACCGTACTTTCAAAATTGAATGTACTTACAGGGTACATTCCATACTGTCGTTAGAAAGTGCAATGAAGACCTGTAGCTGGATACAGAATCTGCTCTTAAAAAAAAGTGTGTGAATCGGAGCCACAGGTGCTTTCGTGAGTGTTTGTGAGACCGCCCCCAATGAAATATGGTGAAATTCAACATAGTCAAAGCCATTCGGTGATATTAGGTCTAATTTTACCAGTAAAAATTGCAGCAGCTGGACTGCAATAGTTGTTCAAGGCTTCAGGTACACCGTTTTGATCTACCAATACCTCCTTGTCGTTTTTGACTAGGGTTCATTTCGCGACGTGTCTTGAATGGGGCAAAAAAACGGTTGATGTTTTACGGAATCGTCGATATGTCTCCCAGACGGGGAGTAATTTTCAGCTAAGAGAAATTTGTAGTAATAATTTCTCTTAAAGTATGACACAAAATATTCTGCACCTCCGATGGCGTAATGTCATAAGCGGTCGTGTAGCAAGACAGGGGGACATAACAATGGCTAAACAATAAAACAATCATGAGCAACGCATGAGAAGTTTCCAAAGACGCAGAGCTGTTCATTACTAAAGATTTTTATTTCGTTTCGCCATTTGTTGGTTCGCAGTTCAGAGAGAGTTGAAGCTTGTAGTAGATTTTTTATTAGTTCGCATTGTAGAAATTAAATTTTAGGCGTAAATGCTATGGATTTTCCACGAGAAAAATTTTTGTAGGCCACATGTTCGCTTCTATTTAAAACTAAGCCCGTTGCCGATCTCACTCGGTATGCGCTCAACAGGATATCGTTCAAAAAAAAAAAAAAAAAGAAAAAAAGTCGTCACCAAGTAGCCAATGTACATTCTCGTCGCCGTATCTACCGAGTATTTGTAGTGACTTCAAAATGTGCCCTCAATGCTCATCTCCCCAACTCACCTGTTTTATTTATTATACCTGCTTTGTGTTTCATTGAGAGAACTTGGATCCTACAGTAATTTTCACTAGGTGCTATCGTCGACGATAATTATAGTCCTATATATTGTAGTACCTGGTGCAATGACGTCCACTGATACCGCAGATGCTGTGCCTCGGCGCCTCGTACACGGTGGTGGTCCTGCAGTTCCGAGCTTCAGATTGACGCTGAGGAGCAGTTTGTCGACGACGTCGATGCGATATTGATGGCGAGTTGACTGAAATACCTTTAATTCGCAATGCTTAAGGGAATTGCATTAGAGGCTACACAATTTATTTTATCAACTCAAATATTGAGCAAGTTACTAAATCTGCTTGTAACTATTGTAATTTAAAAATTATGACTGCCATACCGTTGTAATGAGAGTAGTATATAAATTCATAACATTTATTTTAAAATGAAACAAATTGCAGAAGAGTAGTCCGTTTCTAATTTTAGTTAAGTGCACCACTGACAACTTCAAAACAGACAAAAAATGACACTGAAAAACAAGCAATTGGTTGCTAGAATGCTGTGAACTCTGTTTTCATCAGTTCCACTTTGTGATTCTAAATCTGAAGACAATTTTTGTCTATCATGTCCCATTTTTAGGTAATCACGCGTTCTCTTTCATAGACTTCATCAGTGCTATTTCTACAGGACGTCTGCTGGGAATATTTCCAAATGTCTAGAACGAAAATAAAAATAACTTAAAGTGTTAGTGAAATTCCAGTTGCATGTCTAAAATCAGCGTCTAATATTGACTTAGGAGCCGTTTTTAAACTCAAGGTAACAGGAAAAGAGAAAATTTTGTTGCCATGTGCAATGTATTTCATTTGTTCTGCTGCTTATTTTGTAAAATCACTCCGCTGTGTATCATATTGCTTCAATTCACAAATAAGAAGCGGTTTTTGGGACTCTGTAGACTCGAGTCACGATTGGTATCTCAGCCTTGCAATTTTCATGTCTGTGCTTCAATACCTCCAATGTTCTTTCAGTATATGTTAATACGCGCGTGGAAGAGTATTCTGTTTCACCTTGAGTTAATATTAAATAGTAATTCACGAAGAATATACCTACGACAGCTTATGAAACTACAGCACTTGTAGGTTAGACTAGAATAAGATATGTATTGGACAATGGATGGATGGAGAAGTTCACTGCCAGAGAGGAGCCAAAGACTATACGGTGGGTTCCTTTGCTTCATTGCCTTTACACATTAATTGTACATTGACTTTTTGTGACAAAATGATAAGTACTCAGTCACATAATTTGGATTCTGATTGTGATGCGAACAATTTCTGCTTAGCAGTTTACTTTATCACGGAAGGTCAACAATGTTGCAGATAGTAATCGAAGGTCCTATAACTGGATGAACGAAACATTCATAAGACAAACACAAAGTTGAGACTTAAGGGAGTGGCTTCCAAGAATAATTGGGCGACATAAGCATATTACAGAGTTACGGCTCAATTCTGAAAGTTAGCCCTCATCTGCGTCTTAGAATTAGTCAATCTGTAGGACACATAGGTAAAGCTACTTTAACTGCAGAGACACGCGTGCTTAAATCAACCATTATAGGAAACTGAGCCGTTATATGTAAAGTGGTGGCAATAATGATAGCACATTTTGAAATTTTGTAATAAGTTTAAAAATACAGCATCAATATAGTTGAAATTTTAACTGAATAATGTGACTTTAACTAGTTACCGATTCCTCATAATCATTATTGTAGTCGTTGTCTTCTCAAAATTTTACCGCGAAAATGATAGTTTGTGGGAGCAAATCGGGTGGAAATAAAGATAGCACATATGGAAAAAATTGTATTTTAGAAAACAATGAAAGCAAAAAAAACATAATTCTTAACATTTATAAGCGTTGCCTTTTGATTGCAACACCTGTGCACATCGGTTATTCATAGAATTAATTAAATTAGCGAGCATTTCTTCAGGGAAAGCCTCCCAGCATTCATTTATGGTCTGCTACTAGCTTTCCTTATCCTGAAATTGTCTGGCATTGGCGTAAACATGCCGTGAGAGTATCCCCCAAAGATTCTCAATTGGGTTTAGATCGGGTGACTTAGCAGGCCAAGCTAAAGTGGCGATATTATGGGCATTAAGCCAATTTGTTGTCAACCTCGCTATGCGAATGGC
>LQNS02278070.1:38835039-38845477 GCA_001587735.2 Parhyale hawaiensis
CCCCCTCTGTTTTTATTTTTTATTTTCTCTTTCTCTTTTTTCTCTTTCGTCTTCCGTTTTTTCTCATCTCGTTTCCCCAATCCTCTATATCCTACTAACATAATGGCAATAGCTCAAAGAGGCCGCGGTGTTAGTCCCGGTGTCTCTTTGGGAATGGGCCTCTTGGTTCGTCTACTGCCGCCTATCTAATCTAATCTAATCTAATCTAAAAAAAACCTACGCCTGTAAACCCACACCTATACACACACCTACACACACGCACACACACGTAGATACAAGCGTATTAATATTATGATAATACAATGACTACAGCTGTACCTCTCATCATGCTCCATATGTGTTTTCATTCCAGGAACTGTACTAACTCTGATCCCTTCGCTCATTGACTATCTGGCTGTTTCGTTCTAATCGCCCGACTGTACAAGCATTCACATTAGGCCTCTCCAAACTTGCCCCGGTCATTTACGTTTTACACCTCTCACTGCCAACATCTCTCTCCCTATTACGTTTAGGAAATGAAATTACCTGTTTTGAAATAAATTAATTCATTTTGTAGAGTTAATACTTAGTATTTTTTAGTTTCTGAAGATGAGAAAGGACGTCCCGAAACGTTCAATTTTATTTTAGGACTAGTCGACCTTATATTTATTATCTCAAGTGCTGCATTTAACCTCGCGCTTTTCATCTTACCCAGTGCACTCCATCAAACGTACCCTAGTATCCATAATCTAGCTTGATCATCTATCCAAACATTTCTCACCTGATCTAAGTATTTCAGCTAACCTCACTTAACGCTCCTCTTTATGTGGCCTAACGCTTCTCCTCTAACCTAATACTCCTCATCCAACTTAAAGCTTCTTCTCTAATCTAAAAGTCAATCTTACGTTTTGTTTTTCATATAGCCTGCAGCTCAACATAACATAACGCTCTCAATCTAACCTAACGGTTACAGGGATCCATAGAAACTCCAGAGTTATCTATTTTATTGCTACACTATAATTCATCATCTTAGTTTACGCCTAACGCACCTTGTCATCCTACAGCTCCTGATACTTATTGTTCACCTTAACGTCACTCATCTAGTCTAACACTGATTGTCTACCCTCATGCACTGTCTATTTACAATAACGTAAATTTCTTCTACTCCAGCACACTTTTTCTACTTGATCACACCTTGCCTACACTCATGCACGGCTCATTTATTTAAGCACACCTTAAGATATGCATTGGAACACACTTTGTCTAATACTCCGTATTTTGTTCAACCTAACGCACTAAAACGAACTTTTCGCACATTATCTCACTTCACGCACTTCCATTGGTATCATATTATATCCATCTCACATGATAATGGGGTATTGAGAATTTTATTCCGTAATAAGGGTTTATTTTCTTCTGTTATGTGTTTCTTTTTATTTCTTACCTCGGGGGTGCGTTCTATTCGTACCGTTCTTCAATCATATCAGCTCACCTTCCATGATTTTATTTATCAAATTTGCGTTGGCTTTCAGTCTCGTGAATTTTTTCTCTTTTTATCAAGCATTCTACTGCAGGATCCATTGCATTCCATTGCATATTTCCTTCATTTACCCTGTATGCGTTGAATGTACAGTAGGAACTAATGTACGCTTGACCGATGCATCAATAGAAATTCCGATTTTTCGTCACTTATTTTTCCAGTTCACTTTTGTTTGACATTGTCTCATTTTCAAATTTCTTTGTGAGTGGGCCAGCTCATAGACGAATGAAAATGGTCAGACGTTCTTTTAGCATTTTTGCAGGAAAGTTTGTGACAATAATGGCACTTTTTGCTAAGAATGTTGACGTCTGGGCAAGTACACGTTAATAGAAATCAATAGACTTCTCCAGACATATTTCCATTAAGCCAAGCTTTCGGCACTAGTCAAGTTAGTGCCTTCGACAGGGCAAAAATCTGTAACTGTTACGGAGATATCATACTGCGACCCGTGTGTGCGTCTCCTGCCGTAGGTTACGTCAGAGAACGCAGGGCCATTTTTCAAGCAATACTATTAAGAAACACTAGATAGGCATCTTATATAAAAATATTGGATGTGTGCGTCTCCTATTGTAGGTTGCACACATTTTAACATTTGGCAGTACTTTCAACTTTAACATCAAATAATTTCCTTCGAATTAGCAATATGGTAATATGAAACGTCGGCCTCTTGTTTCCTAATAGTCAGAGTTTATGTACTTTACCATACAGAGACTAGAGTGCCGCGCTGTCAAAAATGGCAGCGATAAATTTTTGAAGTCCCGTCTTCATTTAACATACTTTCATTACTAATATATGCTCTTGGAGGGTACGCTTCAAAGGCCAACTAAGATTGTCCAAAGAGATGAGAGCTCTCCCCATCAATTCATCTATAGCACCACAACCGCTCGTCACCTTAGAGGAAGGAGCAGAGCATTGCTGAAATAAATTAATTCCCCGCCGCGTATCTTCGCTACTGACGAATATGGCTTTAGTCCAACTAAGTTCTCTCATGAAGAGAAAACTCTCCGTCAAAGAAAGACAGAAAGCTGCAAGAATTCACCGTGTATACTGCTCCGTCTGTCAAAAACCGCTTCAATCAAGCAATGTATACAGTAAAGGGATAAGGATTTCACTTCTGCCTTCTTCTGCAACCTGGTCATCGAACTCCGTGAAAAAGCTACGTAATTACAAAATCAAGAACCTGTCCTATTTTGACCTATCTATTTCGTTAAGAGCGTGACACGAAACATATAAATAAAAATATAATATATAAACACACGACGGTCATTCTTAGTATTGAAAGTAATTTGATATGTGTATCTTGTTTATGGGTTGCAGTGTGCTAGCTCCTCAATATTTGTAGATTTTTGCGCTGACGAAGGCACTAACTTGACCAGTGCAGAAAGATCAGCCTAATAGAAATTAGTCTGGAGAAGTCTATTTAAAACTATCAAAATTAAGGATTTCGCAGACATGATACCATGGCTGCTTCTGAAGACATTTCAAGGTAAGCGAAACTTCAAATGATCTCTTAAACTAAAACTTGGAAGAAGCAGACTTCCACTGAGAGCTAGAGTCTAAACAGCCAGAAGAGGTGTTAAGAGTATCTGAAACCTACTGAAATTTATCTGTACAAAACCATTAGTTTCAATATATCTGACCCGTTGCATGAATACGAGGCGCCAAATTATTTTCAAAGTCAGAAAGCAGATGTTCTAACTACATTCTACAGGCAGTGGCAGCTTAAAAAATGAAAACTTGGCTTTGGTTCTTCCCTACCAAGATGATAAATTTTCTCCTATTTAACACTGAGAGCGTAACGGTCGTACAAACGCAGAAAGGAACTAGAGCACTCTGAGAGCGCACTCCTCCGCCAAGCGAGGCAACGGTAGCAAAAAATTGAAATTTGCTCTGAAAACTTTATATTCTATGTATAACCTCCAAAATCTAATCATTTGTGTCTTTTGATAGTAAAAACCGCTTGTGCAATTGAGTTATAACTTTCTGAGTTATACTGCTAACAAACGTTATGACAAACATGAATCAAACATACAAACGAAATAACCGATCTGCACCAAAATTCAATCATTTATGTCTTTTAACATTACCAGCATACATTATAAATTTCATGAAGATCCTTTCATTATTTGTTGAGTTATTGTACTAACAAGCATAAAATAAAAACTGTGACAAACGAACAAACAGATCATTACTAAAATTTGGTCATTTACTCTTTGTTATATACAAAACAACTCATGTTAGTTTCATAAAAATCCATCCATAACTTTTCGAGTTATGGCATTGAGAAAAGTGAAGCAGACAAACAAAAAATTGATGGACATATCTTCACCATAAGCTAATGCTCTGTTCTTCTTAACATACCCAACAATCCCTGTAAATTTCGTCCAAATCGGTTCAGAACTTTTTGAGTTATCTTGGTGACAGATAGACAAACACGACGAAAACATAACCTCCTTGGAGGAGGTAACTAAGGAAGGAAAGAAGGAAGGTACGGAAGGGGGGGACTAGCAGAATTTTAATATTTATGTCGTGTCATTCGGCCCATGTGATTCAAGTGATCAACAGCTACATGTAAACGTAGATCAGATTGGATTTGATTAGATTCTACTATTAACAAACGGAAGATAGATCTACAAAAGCCAGACAAGCATCAACACAGATTCTATAATGGATGTCTTTTCATAGTTACACAGTCTGAGGTATTATAACCAACATTACCCTAACGCAGCTTGATGTACTCTGACTATTTCTTTCTTATCCTTATGTAACCTCTTCTTACCTAGCCTAGTCTTATCTAACCTAACCTACTCTATGCTCATCCAAAGCACGTTTGTGAATTCAAATATTTAGTTAAATATAGCTTGGTACAAATTCAGTTCTCTTGATAATAAAGTATAATACTTTAATGTAATAGAGAAGAATTGATATATCTATGTACTTATAAAACTCTGATAAGTTTGCTTTTAAGTTCAGCCATCTTCTGTGATTTGGTTTAATTTTATGTTTTGATCTACATGAAAGTGCAACATAATTACAAAATCTGCAACCCTCTCTCTTTGTCGCCTATTTCGTTAAGAGCGTGGCACGAAAAATACAAATGACATAACTTGGTTACTTAAGATAACAAATCAATGTGGCCTTCTTGATTCAGTTTGATTGTTATTTCAACCATAGGGAGCACGAACGAGTAATTGATACAGCCCCAGAACATGCTTGGATCACCACTTACACAAAGGCTTCTTTGAAGGCTCCATGTCGTCTTCGGTGAATACGACGGCGGGCAGCATCGCTTACGTACAGTCCAGTGTGCGTGTGCACTGGCCCATTTCAGACGAGCGATTTTGTGAACAGCTGGTCGCTTACGAGCTTTACAACTCTAGATGTTCATTGCATGGAGTTCTTTACGATGAGTCCGCACAGAAATAGCGCGAGCAGGGTCCTCATTGACGTTTTGCTACAATTCTATCTTCGATGCCAAGCGATTTCGGTCAACAAGTCGGGAAATGTGGCAGCGATCCGCATCAGTTAGAAATTTTTTTTGCAACCGAAATTTCTGATAGCATTGCCCATTGTACCGATAGTTTTCATTGTTTGAAGACTCGTAAAGCAGTACGGCATGAACCATCAGCAAACTCCGTTTTCCTTTACTCGATATCTCGTGGATGGACCAAGAGCAATAACTCATTTTTATCATTCCGTAACATCTTGCTTTCTTTCCATCGTTTAGAGCAGATCAGGAACACGTCTATACCTGGGCAGCTGTGAATGAAGACTAGTGCCTTCAGGGTCCTTCCATATAACCTAAACTTCTATAGGGTTCAAAATTCGCTATTATGCGCGCTTGAGGAGGTCCTACATCTTATTAGTAACAGGTGACAAATTTTTGTGTCCGGGAACATATGTCCGCCATAGTCAAGTGATATTTCCAGTATCGCCTTTGAGATGTACAAACACATTGATGCAGCCGAGTTCAGGTTCATATATTCGGTATGTCCCAAAGTTTACCCGACAAGGAAATCAAGGATCATGGATACCCTCGCATCACTTTCGACGCTTGAGTTTCTTTATCATAGTCCCATAGAGCGTGACATGAAAATTATATATATGTATATACACGAGAGCACTCGCGCTGTCAAAATAGACAGTGAAGAATGGTGAAGGCCCGGCATCATTTAACATGCTTTTGTAACTATGCAAATATACGAACACAAGACGGT
The DNA here is from genome assembly GCA_001587735.2 of Parhyale hawaiensis. Taxonomy (NCBI): domain Eukaryota; kingdom Metazoa; phylum Arthropoda; class Malacostraca; order Amphipoda; family Hyalidae; genus Parhyale; species Parhyale hawaiensis. The sequence continues at coordinate 38,840,776 of LQNS02278070.1, forward strand.
ATCCATTATATTGATTTGACCTCATTGCAGCGAGCAGGGCTTTCCCCCTTCCTCTTTAGCTCTTTTCCTAGTGCCTTTTTTCCACAAGGTCATTTTCTTAACTAGAATATTTTCCTTCCTGGGCTTTTTTACAAATACCAAATCAGTGGCGCTGCTAGGGTTTTTAGCGCCCGGGGACAAAACCAGTTTAAGCGGCTCCCCATCCCCTCAACTTGAGAAAACAGGTGTTCGACCTGCCTCAATCAATCGTAACCGATCTCTTCAGAAACGCAATCAATACGCACTCAACCCAGTTACTGTGTACCTAATTTTTAGGTGTGAGCGCCTCTTTTTTTCACCCGTGCGCAGGGCAGCCCCAATGCGTCGCAAATTTTCACGAGTATCATTACTCTCTGCGCCCTTACGCTACTGCGCCAGCGATGATACATTCCTAGTGATAACATTATTTTGATAATTAGATCGCGCCTACAACAACAAGTAGCTTCAATTAGCTAATAACACTTTTTAAAAATGGAAAACATGTTTCTTGCTATTGCAATTTTAACCAACGACCAGTTAATAAAAATTTTAAAATCTTGGGAAGTAGCCAGTGAGTTGCAGCCTTGGCGAATTTCTTTTTTCGTCTTTGAATCAAGAGGCGCCTCTTTCAAAACTTTGATTACTGTGCCCCAAAGAGGTTAGGGTGTCCAGGGAGCCTTGGCACCCAATGTTGCGCAGTGCCCAAGCACGCGAATTTCATCAACACGACGGAAACTTACTCTTTATATTTTTCAGAGGCAGCGATGTGCTCGACGTTGGAGGAACCTTATACTGAAGCAGCCAGGTTACGCCTCGTTGCCTAGGGTAAGTACGAAAACCACAATACTGCTCTAATAAACGTTTGTTTATGTAAATGAATAGTATCTAGATAGTTCTAGCACGAAGAATGAAATTAAGCAGTGGCGGTATGTTTGTCATTCATTATCTGCAATCTTCAAAATAACTGTTTCTCTCCATTTTTAAATGTCTGTGAGAAACTTTAACGAGTAAAATTAAATATCCGCGACAATAACTAAAAACTTTTTTTCTCGGCAATTATCAATTTAAGTTGTCAGGTTTCGCTTGTGTGAACTGTCTCTTTATGGCTTTCGTACACCGTCCATCTGGTGCTGACAAGCCTACAGTGACTGGCCGTTAGCAGCTTCTCTGGACGATCCCTGGAATTACTCGCGGGCCGTCTAATTTTTGCTAAGCAGCCTGTAGTTGCCTAATAATCAATATTAAGTCGACATTATAAAATTTAACGTTTTGGGATGAAAAATCCCATAATCAGAAAAAACTAAAACCTACAACCTATAAATAAAAATTTCGATTATTTCCAACTCAATGAGAGAAGCATGGATGTTGTCGGGGGAGGTCTGAAACGAAAATGAACAGAGCCAAGTGGAATGGTAGGGTGTCAGCTCCTGTACAGTCGGCAGATGTGAGGCTAAGTATGGATAGTGTGAAGCGGTAGGGCTGAGGTCATAATTTTAAGGTCGGGTTTTGTTCTGTGGATATGGAGGTACTCTAGTCTTGTGAGCTCGAGTGGGTTGGAAAAGTCTATGACTGAGAAGTCGTTCCTGCTGATTGGATGGTTGTTTTGCTTTTCATGTAGGCGGGGAGCTGAATGTGATGGTTTCGCAAGTGGTAAGCCGGTTCGACTGGATGCACCTAAATGTTGGTCAATGCGGGATTTGAAGTGTTGTCCAGTGCTACCGATGTATGAGGCACTGCATGCTTAGCACTGGTAACGGTAGATAATACTGGACTATGGTTGTGTGGGGGGTTTGTCTTTAAATTTGAAGTAGGACCGTATGGTAAATGTGTTTTTGTAGGAAAACTTGAAGTTTATAGATGGGTAGGCTTCAGAGAGGAACGCTTTTAAAGAGTTTACTGCACGAACGGAGGTTTCGTTGTAGTACGGAGTAAAAGAAGTCCAATTAACGGATCGAGGGTTTGATAATTCCGTGATCGATCAGTTTGTCTAGGAACAATTTGCAGTAGTGGTCCAGGGGGTGGTGTGGATAGCTATTATTTCTGAAGAATGTTCGGAGGAAGCCAACTTCATTGGAAAATGCAAGATAGGACAAAGACCAATGGTATGCTCGAAATAGTAAGGTTTTTATTGCCAACAGACTGAAATCTCAACCACTGCGTTCTCGTGCACATGCGCAGACCCGATAAGGGAGAGGTGTTGCCATTCTAAACAAAAAACAGTGCCCTAAAAAGGTGAATGCAATCCTGGCCGATACAACAAAGTTCATAATTTACGACTCACATACCGACTCTTTCAAACTTACTCTTAAATTCATCGACAAAATCCACAGATTTTTGAAAAAACTGTTAGACCAAGGGATCATCCCTGATTCGATTTACCGTTCACTTTACAATTTAGGTGCTTCCCGTGGTGTCTTGTACGGCCTTTCAAAAGTGCACAAGGCCGGCGTCCCCTACCACCAATTCTAGCTGCAAATAAAACACCATCCTACCCTATTGCAAAAATTTCTCGTTCCATGACTTGAACCTTTAACAACCAATTAGTACACTTTAAGCAATTCATATGAATTTTGTGACCGTATCATAAACCTCCAATTGCCTCCCAATGTCTATTCAACCAGCTTTGACATCACCTCCTCTTTCACCAACATCCCCGTAGACGAAACCATAGAGATTATCTGCAAAAAAAGTCTTTGATGACAAGGACCTATTCAACAAAATGGACAAACCTACGTTCAGAACTCTCCTTGGTCTAGCCATTAAAGATTCCTTCTTTAGCAATAGACTGTACAAGCAAGTAGAGGGAGTTTCCATGGGCTCTCCACTTAGCCTCTCGCTAGCAAATGTCTTTCTCTGCCATCATGAAATATTTTGGCTCAACGACTGCCCAAATGACTTCAAATAGATCCACTGTAATCGTTACGTAGACGATACTTTCCTCATTTTCAACAGTCAAACTGATTCTGATTTATATCTGCAATATTTGAATAGCAAACATCCAAACATCAAGTTCACTGCCGAAAACCAATCAAATAATTTCCTTAGGCTTTCTGGATGTTCTAGTATTTAACCAACACTCCACATTGACTACTAGAGTTTCCAGAAAATTTACATTCTCAGGCCTCGGGACTAGTTTCTCTAGTCACTGCTATGATCAATGTAATATCAATGCAATATAAACCTTACTATTTCGAGCATACTATTGGTCTTCCTCCTACCTTGCATTTTCAAACAAAGTTGACTTTGAAAAATAATGGCTATCGACACCACCTCCTGGGCCACTATTGCAAATTGTTCCTAGACAAACTGTTCGATCCCGGCGTGAACTAACCCTCGGTCCGTTAATTGGACTTACCTTACTCGCTTCCCTACTACAACGAAACCTCCGTTAGTGCAGTAAACTCTTTAAAAGCGTTCCTTATTGAAGCCTGCTCACATCTAAACTTCAAATTTTCTTACACAAACATATTTACCACAGGTTCCTAATTTAAATTTAAAGACAGTTCCCCACACCACTTCCTTCCAGTGTTATCTTCCGTTACCAGTGCCAGGCATGCAGTGCCTCATACATGGGTAGCACTGGACAACACTTCAAAGCCCGCAAGCAATATGTATCCATTCGAACAGGTTTACCACTTTCGAAACACTCTTATTCAGCTCCCCACCTACATGCCGAGCAAAACGACCATCCCATCAGCAGGAACGACTTCTCAATCATAGACTCTCCCAACCCAACCGAGTTCACAAAACTTGAGTCCCTCCACATCCACAGAACAAAACCCAACCTTAACATTATGACCTCAGCTGTACCGCTTCACACTCTCCATACTTAGCCTCACATCTGCTGACTGTACAGGAGCTGACATCCAGCCCCTCCACGTTGCTCTGTTCATTCGCATTTCAGACCTCCCTCCGACAACATCCACGCTTCCCTCATTGATTTGGAAATAAAGGGAATTTTTATTTATAGCTTGTAGGTTATAGTTTTTTTTTGGTGATGGGATTTTTCATCCCGAAACGTTAAATTTTTATAATGTCGACTTTATATTTGTTATTAGCCTGTAGTTGTAGCCTTGGCGCCTAACTGCTAGCTACGTCTTAGGGGGTTCCGAAGAGGGAAGGGGAAGTGGAGGGAGATAGGCAAAAGAGGTGTCAGAGGAGGCAAACCGGTGTTCCTGGTCGTGTGCTTGACTGCGAGAGTGGTCTTCCCAACGAGTTATCTCTCACACGTAACCTGTCCTTCAGAAATTATGCATATAGCTCATAATGTGAAGTGCAACAAATTTTTTGCGGAATGCTATTTTTTAAAAACACAAGGGTGTTCTCTCGTACAGGTACTACTAAAAGTGAATAAATACAGTGGTTTATACAGTATTACACATTCGTTTGTTTACAAGAATACAGATATATATTTCCTAAACACTTATTGGAATAGTACGCATGTACATTTATCTATATCGAATACTATGGAGCAAAATCGTCCTGCGTCACAGTACAGGCAACTGCACGTCACCGTCACAGTACAGGCAACCGACAACGCCCTGCACCAATAGCCTATAAGAGCGACCCGTCGGTGGCGACGGTAGCTCATTATCAGGTAGCCGTCTTGGTGATCAACTAGCCAGTGTGCGTACCTGACGTGACTCGGTTCCACAATATAATTCTGCCTCTACCGCTTGTCTCA